>JAPMOR010072383.1:211603-260221 GCA_026543865.1 Argiope aurantia
ATTTGATAAAGATAAATAATTTGTAGAATAAGTTTCAAGAAAGTCAGTTTTTATTAGAAATTTTACTAGAATAAAATTTTTTGTTTTCTTTTCACATTTTAAATCGAATCAAATACCAACAGTGAAATAAAATGTTTCGATTTCACCTTTTTCTTAAAAATTAAATTTATTGTCTTATATCAAGGTCATAACTTCTTTTCAAATACCTTTTTCCTATATAAGAATTTAGCAGTTATCTATAGAGTTAGTGCTCATTAATAAATAAAATTCAAATATTTTCTCTGCTAAATGCTCTCTGCTATTACCTCATATTTTTCTCTGCAACGAAAAAAAAAGAGAATTTTAAATTCAGACTATTGGAGCATTGAGATATAAGAAAGAAAAATACATTTTAGAAATCTTTTCAATACTAAAAATGCTATGAAATTCTTTAGTTTGGAAAACCATCATTTCTGCAGCTTTGTGCATTCGAAAAGTATAGGATATAGGCCTCTTCGCCTTAGATTTTATTTACCTTACTGTTACGCTATAGATTTTTAAGCTTTCTCATCAGAACAACCCTCATTCAATAGTGCCGTTTTCGATTTAAAATAGTATACCATGAAATATTTCAAGCATAAAAAAAGGCTTTAAATTTACGAATGCATTCATCTTGGTATGAAATCAGATGCCCGTGTATTTTGAAGTATAAAACCATGATGTTTATCGTGCGTGAAGCTTTTGAGTAAAATGGATCTATTGAATGAAGTTTGGAATTTGGTTTCTTGATATTTATTTCTATGCCATTTTCGTTTACTGTTTCATATAATATTTTCTATGTCATATTATTTACATTTGAGTATAAGAAAATGACTTTTGATAATTTTGATATAAAATTCAAAGATAACTTTTATTTCAAAAATAATATTTATTTATTATTATATTAGAAGATGTCATTGCAAAATTAGTATATAGGGTAGTAATAGAAATAAACTAAAACTTTATAATTATGAACCCTTTCTTACTATATCATTTTTTTACCAAAATTTTACTTTGGAACAATTGAGAAAGGTTTTGTGCTAAACACATCTATGCATTTTATGTTTGTGTGTGTTTTTAAATAATTGCTGATAATTTTGCAACATAGAAAAAGCATTTTGAATTATTTCTATTTTTTGTGAATTAACTGCTTTTCAATGCAGTATAAAAGTCACTTTCTCTCAAAAATGGGAGACAATATTGGTCAAGTGAGTATTGATGGCGTATTTAATAATCATGAGATATTATAGAAAAAAATTAGCGAAATCTGTGCAGAAACGTTAACTCTGGGACGCTCTGCCAAAGTTCCCCACTTTGGAAATATTTAGTGACGTAATATCTTTAATGCTTCTTTTGAAAGCGAAGAACAGGCGACTATTGAAGAGTAGTTAGAGGTTATGAATTCATATGAAGAAAAATTGGCGGAATCGAACCAGTAGTTTGTGCTAAGAAATTATTTCTTTGATTTTTTTCCCCACTTTGTTTCAAATATGTTGCGATTTTTGATAAATTGATAATTAATTCGTAACCACTTAATATTTAACAATTTTAAATAGTTATCTATTTTTAGCAATTATTTTAACTTTAGAGATTCTTTTATTATTCTTATTTTAAAAGACGCAATAAGTTCAAAATTAACAGAACTCTAATATCGTAACACTGCAAGTGAAACAACTTCAGACATGAATAAAGCTCTAAAAGTTTTTTCTTTAATTAAATAAAATTAAATGCATTTACAGCAAATGAACCCTTTTGGAAAGTTAAGATTAATAACCCTTTTACAAGCTTCATTCTTAAAAAAAAATAACATTTACATAAAATATCCTTTAATGCATATCGTACAATTATCTTTTTTTTTTAATCCTTGACTAAAGTGAATGAATTAACAATATGTTTCGGACATTTTCAAATAAATTTTCCATTATTTCTTCTTGAATTAAAGTACTTTATAAATTATATTACGTTCATCTGACATATATTGAATTCATTAGCCGTTACTACATTTTTCCATTAAATAAGGTATTAAAATGGCCCATTTCAACAACCAAGGAAAACTCGAAGACACATTTTTGTCAACAGTTCTCCAGCGTAGGATAGAAAGTTTGTAATGTGTGATTAATCAAACCCCTGAGGTATGGAGCCATCCAAAAGTTAGGCATACGATGCAAATTTCAATGCAAAGACTGCATTCGTGAATTTCACACAGTAAAATTTCCTGTTATCTCTGACGGTGATATTCAAATATCAAACGGCACGACCTGCACCAAATGACTACTCGAAATAATGCAAATTAGGAACTGTGTCAAAATGACGGGATTCGTTGTCCAGAGAAACAGTTCCCCAGAGTTTTGCGATTTGATTTAATTTTACTCTAGACTAACAATATTATAATACTGAAAACATGTTTGAAATATTTACTTTCCATATGCAGAGTCAGAGATACCTGCTAAAATCGGTACACAAATTATATATCTTCACTTTTAACTTTCTCGCATACAAAATAAGGAAAAAGTATTGTTAAAATCAAAAAAATCCGATTCGAAATTTTGACGAATCTCTACGTTTCAATCTTCACTAAATTCACAAACACATTTTGAAATTATATCCATTTGTGAACACGATAATTCCAAAACACTTCAAGCTAGATGAATGAAATTTGGTTTATAGTCTCTAAATCATATATGTAGATGTCTTTCAAATTTGAAACAACATCTATTCAGAGAAAACTTGTTTTTTCGGCTGCCCGAATAAAAAAAAACTATAACTACAAAACAAAGAAAACCAGAGACATAAAAATTGGTACCAAAATTTAATACACTGGTGTGCAAAATTTAAGCAACAGGTATGTTTTTTGCCATAACTTCACGAGAAATCATCTGAGAGACATGAAATTCAGAAATGAGATACAGCATTTTGTTCTGAAAGAAGGATGAAAGCATAGTTGCGCAGAAATGAATACAATGCATACAGTATGGAATCAAACAAAAAAAGGCTTTATTGAACTCATAGTATCGTTACACATGATTGTCTGTCCAAGAGGAAGAATAGCAAGCAGTTGTTCCTTAGTATGGGATATGCCCTCCCCTTACTGCAGTGGTTGCTTCGCACCGTCTCCCCATACTCAGCACCAGATTGTCCAACAGTTCTTGAGGTAAGAGTGCCCATTCCTCAATCAGCATCTGTTTAAGTTGTCGGGTGTTCCCAGGAGGATGTAATCGTGCCGCAAGGCGTCTCCCCAAAGCATCCCACACATGTTCTATCGGATTTAAATCAGGGGAGCACGCCGGCCAATCCATTCGAGTGATATCTTCACTTTCCAGGAGCTCCTCAACAGAATGAGTCCTGTGTGGCCGTGCATTGTCATCCATAAAAACGAAGTCTGATCCAATGGCACCTCGGAACAGACGCACATGGGGAAGGATCACCTCCTGACAATAGCGATTTCCAGTTACAGAACCGCTGTCGAAAACGTGGAGTTCAGTCCGCCCGTTCATCATAATGCCTCCTCAGACGACAACTCCAGGACCACCGAAACGGTCTCTTTCCGTGATGTTACTGGGATGAAACCGAGTCCTGACCTCTCTCCAAATCAACTGGCGTTGGGAATCGCTTGTGGCACTAAAACGACTCTCATCTGTAAAGAGGACACGACTCCATTGATGAGATGTCCATTTTTTGTGCTCCCTGCACCACTCTAAACGGTGCCGCCGGTGGGAAACTGTCAAAGGGATGCAGCGTTCAGGACGGCGGGCGAATAGGCCACCTTTGTGAAGGCGTCTGGACACAGTAAAACGCGACACTTGTAGCCCCGTTGCTGCACACAGTTGCTGAGCAATGGCGCTTGCTGACTGGTTTCGGGTTCTTTTCGCCTGCAGGACGATATATCGGTCATGCACTGCAGTTGTTTTCCTGGGGCGGCCGCCACCAACCTTTCTCACAGCTGTACCTGTGGTTTGTAAGACTTTCCAAGCGCGCGAAACGACGCTTTTATTGATTCCGAACTCTTCAGCTACACTGGTCCCACTACGCCTCTCCTCCAGCTTTCCGATCATTCTTCCACGTGTGAAATCGTCCAGGTGATTTCTGCTAGCCATATTTCACGAATTAACTCACGTGCACTTGCAGCGAATGTCTTTAATTGCGCCTCCGTCTTTCCTTTTATTGTAGTGTTGAGCTACGCGCGCCTTCCGCACGTGTTTTGAGTACGCTCACGTCGCCTGTGACGTTTTGCTCCTGATATTTGCATACGCATGACCTTTCTCTTGAATTACGTGTTCATTATACTGATCGCAAGAACTCCTTTTCTGCAATTCCATGGCTATCTGCTTAAAATTTGCATTGTTGCTTAAGTTTTGTACACCAGTGTAGTTAATGTGTACATAACCATCAAATTTGGAACCATACATGTCAAGAATTTTTTTATAGACGGATACCCGATATTTTGATATTGGTATCCATCTCTACGTCAACAAGCATGTAAGTGCAAAGACATAAATATATAAAATTTGGAAGGTGATTTTTTTTTTTTACTCAATTTGTAATTCCTTGTCAAATTGTGGTTTTAAAAGGTCAAGAGGAAGGCTTTCAAAATACATATTCGATATTCTAATGCGTGTGTATTAATCACATTTCTGCGATTAATTGCCAGAAAAGGCGCAAAAATCGCACACTAATTGACTGTTTCGTAACTATTTTTCGTGAGTGGCATGTGATTAAAAATATACAAATACATATTAGAGAATATATGAGAAACTTATTGGTAGACCAATTCTACTGGTTTTCAAATTGTTTGTTGAGACTTATTTGATTTATAAATGTTAAGAAGAAGGTCCCGATATTTCATCTAAAATATAAGAAGAAAATATCCGAAATTTAAAGTACTAGTAGGTTTGATACTTAAAGCACAGATATGGAACCTAAAATTTTGCTTGGTCTTTATATTTTAAATTTATGTGTTGGTAATTTATGATGAGAGGAAGAAGGAAAAGTCCAAAATACAACTACATTTTAAATTTTCTTAAAATAAATTTATTAATATAATATATGCTCTTCTTGAAGTATATTGTCCTTATAAAATTGTCTGAGATTTGACTGTCACAAATTAACTAATAATGTTATAGTAGAAGTATCAAAGCAAAGTGGCATAATGCTTAAAAATAAAAGAAATTATTCATTGCATTGCTCTTATGGTTTAATATATAACATTAATGGTTTTGTATCATTCCAGCGGAGTCTTTACTATCGAAAGTCAAAAAGTCTAAATATTCTTTGAATAATTTTATCAAATCGCTAACGAAAAAAAAGTAGAGATTAGACCACTTACGCTAAATATACTCGCATGAAAATGTTTTTGTCTTGAATTTTTACGAAATGATTTTTCTGTCTCATAATTTACAAAAAATATCCTGAATTAAAATAGAAATAAATATTCATAAAACCACTTGCTTTGAAATTAATGTTCAAGCAAATCAGTTTCATTTTGTTACATTTTACTGTTGGCAGAAGAATCCAAAATTTAATGAAACAACCAAATTTGCATAAATTTCGTTACAATATTTATAAAGCAATGTCACAAATTTTTGGCTAAAATTACTTCTGAAAACTTTGTTAAAATTAGGAATGGGGGAATTGCATGGAAATAAAATGAATATCACTAGAAAACTGAGTGAATTTTAAAATGGTATAAAAGGGGGTTTTATGCTGTAATATGCTGAGGAATCATTAAGGAAAAATATTAAAATATCTCTAGATTTTTAATCAAATAAAGCTTACAGCTCAAATAGTTTGTTTACAATTTTGAGAAACCTGTAAAAAAAATTTGCTATCCAAGAAGAAAATACGTTCCAATTTTGGTGTTTCTGTGTTTTCTGGCCACCTTTTTAAAGCATTTTGAACCATTTTTGAATACCCTACTATGCGTTTTATAGAAAATATGCAAATTCTAAAAACATTTTCCTGTAATTTTCCTATAAGAAAATGATAAATAAAATAGTAAATAAAATGAACCGAAGCAATTTCAAGCAGTTGAAGAAAATTATATATTACATGTAAACAAATAAAATCTTCTATAAAATTGATTCGCCGTGGCGTAGTAAGCGGCAGACTCTTGGATTTTCGATTAGATCAATTCGTACGGAAAGCCAGAAGCTGTCATAATTTTAGTGCATATGTGTATATTACAAATTAAATCTGTCATAGGGAAGTGTAGCTCTGTATTTGTCGTTACGTATAAAATAGAATGTTGAGTTTGTCGTTCTTTATAAGAAGTATATAATCATTTAACATCGCATTACTCGTGTTAATGTCTTTTTTGTTATATGTTAATTTACATTTTAATTAAAATGCCTTTTAGAGTTATTTAAATTCGGTTTGATGACTGTTAGGCGTATATTAAAATTTACATTTTATCTTCTATGAGTTCCATTTAACTTGCAAAATTAACTGTTAATTTTTCATCATGCTTCCTCAATCCCTATTAGTACAGAATACCTAACAATGTTGTCACTACATCTTCACGTCCTTCAGAATATCAAACAAGATTGTGAAGATATTGTACATCTATTTCTAATATAAATGTAAAATTTTTCCCTTGATATAACAATGTTTTGATCAAATCTCCTGCTGAAGTCAGTCTGATTTTGTTGAACAATTCATATCCAACATTCAGTTCCTAAATATTAAATCATTGCAACGGTTATTTTTTAACAATTATTAATCGTTTTACATTGTACCATCAAAAAATATTTTGTGCAATTTATAAAAAAGACTTTATTTATGTATAAGTAAGCTACCCCTACTCTCAAATTGCTGTTAGAAGTAAAATTTGTGCATCAAAATCAAAATTTTACATGCCAAAATCGATTTGCATCGCTACATTAAACTGTCTTTTATGATGAAATGTGGACTTTTACTTATAACATTTTGAAACCTCCTTAGATTTAGGGATCAGATGGTGGTTATCGCCATTCTAATACTTACAGAAATGAAGTGGGGTTGTCTACCCCTTATCGATTATGGGACATGCATTCTAAGAAAGGAGATGCATCATGATCGATTATAGCATTTGGACTCAAGCATTATTCTCTGCTATGACATCTCAACGTTTCAATCATTCAAAAATTCAATGTGGGTTCTGGTAAAAGTAATGGCTTGCACAACATTTTGATATAACAAACTATGAAATATTTTGATAAATATACTATCTACCTAAAGGTTTACTAAAATAAACCACAAATATTTGAAATACAGAACTTAAAAGATTTAATAACTTAAAAATTTTCGTCAAATATTTTATTTCATAATTAACTAAATATAATTCAGAATGAAAAGAAAATTTAATCGACCTTTAACCTTACTATAATTTCTGACTTTGTGAAACGTAGGAGGAAAATACATGGGGATATATTCTGGTTTACATTATTTGAAAATATTTGTAATCAAGATAATTCCTATATCAAATTTAAAATAAAATTTTATTTTTAGTAACATAATCAATTTAATTCAATTTAGAAGCATCCAGGATTACTTATTGTTACTCCTTATCCCTGGACGCTGCTATCGTTTGATTAAAATTCATGTGGCGGTCAGTCTTTTCCTGGCCATAACCTGACATCCAACTCCCTGGAGAGGATCAAATCTCTTCTCTTCCCTTCACACCCCCTTACCACAACCATACAGGAGGATTACCTTGTTCGCCCACCCTCCGCACGTCTCTGCTACCTTGAGCAGGAAAAGCAGAACGCCGGTGAGTGCAATGACTAAGAAAATGGGGGAGAATGCGGCTGAGAAAAAGCGTGCAAGGAATCACTTAGGGAACAGAGGGGATGAGCATTATCTGACCGTTGGCGATCGTGAGCTTTTTACATAATGCCCCACCGCAATGCGGTCAAGTAAGAACCTTTCACTTTAAAATCACGTTCGGAAGATGAAATTTTCAGACGAGAAAAACAAAGCTCATTTAGTGAAGAGGATTAGACTTGGAGAAGAAGAAAACGGGGCTTTTATCTTTTGGAATCGTAAAATTTTTAATGCCTGCGCAAACGGAGCTTCTAAAGAGAGTTCGTGAAGAAAGTTCTGTGATTTACCTGGAAAAACGTGATAAGATAAATACCAGTTGCCTCTGGAACCTCCGTTGTGTACTAATATCTCGCTATATGGGACGTGCCATTGTAATCAATGGCAAAAGTAGATGGGTGGAAAATCTGATGAAACCACAATATTGATTTTAATTTCGTTATAAATCTAGAACAACACTGTTAGAAATTGTGATTAAACTAAATTTTGTGAAAAATATTGTTTTAAATAAAAATATATTTTTCCACGGAATTAATATATATATCATCAACACTAGGTTTATCATGAGTTCACATATACCAATTTCTACCAAAGGGGAAAAAATTCCCCCTTTTGGTATTTAATTAGAAATAATATAAATTAACCTATCTATTATGAAGTTAAAGTAGAAAAAAACTTATATATTTTCAATATATTTGTTGAGGTGTGGTGTGATGAAAAGACAGTTCCTCTGTGTTTATTTACAAAAAAAATGTTCATTTTTTAAGCTAGGTCTTCAAGACCATCTATTCTTCTACCATCATTTTCTATCAAAACATTTACTCACATGTCTTCTAACTAATAACCTATGATAGCTTCTATCTAATTGACGTTGGCTTCCTTTTCTTGCTTCTTATATACAAACACATATTTATTTCTATATTTATAACTCTATATATGTGCGTCCCTATCAAGTCAGTACCTATTTAAATATAAATGCATGTATTCTCAACAATACTTTTTCGAATGGTCAAAATGGCCCCTTCGGTAAAAGTATATATACTATATATATTCCTCCGAAACTAAAAAATAATAATAAGATTCACGATTATATGTTTTATAAATGGAAGTAAAAATTAATTAAAATATTCTCATAAAATATGGCAATAGTTTTTTGAAGAAAATTAACGAAACGTTTTCTCAGAGGAGTCAAAATGACCCCTTGGTATCGATAGTGTTAAATGTATTCGTTAGACTTCTTATAATCAAATATTCGTACCATTATTCTATGTATTAATCTTTTATTATTTAATCTTTTTTAGCGGTTTCAAAACGAAAAATAACCTTAAAATTGCCATTTATTAAAAGTTTATATTCAACTTTTTAAACTAATGCTGAGTTAAATTTAATTTATGTTCACTTACTCTCAGACTGTGCTTTTTTTATGCTCTGGTTTAGATGTCAGCGATTATAAAACGAAGGGACCACATTTTTTTTATAAATAAAATCTCTTTTCTAACTAAAACGAAAACTACACTAGTGCTTAAAAAAAACTTTCAGCACTTGTTTAATTCATGACTTCTTTTCTATCTTTCTAATAGCAATTAATTCCAATGAATAGAGCTTTTGAGTACATTTTTCAGAGTCATTAATTATCAATTAATCATTAAATGAGAGAGTTTTAACGTTCTTATTCTACACCAGATCCTGGTTTTTAATCATGAACTAATTCATTCCAAAAAATGTTTGAAAAACCATAGCGATGAATTCTCTAATTATTTTATGATATTCTTTTTAAAGATATTTATTTTATTATTATAACCTTAGAATTCCAATCAACAAAATATATTTTTTGCTTTAGTCATTTGCCTTAAATTGGCTGATTTAAATATTCTGAAAGAAGATATTCCTATTTTTTAGAAAAAATCTTTTGCGTAAACAAGAGAAGGAAAGGAAAATAAATAAATTTTAAAAATTGTCGCTTTGTAATTTTTTTTCGCTTATTTCATTATTTTAGATAGTATTGGCAAATATTTCATGTTTTATTTTCAATAAAAAGATTGTGGAAATGAAAGATTTCAGATTTCAAAATTAAATTTTCTGTGAAGGCTTATATTGGTTTAATTATTTAATGAATTAAATCTTAATTTAATTAATTAAATTTAATTCTAGTCTGCAATCAATAGAACTTTTCTTTATAAATGTCCAACATTTTATAATTCATAAGCTTTGGTTTTAGTGGACTGTAAATGTACTCATGTAAGATTTTATAATTTGCTTGAAAAAAACATTTATACGTGGGTTTTATTCTTTCAAAACCATTTATATCAAAGCTTTCA
This sequence comes from Argiope aurantia, assembly GCA_026543865.1. NCBI lineage: Eukaryota > Metazoa > Arthropoda > Arachnida > Araneae > Araneidae > Argiope > Argiope aurantia. The sequence continues at coordinate 221,734 of JAPMOR010072383.1, forward strand.
GTTCATTTGAAAGGTATCAAAGTATATATTAAGATAAAAATATTTAAAGATTGATTCAAATATTTGAACTTTTCATTGTTAATAATATTTCTTTAGATGTGTAGGAAGGAAAAATCATATTTTTTCTGTTTTTTTTAATAACAATAATACTTTCTAAATTCTAAGTTGCTAAAATATTTACATAGTTCTTTTAATATTGGTATATTTAAATTACCTACAGTAACATTATTTAAAACAAATATAAGGATACACACTGAAATTGAAAATTTCTCAATGCTGTTTAATATTTAACACATGAAGCGTTTTTATATACATATTTACAACATGCGAATGTCTAGAATTTTTCTGTAACAGAATATTTAAATTATTTCCCGACAGTAAGATAATATCCTTATACAAGAAGAACTCTGATTTGTGTTTCAATCTTATAGAACCTTTAGTAGTTTATCTAAATTTATCATTTCTTGACTGTTTCTAACATGATCATATGATCTCATACCAAATGTGGACATTATGATCAATTTATACCTGGATCATATTGTTACGAAATTTTCTTTGGATAGTGGGAGTGATATGATGTAAAGAACGCTCAATCAGCAGGCAGAAGTAGAATAAAAACAACGACGTTTATTTACACGAAGACACTCAGGACAGCACAAAAGCGTCAACTATATACAGCACAGAAGACGATTATCTTCACCCGAGACGTGTAGCATACAACAGCACACACAGCAGCATACAACCAGAATCTACTGCAGACAGTAGCGCACAGCTCAGTTCAGCACTAGCTTGACTCAGTCGCTTCCGACTACTCCATCTTCTACTTCTCCGACTCTGACTCGGGTTACTGACTTCGTCGACTCGACTCCGCTGCTCTCGAACTCGGACTACTGGCTTTTCCGCTCCGTCTTCGGACTATTCTGTCATCGTTTCCTTTGGCAGCGACGGCCGCTTCCTTTTATAGGTCTCAGGAGGCGGGGCTAGAAGCCTCTCAACCAATCAGGAACGTTCGAGGCGTATCTCGGTTCCTACTGGACGGATCGGGAAAATTCTCGAAGTTTCGAGTATTATCTATTTTGGCGCCAAAGTCGCCAAAGTCGCCAAATTCGTCGCCAAGTCGCCAAATGTTCGCCAAGTTTGTCGCCAAGCTCTGGGACCTTCGACGCGCCACCTGGACGCCGTCCAGTACCGATGACTTTAAAACTTTCTTTCCAATGATGGAACAAACTATGCTGGGAAGCCGAATTGCAGGTTTGTAACAATATAATAATAGAATTTACGTAGTCTATATCTATACTTATAATAAAGCTCAATGTGTGTGTGTGTGTGTGTGTGTTGGCGCTCTACAGAGCAGATCATTCAACCTACAGCTACCAAATTTGGCACGTGTATACCTTGGAGGCCGGGAATGTGCACCTGGGGGTTATTTTTTCGAATTTTTAACTAGAATTTTATTTATCTAAAAATTAAGCGAAATTTTGATGTGTTTCTGCTATAACTGCCCGAAAATATTACCGCACAAAAAAGATTTTTACATGAAGTTAAAGATAAAAATTTATCTTTTAAATGATACTACTGTTTTAATCTTAAAATTAAATTTCTATTTTTAATGAATTTTTAAATAAATATTTTAACTATGTTTTTCAATAACTTTTTTCGTCAAAAATAAAAATTAAGATTAAGCACGTTTCGCATTCATGGGAAAAAAAATAGTTTTTTTCAAAGTGTTGCCATCAGATTGATTAAAGCTCTAACTGAAAATAAATTAAATCATTTTGGAAATGAAATCTGCAAAAATATAATTTTCGGCACGTGTCTGTAGGAAATAAAACAAATATGAAATATTATTTTTTCTTTAAAAAAAATTCAAGAAAAATTATTTTATGATCTTTTACACTCTCTATACAGGGTGTTTATTCAGTCCCGGATCCATTTTGATATTTAATGACTTATAAAATAATGAAGATGTAAACAAACTTATGGCATTTATTGATGGAATAACTCATATATTTTCCTTTTCAGGTTTGAATATTTTTACTTTTGTAAATATCGTCTGCGCGTGTTTTTAATTTCAAATAATTTCATTTTCCAGTCTAAATATCTGTACTTTTCTAAATATCGTCTGCTTATTAATTGCATTTTTCTCTCTTTTGTTTTTGGCAACTATTGAAATGTTATGTTTACTTTTGATGTGTTTGTTCTATGTAGTACTTTTGTATGTGATGTTTTATTCGAGCGGATATTAAGGAGAATGCATACACCACAAGAGAAAGCACAGATTTTATGCTGGTCATAGAATTAATTTCCAATCAACTAAATCACTGACTTTTAAGAGTTAATTTCTAATCACTTAAACTGACTGATTTATGAAGATTTGAATATCACTATTCAATAAAAAAAGAATAATTTTAGATTTTCCATCGATCGCTTCAAAGAAAATACGCCAATCAGCGCGCAGGTTTCTCAAGATTAATTAGCCTAAGATTATGAAAATGGTGAGTTTTTCTAAATTTTTAACATTTAAAACTTCATAAATAAGTCTTAGTTGATCGTGGAAAATAGAAACATTCATTCATTTATTTAAAATTTGGTGTGTCCAGAATATTTCTCAGAATATGATACTTTACTGCATTAAATTTAGACTTCATAATTTTTGAAATATATTTATAAGCAGGAACAAAATATTATTATTGATTTCATTTCAATCCTTTTGAAAGCAAAATTAAAAACTGAATTTTATACTTAATCTCAGAAATTTTTGTTGAATTATTGTTTAAGATATTACATAAACTATGAAAAATATTTTGTAGTTAACATAAGACTTGAATACCGAGCGATTCTGTTTGCAATACTCATATTCAATAATAATAATAATTAATAAATAACAATAAAGATGATAAATAAAATAAAACGCTTGGTTTTATTAAAAATAGCTTAATATTAATTGCAATTTCGTCATTTACATTTTTAATTAAAGTTGAAGTTTTACCGGAAATGGCAACAAATTAGCAAAATATATATACTAAATTGAACGAAACGATCTAAACAGTATAAGTTTGGTATGACTTTAAAAATTTGAAGATTAAAAATGTTTTGTTTGAGAATCTATCAAGAGACCAGTTACTTAAAATATTTAATTGAAAATTGTAGCGAGCGGTAATACTGGCGAACCGGCTGGTCGCCAAAGGCGGCTAGTTTAATAAAAACTTTGATTCCTCTGCGTGGAAAAGTATTACTCAAATATGTTTTTGCAAAAAAATGGAACATTAATTTTATTTCAATCACTATTTTCAACTGACTTATACAAACAATGATGTAAAAATAAATAATACATAAAATCAGCATATTCTAAGAAAACACTTTTATGAATTAATTTGCTTATATTATTTATTTCTATAACGATATTGTACTGAGATTTGATAAATTTAAAATCTATGTTATCCTATCTAGGACGATTAACATACGATCGATTTTGTTATACGATTAATGATTCAAGGACGAGTTTCAAACTTGATACCCCACAAAAAGTTTTAATACAAAATAAAGAATTGTTTTACTTTATTAATTAAGCATCGTGATACATAAACGTTGGTAACACTAGCTGGAGTTTAAAAGTATCCACTCCGATGAAAAATTTCATCTTTTGTTAACTCAGATAATTTTTTATGAGAGCATGTAAAGTTAAACAGCCGTTGCTTAACATAATACATCGTAATAAACATGCAACGTAAAATCCACGTTCCTTTTACAATTTATATTTATCCTAAATTATAGCAAAAATCATTGAGCCTAGGTTTTCTATTTGTATGAAGCTGAAAGGTTATATTCTCACTTTAATGGACAGTTGGATGTCATTTCTATTTTTATCGGTATTTTCTTTTTGTATTTAAAAGTATTTTATCTTTTATTAGATACTTATTAGCTTCTATCCGTTTCTGACAGTTAGTTTTCATTTGATTGTATTTTTAATTCCTCTGTGCAACTCACTCCGTGAGAAGCACATCCTGCCATCAGCATGGGGTAGCTGACCCCATACTTCTTTTCTGTACCTAGCTGGGTGGCGGAACCAACCATCATGCCGGAACCCTCCCATTCTCATATTTGAGGAGCCCTTCTGAGGAGGATGGGAAGTGACATCATTCACAGCCACATTTACAAGCTGACTACTCCGCTTCGCCGGATGGAACGCAGAAAAATCTGAATCGCCATATCGCAGCCCAGCAACAATGGCGGGAATTGAGATTGGGTCGTTTGGGCCATCACAGGTCACAATACGATCCTTTCCTTGGGATGTACGTCCCGTCATCGATGGGAGGAGATAGGTCCCCACCTTTTTGTTTACCCACTAGGGTGAGAACCAACCACCATGCCGGAAGCTTCTCCTCCTCAATTACGAGGTACCTCCCCCCCTCCCCGAGGGACATGACGCTTTTCGTAAGAAAATATTTCATACAAATTATTAATACCTAACATTTTTTTTTTATTTAATAAGTACTATTTTAATTCTAGAAACGCGAATGTCTTTTAGCAAACTGCATTATTATCAGCATTTAACCTAAATGTTGTTTTAGATTTACAAAGCACCAAAAAACTCCAAAACATGAAATCGAGTCTTTTAAAATCGTTGCTTAATTCAACTTATTTCAAGGGATGAAAAAGAGATTGCGTGACCTGATCAAATACTTGACCTTTCTGTTCCTTTCGTTATTTCTACCTCCCCCCCCCAGGAACCATTTATCTTTGTTAACACAGCACTTTTCGTTCCTACCAAATTGATGGCAGAATGTAAATTTTTTGAAAATGTTAATCATTATAGCCTGTCGTAAAATTGTCAGCCTCCTGCATTTCAAGGAAGCAATGCTCTTCTTCAATTTCACTTGTTTTTCCTATATGCTCAGACTATTCTGTATGTTTTAACATCGAAAATATTTGAAGTACTTGAAACTAGCAAGTCATAAATATTTACTTCACTTTAGGCAGTTTCTGCCAAAATACAAAAGTTTCCAATTATAATTTTGAAAATAAATCAGAACTATTTCTTTTTATTTTAAACTTCATACAAAAGATATTTTTATTTTGATATGCTATAATTTGTAAAAGGTGGGAAAATCTCTGTAAAAAAAAGAAAGCACAAACTTAAATATGTAAACATAGCCAATACGAAATGCCTTCAATCTATTTCACGTACCCTGACAAACAGTACTGGCACAAGCAAGAGTTTGATCGATGTGGTGCTTGCATTCAATAATTTTTTTACTAACCGAACATCATTATGGCTATAATAAAGTGACATTCCAGATATAGCTAATTAATAGTTACGGAAATGTCGTATTATTTTTAAATAAATCATAAAATGTAATCAAATTTTGTTTGTAATAAATGTGGGGTTGATAGCCAAGCAATAACAAGTTCAAGTTAGTTGATATTTGAGAATTTAATAAGTGACATTAGAATAAAATTAATGGTGATACACAAATTATGATGAAGAAATTGAAGTTTCAAATTTAATAGATGACACTACGATGTTAAATTTAATGGATGAGACTACGATGTCACATTTAATGGATGAGACAGTTCAGAGCTAACATAAAAGTTTGTCTTTTAAACAAAACGTCGTAATAGTTCGTCCTCTTCGTCTTTTAAACAATACTTCGTAATATTTCGTCTTCACCTCGCCTCGTCTAGGCGTCAACTGTTAGCAACTCTTGTTTTCACCGCCAGAGGTGAAGCTTAATGCCGAGAAGTGAGGTGCATGGCACCACATAAACGAGACAAGGAAACAAAATAAAATAGGTATAAAAGTATGAATTATAAGGAAGTGATCGCCTTTCAAACGTTTTTTTATCTTTCTGCCTAACATTGAGGAATTAATTATGAATATTTTGACTGCATTCCTGTGGGTAAACATTACTTATATTAAGTTTCTAATTTCATGGCTGGTATATTCCTAATTCTAATATTTAGCAAGGATTTGTATTATCTAATTTCCAATTTATGCGATTATTAAGCTGGAATTCGAAGTGGAAAAGCCATTATTTATTTGTAGGAGCAAAACTATAATTCTCCGAAACCAATTTTTAATTAATACGTATGAAGTAGCAAGAAGCAAGAATGATTTTCTAATAGAATAGTCTCTTAGATTTTGAACAGGAGAAAAAAATTAGTTAAAAAAATAAGCTTCAAATTATTTAAACTTCTTACGTGGCCAAAGAGAGAAAAAAAATTTATAATTTAGCAAATCAACATCCTACTTTTAATTTTTATTTTATTTATTTGTTTATCAGTGCACAATTACAAAGGCCTTAAAAGGAATAGAAGTAAAGTACTTACCGTAAAAAATTCTTCTTGTCCTAAAGTTCGGTCGATTGAGAGATCATCTTCTAGTAGAATATTTAATAATCTGTACGTATGTTAATATCAATTAATACATATTTCAATTTAATCACCACCTTGACAGATAAAATGATTATAACAAGTAAGATCTTATTTTTCAGTAAAGGAAAAGTTATTTAGTTGAATATAAAGTAAGTTTTTTTTAATTACTTCCTTTTCACGGAGACTTCTTGCTAACTAGTTGTATCTGTATAGAACTGAATTTTTTCTTCGGTACTAAAGACATGTTAGCTTCTACAAAACCGCCCTGATGAAAGGCACAAATTTATATATATAAAAAGAAGAATAGTTTTTAGATTATCACATTATATTTTAGAAAGACAATATTTCATGTCGATAAATGACAATTCCTTTAATTTATTTCCTGAATCGAAGTTTTAAAAATTTAAAAGGTAAACGTTCAAAAGGCCATTAATTACTATTGTCCTTATTTCGATTTCATATGTATTTATTCCAATAATCCCACGTATATAGAAAATATTTATAAATATTTTAAAAAAAGGTTTTTTTAAATGGAATTATTTTCTAAAAATTTATCTCTGAAGTCTGTTTATAATCTTTATATCTAGAATAAAAACTAGATAAAACAGTTTAAGTTACTGAAATTACTTGCAAAAAGGTATTATTCTAATTGTTAAACAATTCTTTTATTGTCTTTCTAAATTTTTAATTCATTAATTGAAAGATTTTTTTTATTTTGATCTGCCAATCAATTAAACGGATTTAGATTTATGTTGAATGTTTTTAAATTTCTGACAAAAGTAGAAGCAATAATTTTTTTAAAGGAAGTGTTCTTAAAGCAAATTTTTCACCCTTTTAATGGATATAAAGGATTAAAATTTTTTAATCTCATTTGTTGCATTTAAACTGATTAACGGCTTTAACAAATGCTCCTTTTATGTTAAAGCGCAGCTTTTATTGATTAAAATGTTGAATTATTTTACTCCTCGAAAATAAAGTCTTTAAGATTGTTAAATTCAAGACACAATTTATTTTCTTTGTGTTTGACTAAAACTTGTTTAATGATATAATTTTTTTTCAAACTTCAAACATAATCCTTTTCAGAATTTCCAGCCAAATACATTGATCCAATCTTTTTTTTTATATTACTTAAATGTTTTGCAGAAAATTAAATATTTTTTTTTATTTTATAATCAATTAAGATGCTGCATATACTTTAACAAATAAGGTTTCAATACAAACTTTAAACACTTTGATGTTAAATACGGAAAAAAGGGTTCCTTCACTGACTATACGAAACATTTTGTTAAAATAAATATTTCGCTGATACATATTTATAAAATTTCCCAATATATCGTGTGAATTTAAGACTTTTGCTTGAGAAGAATTGCAATTAAACCTAACTAAAATTCTTCTTCTAATATAATAAATATAATAAGCACAAAATGAAGTAACCGTTTAGCGTTTAAAAATAATGCATTTCTTCATATATAGAGCATTGAATGCTATTTCTCTTATTTATATATGTAATTTTTACTTTTAAAATTCGAACAGTCTTGAAAAGAAGGCCCACTTCCATCTTTAAATTAAAATATTCTTCTGTAGCTAGAATTATCTTAATATTATAGTCACTTCTCATGTTTGGTTTAATGAGCAAATTGTGTTTAGCGGGAACTGGGGAGGAAACACCGATAGCGTTTTATCAGAACATTATCTTTTCATTAAACCATCTTAGTTCTTACCCGATAAAGGAAATAAGTTTATATTTCTCTCTGAAATAATTCTACTCTGTTTATAGGGTACCAAAAATAGAAAGTACTGAATAAAAGTATAAATCTAAATAGAAATTTATTTTAGGTGTTGAAAGGCACATAAAATAAAGATGCGCTTGCATTTATAATATTCATCTTTTTAAATATTCAGTATATCTATTCCATCAGAGATTTTACGGAATGGTATGTATTACAAAATTTATATTAAATGGTAATTTTTTTTAAATTTTGATTTGATCAGTAATTCATTATTCTCACAATTTACAAAAAAAATTTAAATCAAAATATATATCACTTATTAATCCTGTGAAAGAAATATATGATTCGTCATTACGTTTCGTAAGGTTCAATTGCAATACAAATGAAGTAAGGCTTAAGATGATTATTCGGCTTTGACTAACTCATGTCAACCTCTAAAAAGTCGCATAACATTCGTTTTCTTGAATATTAAGTTACAAAGATGGCAACAAATGCCTTCTTAGGGATGCAATAACTGTAGTTCGAATTGTCATATTTAATAAGACAAAAAAAATCGATTTTACGAAAGATAAGACGAAAACATTCGATTTTAGAGAGCGGGTATAATTTTTAAGTCAAGGCTACAAATTTTAAACAATTTTTAACAAACTGATAAGGATAAATTCCATTGTCATTTATTATTACAGATGTTATATCAAGAAAGTTGTTGTATTATGACCTCTTTCTACATACAGGTACAAATACTGTATCATCTTATCGTTTTGGTAATTAACATTTCTTTTTGAACTAATATGTCTGTAATTTTCTTAACCCTCTTCTATATTATTGATTATGGTGCCACGATATATATTACTAATACACCAAATTAAAAAATTGGAATAAGTTAGGGTAGTTTAATGCGACCTTACCTTTCCGCATTTGGCGAAAACTGAAAAGCTTTTCCCTGTGCCATTGACAAAAATTGCTGAATTCGAAGAATATTTTAAGACTGCCTTCTCCTTCAATCTAAAGATTAAATAACTGAAATTGCATATACTTTTTAATTTAAAACTTCCTAATTAAGCATGTTTTACTTTTCGAAAACTTCATTACAGAATTTTCAAAACGAAAGGATGTGAACGAAATATTTTAAATAGTTTAGCAGCATTTTAGGATAAAAAGATATTTAAATATACTATTAAATCCCTTCAAAGTAATAAGCATATACTACACAGAGATGAATGTTGCATTTTGATAGACATTTTTAATGAGTACTAACCACTCATAATTTCAGCCAATAGTTTCGCAAAAAAACTTGTCAATAAGAATTGCTCATTTGATATTGAGAAGGGATTATTAATTATTTTCAAAACTTTTCGGGAGCAAAGTTCAAAAAAAAATTTATCATCTATTTTCCTAGACAACAAGGAAAGAATAATGAACGATAGATCTTTCTTATTAGATTTGTCTTAAATCACTCTTATCAAATTGAAATGCCCTTGTGCATTTTTTGAAAGGTTTATTTTAGTTTATACCTAAATTTAATAGAAAAGGAAAATCAATCTTAGGAAGTCAGCTTCTTCTACATACCATTGAATAAAGTTTATATGAGATTTAAAGTTTCAATTGATGTTAATGGCAAGAACTGTTTAAAAATGTTATATTTTAGGGGTTGTTGTTTTTTTCGAATTTTGAAATATACATGAAAAAATGTAGTACAATATTAAATTATTCTATCTCAGTATTTTAAAGCAAATAGTGACGTTTTGAGTCGGAAACAAATTTATAATCATGCCTTTTTGTTTCTTCTTTCCTAAGAATATTTCAAAATGGATTTTTGAATTCGCCTTTATAATCAGATTTTAAAAGAAAATATTATAAAAAGTTTGTTGCATTAATTTGTGCGCACGCTTTATCACCATCTCTTAAAAATATTAATTGAGTGCAAGATTACACAATTATAATTTATTTACACCAATATAGAAAACAGATTTAAAATAGCAGCTTGATAATCAAAAAAGCTTCATTGAATATATGAATGAATTATACATATTTGAATATCACTGCTTTAGACCATTTGATTGGTTTCCTTCAGGAACGTCAACCAAGAAATGATGGATCTTATTCAAGACTATATTTGACTAGTTTAAAATGATGAAAATAAAATTTAATAATTTCGGAGAGTTTTGAAAGTGTTTTTTAATGTTACTGTGTCAGGAACATTTTACTATATAAATTACTAATAGATACTAATTAGTTAATAGAATAAATAACAAGTTCAGGAAACTGTAAAAATTGAGATTTTTTTTTGGCATTATATCTATTGAAATACAGTGTATCTACTGAATCTAAAACATGAATTTATTATACTTATCACTAAAAGTTCAGAAATTAGCTATTGATTAGAGAAATTGTAGAAGGGATGAAAAAAATCAATATCTATATTTTAATTTATCAGAATGCGTGAAAAGCATTTCATTATATCGTAAGTTATTGGAAGGGAATTTAAAAATTTCGAATTCAAAACAGCTATTATATATTATCATTACAAAATAATAATGCTGATAAACTGTAAGTGGAGAAGAAAATATAATTTTGATACTTTGATATCGAAATAAAATGGATGTAGTTAATCTAGAAGGCTATTCTTACATTAATTATTTTTCTTTTTTATTAGATGAAAATAAAAAAAAATTGAAGATATATCTTTAAAAGAATATATCTTGTTTCATTTTTACTTTCGAAAATATCTCTTTAATTTTCAGTCAACTAGATTAATAATTCACTGATAAGTTGTGGCAAGACGGATTAAAAACTTTAAAATTACCTATTTTTAAATGTGAATAAAGAGATCATTTTGAAAGCATAATTTATAAATAATAATGTATCTAAACCTGGCAGGTGGTGCATATGATCAAGAAGATGTGAGATACAGACGAATTTATTTTGATAAATTAAGACACAGACTTGATTCATTGCTTGCCGGACATGACTGCGTTAAGCTGTTTTATAATATCTAATTCATTGTTTCACTCTGTAAAAAACTGACGGTAAAATGCGTCATCGTCATCATCATCATATTCATCACAATCTTATTACGTCGCCACTTCTCATTCTCCGTTTCTTACTTTTATCCTTTTCAACAAATGCACTTTTCTATCTTGAAGGTCAGCAGCAAAATCGTAAAAACCATTCAACATTTCTTACTCATGTAGCGATTTTAGGTTGAAAGTGCTAAATTTTTATGCGATTTAAAATTGGTATAATTTTAAAAAAAATGTCTTTGCCATTTTCAGTGCCTTCATGCTTTGAATTACAAAACACAATTTTTTTTATCAATGGTAAAATATGAAGCATTAACTGTAAAATATATGTTATTTTATTGTTAACATTTGTTATTTCACTATTTAAACATTAATAGTAAAATAATTATATATCTTAGATGTTAGGAAATATTGTGAGTAAATCGTGTGCTTACTATCCTCATAATACACTGTTTTCTATTTCCCACTTTCCCAACTTCTTCCTTCCTCCTAGTAATATTACCTGCTCAAAGTAATCTTGATTGCTAAGTTGTAATTATACTGATTACTTTTATCTGTAATTTAACAGTGACATTCTTATTTAGAATTAATCGCCTTGAAGACCATATGGTCTCTTAAAATATTGGTTTACCTTTAATTCCTGTAAAATCGTTTGGAGATATTTTCATGTCCATAATTCCTTCAAATTGATAGGCAATAAAGTCGTTTTTTTTTTTACGTAACTGTCTTACATGTGATCTCTTTATTGCGTACATGAACTTTTCTATGGAAAAACAATTTCATGACATCATAATAGTATTAAAAGTGTAGATGTCCGGATGATCTATCTTTTAAATTTAGAGATATTATAATTTTTTATTCGAATTGCAAATTACACAGACATTAAATAGAATGCCTCTGTAGCTTTCAACAGTGTAAGAAAATAAAGTGGTAAAACATTTGATTAAAAACAATGAAACCGATTTGAATTTCAGGTCAATCAACACTTATAATCTATTACTGAAAATTAGGCAAAAAAATTAAATTGCCAAAATTAAAGGAAGTTTTGCTCTATTATTAAATTGATCATTAAAAATACAATTTTCTAGATTAATGGTGAAGTATTCATTATTATGTAATAATATTTTTGGGTGTGTTTGCTGAAAAACGATAGAATACAACTATTTATTTATTTAAAATTCTAATTAAAATTCAAAAAACAATCATACCGAGATTTTTATTCCTCTTTTCTAAAGTAAGCATGTGCCAAATGTGGTAACTCTTGGTTAAATTAATTAACCTGTGGAACGTCAAAAAAGCATATACACTCACATACAAGCACACATATTTATTTTTATTAGTAGTAGAGATTAGCATAAGGAAGTCAAGAGAAGAAGGCAAACCTACTTTTTTGGCTGTATGTATCTATCAAAATAAATTTAAAAAACTAACTTCCTTAATGAACTTATTAGAATGTGCATTATGTATTAAATGAAAAGAAATATTTGTTGTAAGAAAAATATACTTTTGTATAGTTCAAATTTTACATTAACTATCGCTTCTTGATGAGTGACTCAAATGAAGCATCGGCTTTCCGTCTTGACTCAGAATTCCTAATTTTCTGATAAGGATGGATTGCATTAAAGTTGGGAACTTCTGACGTGAATTAAACTCCAAAGTGCAGGTTCTAAATTCAAAGTATAAATGAGGAAGTCTGGAAGACACGACGACAAAATTCTGCGGCAATATTTGATAAGGTGGAAGAGTATGCCATGCAAATCAATATTCCAAGTTCGTCTCAAATTAAACATTTATTCGCGGGTATCGTGTATTCTGGATCAGACTTTATAAATATGCCATGCCTCGAATTATATTTCGGGAAGATGTAATGAACATGTCAATAAACCTAGATGCTTTATTCTGTACAAATTTAATGTAAGAATTCATGCATTTAATGGCATTTGTTTTTAGAAATGTTTAGTATGTCTAACAAAGACGACAGTAAATTTTAAGAATTTTGATATGACAAATTTTTGAATATTAGGGTTAATTATTGGACAGTAAAGAAGAATAATTAAAATTAAAATATAAGCGAGAAGGCCAATAAAATGGATGTTTTATTTTGTACTAATTTAAAATAAAAATTCATGTATTTAATGGTATTGGCTTTTAGAAGTGTTTAATATATCTAAAAAAGACAAAAGGAAACTTTAAGAATTTAATATAATTTTATTTGAATATTTGAGTTAATTATTTGACAATAAAGAAGAATAAATAAAATGTACGAATAAGTGGGAATATTTATAAATATGCTCCAGTAATGATGAAAACATAAAACAATCGTTTGACTCTGGAAAATGGTTATTCAGAGTATATGCACGAATGACGAATGCGGAGAGTAACGTCAGTACTTGGGTCAATTACAAACTACCCAACAATGACCTATGAATCCATTCGTTAGGCAGTAGTTGCAGCTCATAAATATTTCCATTGTTAAAACCATGAGAAAAGCGAAAGTCCTTGTACTTATTCTCTTAGTACTTGCCCTCGTATATGAGAGCTTCCATTGTGAAGGATCTGTCAGTTTCAGAAAACTATAATCATATTGCTCTGAAATCCTCTGAAATCCTCTTTATGGATATAAAATAAATGGAATTTGGTGCCGTCAAATATCAAAGATTGATTTTTGCCTTAGGTGCGTTTATCATCGAACTATGAAACGAGACCTGTTTCAGCCTTAAACTTAAGAAGCCCTTTCATAAATAACTTTCGTGTAGTTTAAAAAATGAAATGAAATATTGTAAATAATTCATTTGCAACGTCATAGTATTTCTTACATATATTCTTGTTTACACACACACACACACACACACACACACACACATAATGATGTCTCTAAATCTAAATTAAATCTTAGTTAATTTCCTGCCTTAATTTAATCCATATAAACTTCATTCTAAAATGTTACCTTATTTCCGAATCCAATGTCAACTTTTTTATTTAATTAATGCTACCCGAGCTCTGTATAAAGGCTTAAATCAGCAAGTTCCCATGCTCCGAGTGAAAGGATAAAAATTTGTTAAGCTAAACAAATTCTTTTAAAAGATAACTATACTTTCTTTATCTAAATCGACACATGTAAAAAAATTCCAATCAGAATCTCATAGTATAAAATACGATAAAAATATCATCTGCTTTGTATCGCTTGTGAATGGGCGTCAGTTCGTCATCGTTTCTTCTACATTAATTATGCCTTTCGGGATGGAATAAAGCGGAGTTTAAATTTTTCAAAAGTGTCTTTTCACTCTTCGGCCACGACACAGCTTCAAAAATATATGTTTTACATTATAATATAAATACCGAGAGAGAAAGAGAGTAATAATTTATTATTAGAATATTTGATAACAAACATATTGATGAAGAGCCTGAAGAACTATATTTAATATACAATCAAAGATTTATTTTTATTACTTTTAGCTGTTTAGCAATACTTTAGGTGATCTAATTATATAAGGGGTGTTCAAATGAAAAGGTACGAAACGTCGTAACAACGTAACCGTTAACATATTTTCTTATGCCGCTATGGGAAAAAGTAGAGAGACATCTAGGTATGCGGGTGAAGTCTCCGGCGTAGATCGGTGAAAGCGCGAGCTCCCGCATGGGCAGGAGAAAGCAATTGCTCTTATAAAGAGCGCCATCCAATTGACGTGGCGTGTTGAATTCCTTGAGTACAGAAGAGCCATCAACGATATATACTGTGAGACACTCCGAAGTCTAAGCAGGTCCATTAAGAACAAAAGACAGGGGTTACTCACGGAGGTTGTGGTTCTGCTCCCTACCCATCTCCACTTCTCCAGGGTCACACACGCTGAACTGGCCAAGTTCAAGGGGAATCAGCTCAACCATTTTCCCTAGAACTCGGACATGTAGCCCTGCGATTTTCATGTGTTTGGTCCCCCGAAAAAATATCTGAAAGGGAAGTGCTTGAACTCGGACGACGAACTCAAGGACGCTGCGAAGGATTGGGTCTCGTCACGGCCGTAGGAATTCTGGGTACAAGGAATCCTTCGGCTCGTTAATAAATGGGATCGTTGCGCCCAGGTCTATGGTGTATACTTTGAATAGAGTCTTCATTTATTCCCACAGGGTCGTCTCGTACCTTTTCATTTGAATACCCCTTGCATATAGAAAAAATGTTTTTGAAAAAGTAATTAAAAACATTAAAACATTTATAATAGCATACTTTACTTTCGTTTTACTTTCCGTCTTTAAAGATAAAACAAATCTTCGTCAGAACACATAATTCGAATTTTATTATAAAATCTCTACTCTCATTCTAGTAATTTTATTCCTTCAATATAACTTTCATACTGAACAATTCATGATGTGATCATGAAGCGTACTAATTTTATTTATAATCTTCCATGAAGACAGAGCATTAACATGCCTCGGGATGTTATTCCGAAATTCAGTGAGTGCATTGTTTGCATAATGTTACAGGCCATTCTGTTCAAGCATAGATATTCTTGAGTGTTTCAACTTGGGTAAATTAAGAAGATATATTTTCCTTATGTGCGTTTTAATTACGGAGAAGTTAGTACTAAGAAATTTTGTTACATAAATGGCAGTATATTATTTAATAATGTAATAGTCTGAGTATCAAAACTGTGTAGGGAAGATAAGAAGAATTTAATAAAATGTAAATTAATATCTTGATTTGGCTCTTTTGTTTCATATTATGATATAAACTTAAACTGTCAAAATTGTATATTTTAAATAAACATGGGGGATTGATTACTGGAAAGGTACTCAGATGACACAGACTTTGGTATTTGTTTCAAGATTTTTCAATGCACTAATGAGTTGAGTTATATTAAATTTATAAGATTTGAAAATATAGAATTTTATTTGTATAAAAAATGCATAGAAAAATATATTTAGAAAAGAATTACTTTCTACAGTATGAATAGTTAAAGTAAATGAAAAATGTAAGTCTAATACTTTAAGGTATATTTTCCATTATTTATTTATTTTTCAAAAACACTTCCATGATTTAAGCGTTTTTCATATTTCAATTCAGTACAGTCTTAATCATAATTTTTATTTTTTTAAGTAGGATGTAATCGGACATATATTATTTGATTAATAAGTTATCTTATCTAATCTTTCAAAATTTTAAACACACTGCATTTGTTTGCTTTTTAGGAAGATTATATTTATTACATTAATTTTTCTTACATTTATCACAAATCATATCTCAAATCAGTTTTAATTTTCTTATTTAAGATCCTTTAAATATTTTATTATTTTTTCTTATTAAGTATTTTCATCTGGTATATTTTATACTGAAAATTCTGTAGATTTTTCTACGGCCCCTTATTCAATTGGACAAACGCAATTTTTTTAAGCTATAAGCAACATAAAAAGATATTCAACTCAATAAGATTCTATTCCAAGAATTTATTTTTACTCTGACAATAACGACCTATAAAATGTGACTTATTAAAATGTGTCAACGATAGTTTTTCTATTTTTACATTTTAACCCTTTGCACTTGAATGGTGCTTCACACTCACTATTCAAGACGATGCATCTTTTTGGCAGTTTATTCATTTATTTATTTCAATTTTTATTGTCAAAAACACCTGAAGAATGGTAAAAAAATGGATTAATTTTTCAGTAAAATTCATTTTAAAACAATTATATATAAATTTATTTTTCGGAACAATAAACAAACCCTTATATTAAATGAATAAGTATGCATCGAATTATTTTTCTGAGTGCAAAGGGTTAAATTATTAATCGCAATTCGGTGATTTAAATCATAAGATGATCGAGAAATAAAACGGCAGAAAGGAGTTTATATCCTCTGTCTTCAGAAACTTTTAAATAATATTATTCATAAGCTAGTAGACTGATTTGAGCTTGAATATAAAATCATTCGCGGTGATCAATACCTGGATTTTTCTTACCACACAATATGATAGAAAATATCCTGGAATGGGAAACGAAAATGTCAGTTGCATTTCATTGAATGTCGTCTTAGAAAATAACTTAATTCTAGTAAAATGGATTGCAAGTCTCATTTCACCATATCCTCCAAAGCCTTTACACACACTGCACTTCTTCGGCATTTGAGTATCGTCGCTTCAGGTTATTCCAATAATCTCGTCCCATAAGGCCTTCTCTTTGGAAGAAGAAATTGATTAAGGGTCAGTAATATTTAGGGTTCGAGAAAACGCAACTAGAAATTACAACAGCACTAACGGATGAGACAAAAAGAAGTTTGCAACTAACCAGCATTTATATTTTTGAGTAATAACGTCGAAATTGAGTAGTTGCAAACAATAATTATTTGGAACAGGAGACTCGCTAGTTAGAAGCTAGATCAGACTTTTACCTCTGAAACTAACTTGGTATCTCAAGTCTAATTGAAATTGCAATGAATTTGACTAATTGAATTGACTAACTGAAAATGCAATTCTTCCTTTTTATCATGTATGTTTAATTCACTAGAGCTTAATCCTTGGCTAAGCATTCTAGACCAGTAATTTAAATTTGTATCAGAAATTTTATAATACGATGAATGAAATTGTTTCCTCATTTTATATAAAAAAAATTAAATATTTTAAATAATTATCTTTCAAAAAAAGAAGAATATGTCGTTGAATATTCTATATTTTGAATATGTCGTTTCTAGCTGATAGAAACAGAAAGACTGAAAATGGCAACATTAATGTATTTTAAACGTATTCGTATCTTGTCTCATATTTTAGTGAATTTATATGTTTCTCTTCTCTAAACTTATATATTTTCTTTCCTTTTTTTCATTTCCTCTCTATGCAAATTGTAAAAGAAGAAGAATTTTTGAAAGTGCAGGAGGGAAGAATATAACAAATAAGTTTCTCGGTCTATTGAACGCGCAAGCACATAATGGTGCATTGACCCAGCCGTATAATGCATTCTTTCAAAAGAAGAATGGAATATTCTCTCACAGAAAAAAAACTTTCAAGAAATAAACAAAGAAGCGAAAAGAACAAACAACGTTTGCTCGAACTGATCGGAAATGGATTTGCAACCGCGTGTGGTTTTAAGGCTTTCTTATGTCAGGATGTTATCTAGAGTGCAGTCTAAAGCCGAGTAATTGTAAAGAAGTTTCCATCATATCCTATTATTTTATTTCGATATTTTTCATATCTAACACGGTCGATTCTTTCGTTGTTTTCGAACGTAAAAGAAGTACTGAATTTGTAATTTCAATTCAGCCGATATCTCATCTATGAACAATTTTATTATGCAATAAGATACAATTAAATCAAGGAGTAATTCAAAATGTTATTTGTTTGTATCGTATGTTGTGTTTGTATTAGTGAATTGAATAAGTATGTAAAATTACTTCATTAATTATAAGAGAGATAATGCGATAACATTTAATAACTTAATTTTATTCTGTAAACCTCTCAATGTTAGAAGAAATATATTTATGGCAGTATGAAAGAACAGAAAAATTCGAAAATGCAGTTTCAATACAAATAAGTAATTAAAGATGCTAAATAAACATTATTTAATTCCTAAATAAGAATATTAATTCTAGATTTGTCAAAAATTATTTCATTAAATGAAAATACTTTAGATATAATGTCTGGAAGAAACGTTTTTTTTTCATAATTTATATTAAATTTTATTTTTTTAAGTACTCCTATTGCTAACAACTAAACGATTTTCACAGTTTTTGCACAGAAAAAAATTCTAATTCTTCACAAATATGAAAGTTATAGTTTAATTACCTATAATGTTTCATAAAGAATAAAAGGGTACCTTTAATAGTTTGTAACTAATTTTATTTTGTATAAGAAATCTTAGCAATTTCTTTTATATTACTCATCATCTATGGAATTTCTTAAAAATGCTGTTTTAATGCCTGAAATTATATTATTGTAATTTGAAAGTTCTGATATATTAAAAACTTTTTTGAATTGCATGTTCATAGGATGAATAAAAATTTAATTCTGTAGAAAGCATTTTTTAAACATTCTAAAGAATCGACTAAGAAAAAGATTTTTATTTTCAATAGTAATAGATTTTTATTTAGTAACAGATTTTTAGTGATATAAATATATTTAAATCTTCAAAAACAATTACTACTGTTACTTTAACATCTTTAAAACACACCAAATGGTAATAATGTTCAATTATTATGTGCATTATTCTGAAGATCATTTATAAAGTGTTCTTGCATATCCGAATGAATGTTTATCATAATATAAGTATCACATGATTGGAACGCAAATAATTATGTCAGATTCAAATTCTTTAAAATATAGTACAAAAAAGTAACCATAAAGTTATAATAAGAAGTAGTTAAATAAAGGATTTAATTAAATCTCCGTCATGAAAGGGCATTAAGTGCAAAAGGGCGATGCTTTAATGTACATAGAAAGCTAACACAAAAAAAAATGAGAAAAGCACAGCTATATAATGTAGATAATTACTACAAAACTTGAATACCCGAAGGCAAAATCTGAATACATAACGCAATTAGTGCTTCGTTTCTGTGTGACAGTTCAAAGGATGAACTATCGACGAATATGAACAACCTGCAGCTGCAAGATCGTCAAGTCTGAAATATTTAGTCATGTAGAAACATTGATTATATCCGAAACACATAACGTCCCAGCTGCACAGAGCTGAATATAGCTATATATTTGGCAGGTTCCATTAAAATTCCTTGACTGTGCCTTCAAAGATCCAATATTTTTCGTAGGGTTACTGCAGCTGATTTTGAAGTGCCCACACAATTTCAGAACTTATTTCAAGTTTGTCAGTAGAATTATTCCTTCAAACACAGTAAATAAGATTCTGAAAAGAAATATTATATTTGGATTGACAAATTGCTCTAAGAGGTAAAACTATTAATTATTAAAGTATTGTATTTCGTTAGATAATGGAACGTCATAAACTGATCGTATAATCACATTTTGACTGTCATTGTAATTATTTTAAATGCGAGTGTATTTTTGATATGTGTTTTGTTCAATCATTAAATCCTATGTAACTTTCAAGTTTTGACATTCAGTAGGATAATATTCAGAAACATATGAATTTATAGCTATCAAACTTCTTATAGCACGCCTTATTCATTCCGTACCACAGAGCCGATGATAGAATATGTCGTAATAAGAAAATTGCTTCTGTTCGTGTTTAGCATTGTATAAAAAAGTTTGTTAGGATATACCCTATAATAGGTGAATTCGTGTAATTTTAATAATATGTTTAATTATAACTGTATTATCAAAATTGCGTGTTCTGTGAAAACTGCTATAGTTTATCAACCATAAAGACTAAAAAAGTGGATTTCCAAGATGTTTTATTGCAGAAAAGTTATATAATTTTATTATATTGAAATCGTATGTTTCACACATCAACTCTATCAATACACAAAAGATCTAAACCACCATTCAATAAAATTACGGCGGACGCCTAAAACTCCTGGATGTAACTGTGAAATTTCCTTCCCCTTTCGTTAAGCGTGATTCAATGAATATCCGAGGTGCGTGCTTTGTTAATTAGAGATGCGTGTCCATTTATTTGGATTTAGAGGACAAGAAGGATTTCTGAGAACTTTCAAAGGATGTCTAAACCCCATTTGCTCAACAGCAATCAGCTGAACGGATCTGTCTTTCATGTATGAACCTCTTTAAAACGCAGGCTGTCATTGTGGTTGTTGAGGGGAATAGACAAATAAATCAGTTTATCTTATTTTTGAAGGATAAATTCGGGCCTTTTAATATTCAAAGTTCCATAAATTTTAATGATCTCAGGAATATTTGACCTCATATTTAATGTGAGAAGATTCACCGTATTTAGTCAATAATGTCGATAACATTTCAACATTAAATACTTGTGAACATCAAAAAGATATATTATGAAAGTAATTTATAGAGGTCTAAGAAGTTGCTACTTTAATGAGTTGTTTCAAGATACATAAAGTTTATAATATTCTATATTTTTTTATTGATAAGCGCACTATGAATCACATATACATATTTTAATGTCCGATAGTGCCCTGTATGCTTTGATCATTTTAATGCAATTTTATATTTCATAGATCCTCTGATTTCATCGAAAACTGATATTTTAATATCTTACGAAGACTCATTCTCATTTCACATAATGCAGTGTACAGTAATTTGAAACCAGGTATAAATGTTATTAAGCAAGGCACCTATTCAATGCTTCAGTTTGCTTAAACCGCAGAATGATTCCATAATATTTTTTTAAAAAAATATTCCTCCATATCTTACTCTCATAATCATATTATTTCAGAATTTTCATATCTTAACTTCTTAATATCTCAGTATATTGAGATCGTGTTTAGATACATTCATTTCGTATACTACTTAACCTAAATTCTGGATTTTTATTCCGTTTTATAAACAAATCACTATTTTAGTGTGACAGATTTATTTTTATTTTCTATATTAAGTAATACTTGATTCTATTAGATTTGATATATATAACTGTTTACTGATTTCTTATTCGAACTTGGTATCAAGCTGTGCATTTTTATGAATTATTCAATTCTGATTTCAGATATCAATTTATAATTTAGCCTTGAGGCATGGAAGAGATGTTAAGATTATCTTATACTGATTATTATTCTTCTAAGCTTTACTGCTATCGTAATATTTACTTGATGTGAATATTTATAAAGTTTTCAATTTTAATTCCATATACTAATTTCTAATTTAGCCATTTCGGAACATGTTAAGAATCTCATGCTATGCATATTACTTATCCCCCGGGGGTGGGGGCACCTCGAAATGAGGATGAGACACTTTGGGCATGGCGGTGGGTTTTCGTCATCCTGGAGGTTACATTAAAAGGTGGGAATCTGGCTCCTTCCATCAATGACGGGACGTACTTCCTTAGGGAAGGGTTGCATCGTGGCCGGTGATGGCCCTTAGGACTCAACCAAAGTTCCCGCCAGCGTTACTGCAGCGGCGGTACTGTCATTCAGTTATTTTATCGGTTTGCCTTCTGGCGAATCGGAGAGTCAGATATAACTGTGCATATTACTTTTCCATGCTTTGTTGCGAATGTAAAATTTCTGGTGTTATAAATTATGCAATATTAATTTCATTTTCATTCTATAAATAATTTCATATGTTATCCGCCAAACACTTTTTCAGTGGATAATTTATTTATTTAGAAACTTTTACTTCATTTTAGATCAACTTTTAACTTTTCGCCACGTGTTTCACCTCTGATAAAGAACGATACTTTTTATTCAACAATGTTTTGTTAAATAATTTAGGCAGTCAATAAATAACGCTTTTATCAGCATAAGGACTGGATATGTCAGGTTTTTTTCTTTTATAACTCTTGGAAAAAACACAGGATAAAATCTACAGAACATAAGGGAGAAAAGTGAACACGCCACTTCAACGAACTAAACTTACTTCATAGAGGTTTACCAACACTAAAGAAAAGTATTCAATAACACGCTAGATAACAAAAAATTCGAAGAAAAAAAAACGTTCGTCTGACAGAAACTCGATTTTCACTCAACTCGAGTAACGTACAGAAATCGAATTGTCGGAGGAGGGGGGAAGATATATAGATATATTGTGCCGCACTGGTCAAGGGGTCCAAGGTTTGTGACGAGAAAAAGACGAGAAAAAAATTATTCTTTTCGCCGTTTCTTTGGGAAGAACATTCAATATCGGGCGTCAAACGCAAATGCTTTTTTTTTTTCCTTCTTAAACTAATCTGTTCTAAGATTTTCTAGTTATTTACCAATAAATTTTGCTGGTAAATATTGATCAAGAATTGTTATTCTATTTGTTTTGGTCATGTCGAAAAAATTTGACTATATGTAATTCATAATTTGGTTCGACAGGCCTTAGTTGACATTCCGAATGTCATTTACAGTGAGATTTATTTCCTGGCAAATATTTGGGGGCTTAAGGCTATTGAACAATTTGCTGACCTTTTTTTTTCATTACCGATACTATATAAGGCATACATTGATATTATGCAGAATTAGCTAAAACATTTTCGTTTTTAATTCACGTTAAGTTTATATTTGCGAATCTTTAATGAAAAAAATCTTCATTTTTTTTAAGTACCCACATAAAAATGGGAATAACTTTTTCTCTGCCTTACTCATATACTTTTACATAGTAATGCCAGTTGTAATACAAAGATAAAAATTTTCAAAACTATTCAATCGATGTATTTGCATGCGTGCATAACGCGCGCAAGCGTGTGTATGTTTATAATTAATGTGCTTAATCGATAATTATTTATTATAGCCTATTAATACTATTTACTGTAACATATGTTTCCAATTATTTGTCTACCATTTAAATTTGTTTGATTTTTACTATATATATATATATATTGCTTTTATTGCCACGATAAAGTGTTCACAAATCTATTCCATAATTTTATTAAATGGAGTGGCAATATACATGTTCAAAGCTTGCTTGCTAATGCGGAATTTTAGCTAGGCTATATACTATAGGAAAACTATTGAAGTCTTTGACAGAGATACACATAGAACGATAAGCAATACTTCAAAAACTCAAATAAATTGTGCGCACATAATAAAAAAAATTGTGTTATGTATGCAAATATAATTCATATATTAGCTTATTTTTTTATTTTATTTATTTATTTATTATTATTATTATTTTGAGAAATGAAGAAAATCAATTATATTTAAGGGAGAAAAAGAAACGTTTTTCCATTGACAAATTTCGAGAAATGCTTGTAAATTGATTTATAGTTTTAGTGTAAGAAATACATGGTGAATCGTCAAGCAATTTGACTTCGGTATTTTTACAAGTTTTCAAGTTTCAGATCTCCCTGAGTCAGAAAAACACATTTGGATTTATATCATTCGGTTTTCGAACACGATAATACAAAAATGAATTGAGCAAACGGGTGAAATTAGACATACGGACTTTACAACAAATTTATTGGTTTTTATCAAATTTTTAAATAAATCCATTCATAGGGAATTATACAAATCTTCATTATATAAAACAAACAAATTAACTAGTTGGATAGAATTTGGTATATAGATTAGCATTTACAGCGTAAATTCACTATCAATTTACTTGAAGCCAAATACGCGAAGGATTGTACCGTTTGTCTGTCCATCTGTGCTTTTGTATGCATGCAAAAGGGATTATTCAAAAATGCGATGACTTAAATAAATTAAATTTTGCACGTGATTTAGAGACGGCAATTACAGCTCTATATCAAATTCTGATATCACTCAGGACGAAAAATTTGATTTTGTGGTACTTGTGTATTTGCCAATTATGAATCGACGATTACTGAATAATAATTGCAGTAAAATAGTAGAATCAAGACAAAGATATATATTTCGTAAGTATTTTTCACCAATTATTTTTATTTAATACACTAGCACCAGTTTTCTGCAGTTTAACAAGAAGTTTACAGCTCTCATCTAAGGGACTTTGAAAATAAAAATATGAGCATTCGTGGCATTCACGGTCGGATCCAATATCCACAATTTTATCTAGATCTTTACCTTCTTTAAAAACCTTTACCAAAGAGCATGCGATACAGTTTTCAGAGATAATATCTTTATGAAAAAGAATGTGAGAAAGTTTTGGAGTGACAACTCCTCTGCTTTTTTTGTTGAATATTCGAATGACACGTTTTGTGTACACTCAAGTAGAATAACAGAATGATTCCAATGACTTTTCTTTAAAACACGTACCGGATGCAAAACTTCAAAATTCATTAGGTTTTTATATCGAATATTTTGGCAATTATTTATAGAACAAATAAATAAAGAATGTAAAAATAATTGACGACAAACTAAAAAAATTATAAGAAGAAAGAGGATGTTAGAACCAAATTTTAAATTAAAAGAAGAATTAAAAAATAATTTTAAAAAAAGCGAAGGTAATAAGAAAATAAAAATAAAATTTTGCATTTTCACTATTGGTTTAGAAAAAAATATTCAAAACCTTCCCTGTAATTTTTCCAAATTAATTTTCGTGAATGAAAGCAATCATAGACTTTCGTTTAATGTATCCTACGTTTTCATCTTAAGACAATAAAGTGCATTTTGCTGTTCTTCACGTATATTCAACATGATGAATTAAAACCGTTCATTATGTCATTTCATTGTACAAAAATTAAATAAGCTCATTAACATGCCTGTATAATAGAAATTGCCAATCTAGTAAATTTTATGCTGCTAAAAAATGCACACACTCTCTATCTTTCTTAGCACTGAAAATAGCGTTGGTTTATTTATTTCGGTTTCTGGCATAAAGGTCATTTCTGGCAATAATAATACTAAATAGAGGGCCATGCAAAGGTAAAACAGAACATTGTATGAAATCAAGTATGATTACATATGTACTAAAATAAATATACTAAAAGGAGAATGCAGACGACGAATGAAATTTATGCATTAAAAAAGTGCAATTTAAAAAATTGTAACTGATTAAGAAATTGTATACATAATAAATGTCTATAGCAATTAAAAATTTAAAATTTTTGGACAGTAATAATGACTTCCCCCAAAAAAAGTTCTTTCCCTGAAAGTAACGTTAACTCGGAGAAGTCTTCTTTTGAGAGGATAAACCTTCCTTTTTTAAAAAATAATATAATTTTATAAATAAATAATAGTCAATGGATTTAATGGATATATTTAAAGTGCAACTTAGGATATTTAACACTAGTAAATATAAATCAACGGATCATTCGAAATGCGTCTCAAAAGCATGATAACAATAAACAGAATTCAATTCCAATTACATGTATTGCACAAGACATGAATATGTAAAACTACTGATAAAACTAATCTATGCTCAAATATTCTTAAGAGTATATTATTTAGTCATTTTCATAATTGTATGATTGTGGTTCGTAGATAACAACAAATCATAATCTTGTAATTTGTAGTGAATCATTCCAGCTTTAACCAGCATTGATAAAGTTATTTTACAGCTGTACTAAAACGGCATTTACAGCTACAGGTTATATTATGCAGATATTTATTTTACTATTTTTATTTAATGTTTCAACGTAGAGGATGTAACGATACCATCGAATTTTGTTATGAACAAACGTTTACTCAGTGAAAAGGAAACAATTACAAAATGCAATTAAAGTTTCATCCCACCCAAGCCACACCAAAAGGCAGCCTAAGTTGATTTTCTGCATCGATCAGCAAATCTTTCAGTTGCTGCCCTCCTGATACTTCAAACAGTCAATAAAATTCGAGTCACGTGGTCATAACTTTTAATATCGAGAAATCGTGACCGGAATTAAGCATCCATTGCAACTGTAACTTTACTCCCGAATTCATTGATTGAACTTTCTATTACACTTTTATTGGGTGTTTTCTTTTTTCCTGCGCCAGTTCAACTCGAGGCATTTCTTTTGGTAGCTGGAAATGGTCACGAAATTTTAGAATAGAACGCAACTTCTATCTCATAATTCTCCAATTTAGAATGTTAATCAAGTACTTAACTGAATTACTTCATGAATTATACAGGATTATTATAAAGTTCCATTTATTCAGCGAGTTTGGTAAAGTAGTATTATAAATATTCATGGTAAAAAATTCCTATTAATAATATGGAAGAATAAAAATAAAATATGAGGTTTTCTTAGCAATTCTTTGAACATATTTCAATTGATATTCTTATTCTCTTACTAGACTATTAAAGTCAAACACTAATACAGACCAATTAATCAAGATGTAAACTTATATAGGCTGTAAAATATTTAGCTTTTATAAATTTGTAGATTGATTTTAGAAAAATATTTAAAAAACAATGACTATGATTAAGTTAATACGCCTTTAAGATATTCATTATCTGCTATCAGTTTTCCTTCTTCTTTGGGTATCTTGACCACATTAATTAATATCAGTAATTCTGATCCAAGGAGAATGCCAGTAATTCTGGATCTGGCAGTGACTTATTTCCAATTCTGCAATATTAGCAACTAAATTCTAAGAAAAAAAAATAATCATACTAATAAGAGCTAAGTAATTCTGGATATGGCCGTGTCTTATTTCCAATTATTCAATATTCGAAACAAAATTCTAAGAAAAAATAATCGTACCAATAAGAGCTACGTAATTCTGGATCTGGCAGCGACTTATTTCCAATTCTTCAATATTCGGAACAGAATACTAAGAAAAAAATCGCACCAATAAGTGTTTTAAGAGCTATAAAATAATTTCAAAAAGCCATTTCCAATTGTTTATAAATCTAGCTGAAAATGAGATAAACTTTCGGTTTCCCAAGTTTGCAGAATTTTATCTCAAAATTTGAACAGTATTGAATTTTTATAACCTGCATTTCTGATGAAATATATTCATTCTACATCTATAGAGAAAATCGAAGAAAAGAGAGATAACTTACTTTCAAAATTTTAAAATCAAATTTAGTTCTTCAATTTTAAAAGTGTGATATATTTCTTATATTGATCGGATGCAGCTTTTCTCAACTTTGATTTGTCTGCATTGCATTTCGAAAAATGCTAATTAAAAGTGCTAATAAGTGCGTTATTTTGCAATTACGTTCTGAGATGAATTAGCTACCATTTTGACTCCTTATCAGGTCACATATTTTCATAATGGTCTCATGCTTTCTTTGCAATTTTAAACATAAATAGGATAAGTGTTTTGTTATATCAAGAATGAAGGAAAAAATCAAATCAACAAAAGGCACAGAAAATTATTAAATTTTGACTTATCATTTTTTTTCTCATATCCCAGAATTTTTAATTATCGGCCCCTAAAATAGTATCAGTTATAGTACGTGAATTAAATTTAATAATAGATCATAAGTAAATGCTGTGGCTTTTTATTAGAGATATATATAATTATGTAAAAAAAAAATTAAGACGGCTATTTCAGAAAATGCGGCGAGATTTTTTATTAAAATTTTTGTTATAAGTCCTGCTTATTGAGATGCAAAGATAATCTTTTCAAACCAAAATTGGTTATTTTTGTGATAATAATAATAGGAATTGTCTCCCCAAAACTTTCTCACGTTCCCTCTAATAAACTTGTCCAGCCAGAGAACGCCGTGCATGACACGGGCGCACAATAGTTACAAAATATTAAATTTTGGCGGGAATTTAATTTTTTTTTAAAATTTATCGTGTGATTCTTGGCCATTTTTTTTTCTTAATTTCTAGCATTCAGTTAATAGTATTCAAAAATCGAATTTGAGCTTTAGACACTTTTATCAGTCGATTGAAGCAAAGATTTGACGTGTATATGACTGTTTGACTTCGTGATTACTACATTTGTAGTTACTAAGTCCCATACCTTTGATATTTCAAGTCATTGCATTTTAGAATGATCGCCTTAACATGTTTCTGAAAGCATAGACTGATATAATATCAACTCTTTATTGGATTTAATCAAAATTGAATAGGGTTTGCATTACAGATGTTAAATCTACGTTCCAAATTTTATGCATCTAGTTCTCTTTCTTTAGTAATTATCGTGTCAACTTATATATTACTGGACGGATATACTGACTTCCTAAGAACAGATTTTATACTAAATGTGATAGAAATCTTCAAATTTTGATCCTATATAAAATATTAATCGTCTAATTCAAAGTGTTTTTTGAGTTATCTTTGTCACAGGCAGACAGACATGCGTTTGTTAGAAAAGTATTTTTCGAACTCCGGAAGGTAAAAATGTGGAGATTCTTCATAATCTGGAGTTCGAATTTTTTGAGGATTACTTTGTTTTCTCTATACTATATTATATGTGTAAGAAAAATGAATCAAGATCACGTTTTTTAAACATATTTTTTTCATGAATTTTTAAGGATACATTTGTAGAGTTGTGATTAACAAGAATATTCAAAGCAATTTTATGTTCTAAAATATGAATATTGAATTATTTGTCTTAGTATCTATACACATGATAATAATATTCAAGTTTCAATCCCTTTATTCATGAACTTTGATCTTAATCTAAAGTTTCGTAAGTAACTGTGATTTTAATATGAATGACCAAAAAGCAATTCTTACAGCTACAGTTCTATGTCAGAAAAGTTAACAGTTTCGTCTCATAAAAAGGATGAATATATTATATAACTATAGATATTTTGAATTTCATCTTAATTTCTCACAATAATTAGAAACTCTTAAAATAAATTCGAATTTAGATTCAATTATATATATTACACTCAAACTGCTGAACGCCTTATGAAAAATATTTCTCATTATTAAATCATTAAAAATTGTAAAAAAAAATTCTATCATGAATAAATTCCTAGATATATGAGCTTGAAAATTCCATCCCTTGTGAACTCAGAACTGAAGAGGATAAATTTTCTTCTGACCATCAGAATAAAGAAAATATTAGAAAATTTATAACCCTTTACGACCAATTTCACAAATGTTAAAAATTATACATTAATTTAAAATATACTTAATATTTTTATTTAATTTCTATACCAATCCTTGTACAAAGAAATAAATTTTACAAGAAGGACATAAACGTTGTTGCCATAGGATGAAAACGAAGGAAATATTTATATATATATATATATATATTTCTAAATTGTTTTAATCTTGAATTGAAAAGCTTTAATTAGTATGCTGCTTCTTAGTTGTAATCTTAATTCATAAAATCTTTTATGAATATTAATATTTTCTTGACAATTGACATGTAACTGCAGTTATAAAACCTTCAAATGTTATTTCGAATGTATATATGTTTATGCATTGCTAAAAGATGCTTATCAAATTATTATTTTAGTTTTTGCTGTTATAATTAATTTTATTATAAATATAAACCATTTAGATTATTTATCAGCTTTTCAACAATAATATCAAGCAATATATGATTTTCTTTTTCATTTCTGTAGTCTAGTAGTTGATTTCAGTAATAAAATATAGATGACCATTGTTTTTGAAAGTATTTGTTGCAATTTCTATAGTTTGGTACATGTAATTTTTATTTAATAAATAATATGTAAATAGATGTAGATATTTTTATTTATGATTATTTATATGTTTTTTAAAGCATCAAATATATTTATTTTTCTAAAAGTAAAAATTAAAATACTTGTATATTCTTGCTTTTCAGTATAAGAAAAATCGAAATACTTTTCCTGAAAAGTTTCAGAAAATTTTCTTTAAAAACAGTCAGTATTTTATTGTCAGTCTGCCTCTCATTTAGAATTGAATGGAAAAAAATGTTCGTTATTAAAAATTCTGAGTCTTTTAAGAAAAATGGGAGAAACGTGGGTTTTTTTAAATTTTTATTTTTAATGACTAAATTATGAACAAGAAAATAAAATAAATGCCCTTGTTTCCAATCCATTTAAAATTCTGCGTAGGGCGAGATTACTTTATTATCTACTTGAAAAAATTTTCAATAACGGGAATTTTTATTCTATTAATTTAAATCTACTTATCTTTGAAATTTTTTACCGTATGAAAACTGGAAATTATTATTATTAATAAGTTAAGTCTATGATAACATGAATATATTTTTATCCAAAATTTTGCTTTTATCATGCACATATATTTAGACATTTTCAATGGCTGACTTCGTCAACGGGCTTGTCTTTGGAAAGTGCCATAAGTAAAAATAACAACAACAGGCCTTTACACTTAGATAAATTCATTAAAATTATTTTTTATATAACAACTTTATTTCCACTATTAGGTGCTCATACATCCAGAATATATGGGGGAAATTATCTCTTAAGGAATCAATAATCTTTGTAAATACAGAAAGCTGTAATACTTCTGACTATTCTTCAACTTCTTAACTGCAATTAATCCATAATTCTAAAATATAAGGACAATAGAGAAAAACATGATGGTAATCAAACAAAAATAAACTTTAAGGTCTTTAATTCCATACTAATTTAAGTACATGAAAGCGCAAACATATATTCAGTGGCATCTTTTTGTCACGTTAATTGATTAAATATTATAGAGTTAAGAGTGATAATTTTAACTATTCTTCACGGAAATTAATTCTTCTTTTCATTTTCAAAATAATCTTAACTATTTTAAATAACGATATTATCCATTGGTTGAAAATCTTTAAGAGGTTCCTGATTGTAACTTACTTCCAGTAATTGGTCCGTTAAGGAATCCCTTCCAACGATAATTATTTTTCTGCAACTATTTTGGGTCTTTCTTAACCTGAAGTTGTAAAAATCTCCTAGAGCAAAAATAGGTGCATTTCATTTTCCGTTCATATTAGCAACTGAGTTTCAAGCAAAATACTCGAATGCATAAATCGGAACCGAGTTCTTGCAACTTTCCCAATAGTATCTGAAGCAGAATAAATTCCGAGTTATTGAAGCAGATTTATCTTCTGCTTCTGCTTCAACTGACAGCTAAAACTTTGTAGGTTTTCCAGTTGGAAGCTTAGAGTTCCGAAACTTCTTTGCACAGATTTGTGTGAGTTCACTTAGAACAAAGTCTAGGAATATGGAGGCAGGTTTACATCGATCTGAAACAGGAATTCCTAAATGAATTTTTGGATGAAAATTCGACGAAATTTTTGATGAAAATGAAATTTCGATTAGTCATAAGAAAAAGAAAGAAAAAATCCTCAATGATTCCAGGTAATATATGAAGATAAAATCTAACCACTTTCCTATAATTGATTTTGCTTGTTGATTAATCCTATTTTTATACTCAAAACACGTGCGCGACATGTTATTAAGATTCTTGCTGAAATAAAATGGCTAAACTACTGCGTGTACTAAAATATGACGTCTGCTCTGTTTTAGAAGCATAATTTTAAAATCTTTGATATCATGGAAAAATTCCACTAAATGTTTGAAAAGTTATTCAAAGAATTTCTAACATTTTGGCAACTGATTTAAAAATAATTCAATCAAACTTCTTTATTTTCTTATAAATGGTGTATAGAAAACATATTGTAATGAAAAAATTCGAATTTGAGATTTTGCCTAATTCTACGTTTTAATCCTCCCTGAGTTAAAAAAAAACACATAGTTTTGGAAGTGCCCATCAGCCTATTTGTCTGTTACAAACATAACTCAAATACGCTTTGATCTAGATGCATGAAATTTGGAATACAGTACTCATACCAAATTTATAGATTTCTGCCAATTTTTGAACAAAATCCGTTTTGAGGAAGTCTATCTGTTCGAATGTAAATTAACACAACAACTACAACAGTTTGACGGATGAAATTCGGTGGAAGAGTTAATAGGTAAACACTTATCAAAATCTGAGCCAAATTCAGCAAGGCGTTGACCGTCTCTCATTAGATTCTTTCAGAAGCATGTAAAAGTGATAACAAAATAACTTAAATATATCAAAGTTGGCATGGGATTTTGTGACTACAAGAATCATTCTGTTTCAGATTTTGTTTGAATTAGTTGAGATAAACGCGTCTGAAACACAAACTCAATTTTTGGACACTATTATTGCATTGCGGAAATTAATTGCCAAAACACTCTCCAAGGATCACACGTTATATTCAGTAAAAATGCTGCATTCTCATCAAATGTTAAAATTTTGTAACTGTTTTATGCCAATGTCATGCAAGGAGTTCTTTGGAATACAACTTTTATTAGAGACTGTGCAAGAAAATCTTCGGGAGACCAATCTAGCTGGTATAACGTACTGTAATCCGAGATTAATAATCTTTGCGATCATATTAAGTTTATACATAAATGTTGTGCCAGTGGGATTTATATCTTTTCACTTTTTACATTGTTCTTCATTTAATTATCATATATAATAGTGGTTAATATGGAAGTAAAAAATATTTTTGATTTAGTAAACAAATTTAAGATCAATGTTTAATTTAGGAGGACACCCATCTTGTAAAAAGAAAAAGTATATAACATCAAAAAATACATATTATAAATAATATAACATAAACATAAAATAACCTTTATTTAAAGATTAGCGAATATACAGGATGATCAAGAAATGACAGGAGGTGTTCGGAGCTCTGTAACTTGTTATGTACTGAACTAAATAAAACAAAATTTGACCACCATACACATTAAAATATGCGGTTTCGATTTATCAAGAAAAAAATTAGTACCAAAAAAACGCTGATAGGATAAATTCTGGCGCTGCGATCGTAAACTTTATTACGTAATTTGCTTATATAGGTACTTTGTGACATGACATCAACGATAAAAGGAAGGATTGTGGGTATTTAAATTATTCTACAAGAATTCACCCGTCAATTGCGTTGTCACTACGTGAACGCGCCTTATTAGTCAAGCTGTTTTATCAGTGAGATGAAAATGCCAGTGCTGCTCTTTGTGAATACCTGCAGTTAAAATAGTTACGCAGAGGACCGATGACCATAACTAATATACGAAGAATGGTTTAAAGATTTGAAACAACAGGAATTATTGGTGTGCAACCAAGCCGAGGATGTAACGATATCAAGCAGGAACAAGTTGAAGCAGTTGCAACTACCGTTATGGATCATGCGAGAGCTAATAAGCTGGATACCGGCAAATCACTTTCAACATCGCGACAAACAGATATCCAGTTTATGACAGTGCAGAAGATATTGCGTAAGATCTTGAAATTTTATCCGTATAAGATAACACCCATTAACTGATAACACTGATCTGAATCTTGGCAATTTCTGCTTGTGGGGCTACTTGAAAGGCGTTGTGTATCAATGACATGTTCCTGACATTTCTACTTTAAAAGATCAAATAATGTTACATATCAGACAAATAAATGCCGATATGCTGCGAGCCACGTCGAAAACATCGTGTACCGCATGCAATTAGTAGAACTTCAAGTTGTTGGTCACCTTGAGCCAAATTTGTAAGTTGCTATAATAAAAGGTTTTCATTGGTATTTGGTGTGTTGCTATTTGCTGCTTCAATTGGCATTCTTTTTTCACACATTATGCGCTTTCAGCGTCAGGTTTTTCCCTATCGGCGTTTTTTTGGTCCTAATTTTTTTTCTTGATAATTCGAAACTACATATTTTAATGTGTATGGTGGTCAAAGTTTATTATATTTCGTCCAGTACATAATACGCTACAGTTCTACGAACACCTCCTGTTATTTTTTGATCACAATGTATGTACCTGCATTTGTCGATTATGACATAACATAATTGACTATACTGAGATCTGAAAAATATCATTTTCTCTATCTATAATTTATTAATGTATAATTTATTATTTTGAGTAATTATTCGTAATCTCATGTCTTTTTTTAATCAAAAGAAAGTACTTGTGAGGATTCTTGAAATTTTATGCCGCATTAAAGAATTCCTAGGAAATAAAAATAATGCATCTTTAAGTAAATCGACCCGAGAAAAAAATATCCATTCTTGCTTCCGATCGTTTCCTTGTTTAAATCAAATATTTTCCTCAAAGTTATTTCTTTTAGCGAAATACCTGTAGTGTCATTACGATTTCTCGTCTTTTGTTATTAATAAAACTTTACTTTCAATTATCCAAGCGATGAAAAAAATGAATAAAAAGGTAACAATAACGAATACCTTTGGCGGTAAATGTACACTGGAGCATTTGAAAAATCATTTATTCCTGTCTTTCCCTGGCGTTATAATAAATTGGACGGAATTTCTATTATTTTCAACCCATAGATATGGAAATTCGTACTTCATTTATTTCAACCCACATTATTTTCTTTTTGTTCAACACATATGTGAGCAGGAGATCGTCAGTTTAATTTACGACGACTGTTTTTCAATATGCCTGCTGGAGGTTTTCAATCAGGTTTATTTTTCTCTTCTAGGAATGCATAAGTTCTTAATATAATAAGTCGGATGGGTATTAAGTGAATATTTAATAAAAAAAGTTTAAGGCATGGATCATTAATTCTTTATTCTTTAAGCCTTAAAAGAATTTTTAATGTAAAGATACATTTAAAATCATATTTATTGGTAACAATATTGTGTATTCGCGGAGATATATATTTAAAACTATTTCACTTAATGTTTATTATATTAACAGGAACTACTCTTAAAATGTGTATATTCTTCAATATTTCATTCTCAGATACTATGATGCTAAGCGAGAAGCAGCAATTATGTTGCTCCACTTTTAGATTCTCAACAATTATTTGTTTCGCATTTTCTTCTGAAATGAATTTCTTCTATTCTATTAAATGAAATAATATTGGTTTTAAAGTTCACTTTTACATAAAAGGGCATTTATTATTTTGTTTTTAGTTCATCCAATTGATTTTTTTTAATCTTTCCTCTCTTTTCGATGCATTTTGCGACTGAAGCTCATGTCAAATATAACTGTGAATATTTTTCAACAGTATCCTGTTATCACTGTTGAGATTTCGGGTCCTTTTATTACTTCCTTCAAGGTGTATAATAGATTCTAATATTAAATTTTAGCCCGCACACATGATGTAATCACAAATTGACTACTCCGACCCGCCAGAAAGCATGCGGAAAAACTTGAATGACGGATCGCCGCGACAGCAATTCTGGCGGAAACTGTAATTGAGTCCTAAGGGCACTTACACGCCCAGGTGCAACCCTTCCCAAAGACAGTACGTCCCGTCATCGATGGTAGAAGCAAGACTCCAACCTTTTCGTGTACCCACAAGGTTAGCGAGAAACAACCACCATACCGGAAGCTTCTCGTCCTTATTTACGAGATGCCCCCCCCCCACACACACCATGGGACTTATACTTGATGTATAATATTCCAAAACAAATTTAATTCCTGTCTCTATAACTCATTATAAAACTCTGAATTTCATCCAAGAGCTCGGTTAGATTTTGTGCAAAATTGTAGCAATTATTATTAATCCAATGAAAAGGAATCGGCCTGATAAAGTTTATGATAACACAAAGATTAATAATGTATGGAATATAACGAAGAATCCCTGATGGTAAGAATGGAAGGAAGAAAAATAACGCAGTCGCCAAGACCTGCGCCAACTTGCATGCAAACCTAACGCTACAACTGCTTTTTTTTTATGGCACAGATCTAAATTATTTGACGACTTTTCGCTTGTGTCCATCTAACCATAAAGTGCAGAAAAAGTTTGCATTGAATACCTAAATAGCTAATGGATGTGATTCCAGTTTTTTCTACTAAATTATGTTACTGTGATGAATTTATGATACTTCTTCCTTGCTCTGTAAATCGGATAGCAAGAAAGAAAATTTCACTACTTGGTAACTTGGCGACAAATTTGGCTATTTTGGCAACAAAATGAAGATTTTTTGAATGTACAAATTATTTTGGCGATATTTGTATTAGGAGCTAACATACAGAATCTTTTTATAAATTTTCATACACTGTCACAGAAATATATAAGCAAGGGCACGCGCCCACAACAATCAGTCAAAATCGAAAGAATTCTTTCGCTTTTGAGTGCGATAGTGAATTTTCCTACGTGCATTCTGACCGCTATTGTATTCTGCTGTTTTTGAGAATACTAATTTTGCGATTCTGCGACATGCGTTTTGTGTTTCCTCTTGAAATAAAGCTTCTTTAAAGCCTTGTTGGTTTTTCCACTTTGCTATTAAATGGACGAATTCTCCGTAACAATATCACGCCGTTATTGCTGACGAAGAATCTTAAAATTATTCATGGTTATTTGCTTTTATATTTTTGGATCATGTGGATAAACTGCTTTAATGAAATTAATGTTTTTTATTAAAAATGGGGCATTATATTATGTAGTAGTTTAAAACGCATTCATATACGTCGTTTGTAAAAAAGCATTAAACAAACCTGTTGAGACTGGTCACAAGGAGGCTACATCCTGTGATTAACTGATGAATTTTCAAGTTAAATGAAACTTGATTAATATTAAACTATATTAAGAATAGAGAAGCGTGATGTTTCCTTTATAAAAATGTTTTATCCATCTTGCCAAATTTGAAAAGAAAACTTTTTGAGAGTTGATTAAAGTAAGATTTAAAGAGACAGGATATTAACAGTACCACCATAAGTAATCTCTTTTGAAAACTAATCAGCACACATTACTACTTGGCTAAATGTCACTCTTTATTCAACTCAGTTTCAATAATTTCCAGTCTTATATTCCGAAGAATAGATCAAGCTTTAAATTGACATTTTAAACTGCACTCAAATATCTTAATCATTTAGATGGTAAGTTTCATATAGATTGTCCTTTCTGTTTCTTTGTGATATGTTCTTACAAGATCTTCATGAGCTGTCATTTTGCTTAATTTTTTGAACAATTGTTATTAAATTAATATTAACAAACGAATTATTTGAGAAAAAACAATTATTAATATAGATGACAATTTATAAACTGCTTCTATTTATAATATTAAGAGGACAATGAATTTTAAATTTGTGTGTTTTACCTTTTCATTCAGGAATTTCGTTTATACTTAGGCAAATAATTGTATAATAAAAACAAATTAAAAATGTCATACACTTGAATGTTTTATAGAATCCTTTTTCATTTTAGAAACAATATGAATTGCAATATTTCAGAAGTACTTGGAAACACCAAAAAGAATCAAGATTGATATTAATTATCTACAAATTCCCGACATTCTTTAGCAGCAGAAGTTTTATGAAGAAAGAACCTCCTCATAACAGTCTCCGCCTGCTCAAATTACTTCTAAATCTGTCTGCCACTACCCCCAGATAATTACTGGATAATCACAAAACTGTAGCGCGTCTATTGACTGTGGTCTCAGGTATTTCATCAGTCCTCTTTAGGACCCCAACCTCAATCACTTTCGCAGTAAAATCAATAGAAACCATGACCACGAAAACAAAGCAGAAAAAATCAGATTGATGGCATTTTTGTATGTGTTTTTTTCTCTATCCTTTACGGTCTTGGTACTAAACTCCTCCGTTACAACACACACACACACACAAGCGCGGTAAAGAAACAAAAACGAAAGTCAGTCACTGAGTCTTTGCGAGTCATTAGCCTCCTACCTCCCTCCCCCTTTCACCGTATGCCCTCCTTTGCCTTCTTCTAATAAAAACAACTGTAGGGGTAGAAAAAGAAGAAAATGAACCAATGAGCAGTTGACAATGGCACTGTCATTAAACAGAAAATCGCCGCAGTTCTTCGCTGAGCGCAGCTGGTGGGGATAACGCTCTTTTCTTCTTTTTTCTTCCCCCCCCCCCCCCCGTTTTCTTCTTTTCTTTTAGAGTTTTGTTTTTATTCGAACCCTACCCCACACCCTATCCATTATTTCTCTAGTTGTGGTGGCATCATAGCTGGATTTTTCGCCACAAACGCGCCATGATGGGCTGTGATGGAAAAAGATTGTCGCTGAGCTATTTGTGGGAAATCCTCTTTTGTTTTTGTTTCTCTTTCCTTCTTCCCTTTCTTCTTAAATTATTAGGTGGGCAGGTGCAACTTTCTGTCT
>JAPMOR010072390.1:0-55696 GCA_026543865.1 Argiope aurantia
AAAAAAAAAGTGGTATCCCCAAGACTTCCCAGCATGCTCAGCAGTAAGGGTATCACCCCACCACCCACTCCTGTTTAAATTTGTGGATCTTGAGTAAGGTGGGGAATATTAGACAGGGAATAGAGACATTTGGCTTAGACCTAACTATTTTTTTTGTAGAATCTATAATACGAAAATGTGTTTTGGATGTCTTTTTCCCGATAGGTTGTAACCACAAATTGACAAAGAATTAAAGTTGTATTCACAATAGGACATAGCGAATTTCATTTATTTAAGTGGTTGCGTTTACATTCATGTGACAGTACAGACCGACAGACAGTGAACTCTTCGACGGAAATGATTTAGAATGTGATATTTATCTATATTTTAATAGCTCAATATGTGTTCCAAATATTATTTATCTAGTTATATAGGTTTTGAAGTCACGGAATTGAACTGTAATTAAACAGCCAAGTAGACAGACTTCCTCTGAATGGATTTTGTTCCAAATTTCATAGGTATCTACAGTTTTTGTCTAATAGTCATCTAACAAATCGACGTATCTAGCTCAAATTCCTATGGGCAGACAGAGAGACAGACGGATATTATGAAAAAAAAATGCGTTTTTCTAATTCGGGAGATTTAAAAAGCGAAAATTTACCAAAATCTTCGAATTTTTGTATACGAGTATTTTGTATATATTTTGTATATCTATAGTATACTACTATACGAAGTATAACTATTTGTTATACTTCGTATACTGGAAAATAAAAATTACAAATCACATAATTTAAAAACTTGACTGATGAACTTTTACTGATGCTTAAATGTTAGAATATTTTGGAAATAAGTAACACAATTCTTATTCTTTTTCTCTCTGTTTGTGAGAACATTTGCTGAGTTGAAATATGATGATAAATCTGGAATTCCATGTCATTACGCAAACAATCACTCCATCAATATATTGAAAAAACTATTGTAAAGTAATAAATAAAATGATTGAATATTTAACATTCGTTGAAGATCTGATGACAATCTAGAAACACATTAATTATAAATTATAACATTTAATCATTTAATAAATTAAAAAAAGTAGGTATACTAAAGAACTTTAACCGTTTTATTGGCGGAAACCATTGGCGAATAATTTCAACAAGCAATTAAGGACATTCTCTACTGATTTGATGTAATCTCGAGTAAATATCTATTTCGTAAACGAAGGTTGTTTTAAAACTGCACATTTCCTTGCAATTCAAAATAAATAAATAAACTAATCACAAAAAATTTCATTTCATTTTTCTCCAAATCTGACCGAAGATCAGTATAGAATTTTGTGCAATACGATTCATTGTAAAGTTATTTTGGCTATTGAGATTGTGATAAAATTTCCGAAACCTTCCTTTTAGGGCTCAAAGATGAACTCAAAATATTCGAAAGCTCCGTGAAATTTTAAAACAATTAAATAGAATAATGTAAACAGAGCTGTACACTTAAAATGG
Source organism: Argiope aurantia (assembly GCA_026543865.1). Taxonomy (NCBI): domain Eukaryota; kingdom Metazoa; phylum Arthropoda; class Arachnida; order Araneae; family Araneidae; genus Argiope; species Argiope aurantia. The sequence continues at coordinate 1,479 of JAPMOR010072390.1, forward strand.
TTATATATTTCTACAAATTATTAATACAACAAATCGTTTGAAAAACAGTTAACTTTGTTAGAAATAAATGCTTAAAAATATTTTTAAAACCCAACAAGATGCATAAATATAAAAATCAATAGCAATAAATTAATTCCAGCTTTTAATCCTTAATTTATAACTCAGTAATTAAATGTTTTCACAATCTTGAAATCAGTTATTTTCAAATTTATTACTATATGGTGTTCTCAGCAGATAATCAACATTTAATTAAATTGACTTTTTAATTAAAAAATATTTTGTAAAATATTATAATAAAGTATTGTTATTGAGAAACCGATTATAAAATCTATTTTGAAAAAACACTCAAACTATTCATATTAATAGTAAATGTATAAAATAGTTAAAATTTCAAAACTTTTAAAAAAGTACTTAATTCCTGATTTTTGTGCATGATTTGTTAGATATGGGCTAAAAAATATTAAATATTGTTTCAAATGTATGGACTATTATCAGTATGAATGTATTGCTTCAAATGAGCGTTTTAGCGATAATTCCAATTCAAATTTTAAAAATATACGTTACAAACAAATTTTGTTTCAAAGGTTTAACTTTTAATTATACTTTTAAACTGATAACTTGCGTAGGCAGATAATAAATTGTGGAACCATGTTACTTAAGATTCACACAAACAGGGTAAAGCGTAAATCAAAGTAGGTATTTTTCATTTTAAGATTTTACAAATCCTTTTCTTTCCTTTTATTATCTCCCTTTCTTTAATATGAAAATAATCGCAAAGGAATATTAAGTGCGAAACATTTTAGAAAAGATATCATTAATTCGATTTTGCAGTTAGAATTTTATTTTCTGGACGCCAGATGTAACGATTATCGGGCAGAAATTGCTCTTAAAACTCCGCATGAACTTATTAAAGAATCACTTAATATTCCAGATGTAAACGCTTTGTCGATTCCCGAACTGTCTGGGTTAATATCCCGCTTTAAATAAAAGAAATTAGATAACAAATTCACGGATTCTTTATGCCGCTCCATGATTTCAATATGCTCATTCTCCCGTATTGAATTAAAAACAATTATTGGTTTAAAATTCCAATTTGCATTCAAGAGTTTATTTTGCGCTCGCGGATGCTTTTAAAATAGCGAAACCAGAAGGCTTTGTTGTCGTATCCATTGATTTAACAAAGCAATTTTGTATAATGAGGAACTATTTAAAATCGATTACTCTTTCCAAGAATCTTTTAGAAGAAAGAATATCGCACTTAATCTTGAAGAAATATTTGTATTCGAATTGGATATGGTTTCTTTATAAAACTGTAAATGTGAAAGTAAGTAATGACAAACTTCAATATAATTCCTATATTAGTTTCAATACACTTCCGTAATATCTCACCGGAGAGTGGCATCTCAATTATGAAGACGAGGAGATTTCATCATTATTTCGCCATGTGGATGGGTACAAAAGTATTGTATGATCGAATCTCAGTAACGATGACGGGACGTGCTTCCCAAGGGAAGGGTTGTACCGTGACCGGTGAGGGCTCTTGTGACTATCTCAAAGCTAGTTCCCGCCAATGCTGTCATGGCTTTCCGATGATTCAGGTTTTATCCATGTGCCTCAGGATGGGTGGGAATATTCAATGTATGGTTAAACTTCTGTAATGTTCTGTAATCATTTTAAATCTATAATACTAATATTTAAATTGTATTAATTAGATTAAAAGGAAATTTTCCAGTCTTCAAATAATTTCCACAGAATGTTACGTTTATTAAATTAAATGTTTCTTTATTTACAATATGTATGTAATTATCATACAAATGCGTTTTTTTGAAATTGTTTCTGATGCTATTGCTGATGAAGAATTTAGATAAATTATTGAATTAAAAGGGGAATTTTATTTATTACATATGTTGAGTTTAATAAATGAAATTTTTCTTTATTTTCAATATGAATATAATCCTAAAGCAAATTAATTTTAAAAATTGTTTTTTATACTACTGCTAATGACAATTATAGAAAATTTAATAGAATTAAAAGTGGAAGGATATTTATTGCATATTCTTTTTTATTTTGCTCCCGGTATAATGAAAAGTGAAATTTCATTCGGCAATTACTTCCTTATATTAATAGTTTAGATGTAGGATCATTGTAAACTTATATTAAAGACATGGATTTAGTAAAACTGGAAAACTCACCAGCATTATAGAGGGTTACGGATAAATTCTTCAGATTAAGAGTTACGGAAGAAGAAGTTAGAACAATAATTTATAAGTAAGTAGAATCAAATTTGTTGTAATTTAATCTAATTTTAGAGTTTGTTTTACATCGACTTAAACAAGATAAACAGCTGGAAAATAAACCATTTTATAACATTTGTGAAATTTTGTCAACTATCAATTAAGAAGAGTAATGTTTCAGAATATCTGAAGTGAATGATGAAATGAAGGATTCTTAGAAAGAGAAAGATGAAATGTATGAGCAAGACATAGAATATACTTTTCTGCACAAAAACTTTTAAACCGGCTTGCTTTCTAAAATGCACCAAATTATTTCAACCAACTTCTATAAATATTTTTTCATTTTAATGTATTTTATAAATGAAAAATGACATTTTAATAGGTCAGAAGTAATGTATTATACATGCAATCGAAGTTTTATATTTTAGTAATGTGATCGATTAAATTTGTCTTTTTTTTGTTTAATATTAAACATTACCTCCCATATTTTAATAGTTCAGAGAAAAAAGAATTGATACAATATTCACAAAAAAATGTGAAAGCTCACAAGACTTACTTGCAGTTATTTTTCTATTTTATTTTGAATTTTTTTATCATCATCAGAGCCAAAAAATATTCTAAAGATGTACATACGCACACTAAAAGAATTGTCAGCCCTAATCAAAATCCCATATTTACCTGCAGACAGAGAATTCTTTTCCCATATGCGACTCTGAAATCGCGAAATGTTGAAACTTTAGTAAATTTATATAAAATTGATACAAAAATAAAAAAAATAATAATTCATCCGATTAAGCCTTCTTTTAATTTCAAAGATGCTGCTGTGCTTCTGACATGCGGGAAAACTAGCCATATGCAGCAAATAATTCGAGTTGATTTTGTGGCCTGCCAGTTTATTCACTGCTGTTTCCTTATGTTACGAATGAGTGAAAATGGGATGCTTGTAATTTTGCATAAAGAAAAAAAAAAGGTTCGATGCATCTATTAGAAATCTGATCTAAAATATGTAAAAACTTTTTGTATGAGATAAATGCTAACTGCATTAGTGAAAGATTGAGATTATATGATGCAGTAATGAAACAAATTTAATTCACAAACAAAATAAAATATTATTTTGGTGAAACTATGTTAACTATTTCATTACAATTCTAATAAAAATATAAGAATTATCTTTTTACCGTCCTTCTTGTAAACATCCTCATTACGAAGTTTATTATAAAAAATCAGACATTTTAGAGCATTATCTCTTTTCTTTGATATATTGAGTCAAATGTTTCATAAAAGTCTATATTTTCCAATCCTATAATCCTAAGTGTCTAATAAGTTTATTGAGCTCGTTTCAGCTCGAAGTTATAATGTTTAAAGAAAAATTAATAATAGTTGATTAACGGAAAAAACGGTTAAGTACAGATAAATTTAAAATACATTGTGTTTGATAATTTTTTTTAAGGAAAATACATAGACATCGACAGTAAAAGCGAGCAGTTGACAAATAAAAATGTATGAATCTGTCTCCGTTCTGAGGCTATCATGCTACAATATAAACTCAGAGATAAACTGATATACATGCATTTAAAATCTACTTTTTCAGATTACAAGTTGATCTGAAAGAAGGCATTCATTAAAATACCTAAGTCCAGTTGATTAATAATTATAATTTTTTAAATTTATTTTTCAAATTAAATTTTTAAAAAGAAGAATTGACAATTAAAAAAATAAGAGACAGTTTTGGAGAATATATAAAAGATACAAGTTATAAATTTATTTTAATAGTTTTTTTTGTTTAAAGTGATTTATAGTAATTAATGATAAATTAAAACTGAAATAATTAGTAATGAATGACATTTTAATTAATGATAAATTGAAATTCAAATACGCATTATTATATATTTAACAATCAAGCATCTGATAGCTAATTGTCCTTATAATCTTCCGCGTTCTACGTTCATTCAGATGTGAAAATAAATAACAAAATTTTTTGTTTTGTTTCTTATTTGATTTAAAAATGGAAATGTGAGATCTTTGTATTCTTAAAATTAGTTCTGAATATAAAATATTGATAAAAAAAAAGCAATGTCCATTAAAATTTTTAAAATTTTTAATTTTATATATATATATATATATATATTTATATATATATATATATATATATATATAAGAATTCTACTGAAAAACAGTATGCAGGTAGTATTTCAATTCCATTTCTCCACTCATTAGGACATAGAATCAAAAAAAGTTATTTTCATTTTTAAAAACATTGAATTTCCTATCAAATTTCGACGAACTATCTTTCCAGGAATATAATGCCTGAAATATTCTTCGCTTGTGCTCTCCAGATGGTAAATATTGGATATGAAAGAAAAAAAGAGAAAATGGGAGAGTGAGAAAGGGTAGCATAGGTAAGATAAAGATTGCCTCCCACTTAATCCTTAGCGAGGGAATGATGGGTCGTTATCCTGCGATATCTCGGTTAGCGCCGGAAACGTGAAACGGCTCTTTACGACTCCGGCTGCATCTAGTTGCAATCAAGGTAACGGTCCAGGCATCGGAATTCAATCCGGGAGAAGATTCTTAGTTCCATTTCTGTTTCTTCCCATGCCACCGGTAATAAGCTGCTCCGTGTTTCAGGAGCTTCTGTGGCCCATCGAGGAGATATTCAAAATGGAAGATCTGACATTTTCAATGTCTGGGTTTCTGTTCAGCTTCTAAAGAAGTTCCAACTAAGAAGGGATGTTTTTTTTTCTTCTTTTGCGTTTGAATTTAATAGGTAGGGTTTATTTTTGGATGTCTGCTAATTTTTATAAGGGAGTTGAAATATTAACTAGCTTTCATTCAACAATGAAACGCAATTTTTACAAGAAGTATAGCCAAATTTTGACAAATCTCTACATTCAGATGTCTCTGAGTTTCGAAAAACTCATTTTTATTATTATGTTTGTCTGTCAGTAAACACTATAACATAAATTTGTAAATTTGTAAAAATGTGCAGCTTAAAACTGTTTATATAGTGATTAATATTAAAGTAAACAAATGCACAATATCTGCGCGTGAAATAAATTGCATTTTACTTCCAACTTTTGCAGATATATTGTTCTACTATAATCAGTTTAGGAAACGAAAATGGAGCTGAGATATTTAGAAACTGAGAATAATGCTATTATGAATAAAATATACTCGGTATAAAGCTTCAGATTCAATTCTTCATTACATAAGTATAATCATTATTATATATTAAAAAAGCATGGAAAGCAGTTGAAACTATTTATTATTTTCGAATAATAATTATTAACTAGAAATTTGTAGCTAATTATTATTGTCTAGTTCTGAACCTAAATTTTAAACGTTCAGAGAGAAAAAAAGCAGAAAAGTCGCGACTTTGCAGTGTACAAATTCATGGAATTAAAATGTGTCCAGCTTTTAGCAATCAAGTTAAATACTACTTCAAAAGGAACAATTTGTAAAAAAAAAAAAAAAAGTAATAACCTTTAATTATGTTAATCTACAAACCACTCAACTGCTTCTAAAAGAAACAGACAAAAGAAACATCAAGCTTCAGAAACTATATTCGCATTCAATTAGAAAAATCTTCATCTTCTGAAGATTTAGCGTTTTAACAACCTGAATACAAAATTTGGACAAGAAAATGTGAAGTACTGTAGCATCAAGCACATAGACAAAAATATTTCAACATATTCCACTTAATAAGCAGGTATAATGTTTACAAAAATTGCAAAAATAAGAAGCACATGCGGATTATGGATTGTCCAGCAACCATTCATGCTTCAGCAATAGGTTATGATCTCAACTGTGAAAGAAACAATCAAGGAAAATTTCCCTATAATAATTGACAGAGTTAACGTTTGAAAGGAGAGATAAAAAACCAGGAACATTTTCCGGGAAACATATCTTTTATTAAAGGTATCGTCGTTCTCCGAATATACAATTCGAAGAAACTCAAAACGGATATTATCTTGTTCACTTCAGAAGTTTTGTCTTAATGGTTCAAAAAACAATACTTTATTGACGGAAAAGATAGTAAGTGATCATTGAAATATGCAAAAATATATCTCTATTTCTTTCAGAAACGTGGTAACGTGCACTTCAAGCATATACTGTGTACTTCTGGTTTATCATATAATATTAAGACAACAATAATGGATTTCTTCGCCACCCATATAAGCTTGATGTGGTTGGAGCGATGATATGCTGTTATTGAAGACATAATTGAACTGTCATATACCTTCTCAAGGAGAATACAAAATTGCAATGGATGGTTTGTCAACTTCCATATAATTTGCAAAAAGATTTGATTCAAATTTTGACAGACGAACAACTTGCCATTAAGGGCTATGTGGCCCATATAACAAAATACTAAGCAACCGCAAATATTCGCGCCAATTAATAGAATTTTCGCATAATAAAAATAATTTTAAAATTGAAAAAATGAGGAGATAAAATTTGATTTCATAATTTTTGTACTAGGCCAAAAATATCAGTAGGATTTTATATAACTTATTTGAGACTTAGCTCATCGAAGTTTACTGTTAAGGGCCCTGGGAGATTATCAGCTGTTAGAAGAATCACAAATGAAAATTCGATTGCTTCGACATCGCATAAACACAAAAATGGTATAAGAAAGAAAGAAAGTGAAGAAGAAGATATTTTAAGGAGATTATTAGATTTACAATAAAATTAAAATCATGCTTTTATTTAAGAAATGTCATATTTATTTATTTATTAAATTTATTCCTATCCTCATAGAAATGACTATTCGGCTATATCATTTATAAATTTCTCACCGTACTTAAGCAACAAACAATAAAAAATATAGATTTTTAGCCTTTAATTAAGTTTTTTTTTAATTCCAAAACAAGAAAATATTTAATTTGTATTTCGATGATAAAAGATTATGCATTAGAGAATAAAATGTTCTCTGAATTCTTTTTATTTTTTATTTTTAAAAACGCAAGAAAAATCACAACCATCATCTATTAGTAAGTTGAAATACCAAAAATAAACAAAACTGCCACTGAATAATAGTTATAAGAAAACTAATTGGGTATAATTAAAGAAAATTTATAATGTTGTTTAACTAGTTTAGTGAATAACCAGCTTAATTACAGAAAATTCCCACTAAAATTATTTCGAATTAAATTAGATGTTTTGTAACAGTTAAAATGAGACTACTACAGGAATGAAGCTGACATCCAAGAATTCTAAAGAATTTCGGCAATGAAATTCTTGTCAATAGATAATTTTTCCCCTAGTGATATTTGATAAAATAATTGTTTTTAAAATTCGTATTCTTTCGATCTGTCCTATTAAACACTCCTTTAGATTAAAGAAATTAGTAAAGATAATTATTCGTGTAGTCTTGTAATTTTAATGAATACTTTCGTAAAATAAAGAAACAATGTAGGAAATGAAACATTGTTTAAGTTAAGTTGGGTTTTTTTATTTTTCACCTTGCCATTGTCCTCAGCTAGACAAAATTTGATTTTCGAACTGGTATGTAAAGCAACGTTGATTAATTTATCTTTTTTTTTTAAATTAAGCGGCCAGGGCAAACATAGGATAAAGGTTTTAATTGCTTCGCTCCACAGTTTTATTAAAACACTTTCAGCAAACAAATTAAAACTATCCATCAGACTTTAAAAAAAGAAATAGCCTCCTTTTAAAAAGTTTTCATCGATAAGATAATTTGTGAAAAATCAGCGGGAAATTCAGATAGAGCTAATATTTAAATTGCTTTCGCTTAACCGAAACTGCTACATTTTTAGTTATATTAGCAGAAATGTTTTGTCGAATAGGTCAAACAGTTTGCTCTGAAAGAATATAATTTAAAAATTACATTTTTAAACATTTTTCCTGAGAGTATAGTTTCCATATGATTAGAAATTGGGAAAAATCTCAAAGCAAGAAGGAAAAATTACTTTTGGAAAAAAAAATTCGTAAATCAATTTAATTTCTTTTGGAAAAAAATTACATTGATTTAAGAAAAATTGAAATTATAGAAATGCCAGACCAGAAAGACTATTTCAATATTATTACGATAGACAGTAAAATATTTTTGCTCAAATATCGAATTCTAATCGGTATCCAGCGTTATGTTTTATATGTAAGTCAACAGAAAAATATCGAGTCAAAATGATATTTAGGACCGAAAGACCATTTGACCGAAAGACTTTTAAATCAAAATTATACAGACTACAGCTTTAGTTTCCAATAGCGTCTAAGCATCACATCTTAGTTATTTTGCAGTTCTATTGCCGATTTATGAAATAATCCAATATTTACTACAAGAAAGTGGTTGCAAGAAGAGTTCCATCTACGTCCTATTTGGACAATTTACGAATGTAAAAATATGCTATCTTCGTTATATAGTTTGCTATTTTTTACCAAATCCTGGCATCATGGATCTTGTCAGGAAATGTATTACCCATACCCTAATTCTTTGCATTCTCTGCAGCTTCAATTAGCAAAATTATAAAAGAACTATTAAAAAGACAGAAATTAAGGATAATTTAATTTTGCAAACTTGTCCAAGTAATGTCTTTTATCAAGCTTTCTATCACAATTCACATTTTGAGACATTATATTAAAAAAATGTTAATTTAATATCTTCAAAATTTGACATTTAAAGTACTTTGTTGAGGTAATCATTTCCAAGCTTAAGATATCTAATTAAATGCAAGTAATATTCAAGTTAATCAGTTGGACTATACAAGTCCTTTCTGCTAATCACAAAGCTCATACTAGCCACAGTTTACGAAAACATATTTTTGTCTTTCGCTTCTTAATTGAAAAGTTGAAAGTCAAATAAATTTATTAATATGCTGATCAATATTATAGTGAAACATTATCATAGTTTTATTGACATTTAAATTGTTATATTAATTATATAAATATTGCTGAAATGCTAATTATGATTATAGCAAGGTAAAAACTATATACCTGCATACTTTTATAAAAATTTTGTTTAAAATCTTATAAGTTTGTAATATAATGAAAACTATTTTACAAATAGTGACTCATGGTAAAGAAGATAGCTGTACTTATATTGTCTCGTAATAGAGGAATATATATTTTAAAGATTTTTTAATAAATGCTTAATGGATGTCAGGTCAATGATATTCAATCTTGATAACAAGAATGAAAGTTATCTAAAATAGTAGAAATATAGGCACTAAGTTGCATAGATTATTCTAATTTTTTCGACACACTGTCGAAAACAACTATATAAAGAGGAATACAAAGGTCAGTCGAACGAAAATATCTCTTTGGAGCCTTATCTGGAAGGGACTTTTTTAGCTGCGTACTAAGCTCTATGCATTGTGTTGATATTTAATTAGTGATTTGTTGTTTGTGTGTTTGTTTTGTTGATTTTTAGGTATAATGAAGTTGATTTTATTAAATGTCAACTTCAGTTATATTTTGTTATCTATTTATTTATTTTATTTTATTTTCAACTTTTAATTTATTTATTTAATTATTTATTTTTGCGGAAGAGAGATACATTATTCTTCATCGTTTCATTAATACATCAGTAGGATAAATTTTCCAGAACCCTATTATTTGTAAATCATACTTTAAATAATTCTTTTTTTGGAAAATAAAATTTTTTTAAAGTGAATTAATAAAAGAATCATTGAAAATTCAGAAATAGGAATTGATACTTATATTATATAATAATTTTGGTATTTTGTAAATAATGCCTTCATAATTCTATTTGATTTGAAAAATATTGCTCCTGTTATGTCTAAAAGCAATTTTATAAATTCATCGAACATTTAATCACTTCTTTACTCTTATAAAAAATAATAATAGGCTTAAATTTAAAAAATAATAATAAAAGCTTTGTTTTTATTCGTTTGAAACTTAAGAGTGCAATTATCTTAAATTGAATTTCAGATAACTTTACATATAGAAGAGAAGAATATCTTGAAAGAATATAATGATTTTTAATTATATATCATGATGATCATCTCTTATTTCACTTATTGTGAAATAAGAGCGTAAGGAATATGCTTCTATATATTCTATTCTTCTGCTCAATGCTTTTTTTGTAATTGTTCAGCTTTTTTTTTATTTGAATAGCAGGGAAGCATTAAAAATTCAAATCCGTCATTATGAAAAAACAGAAATCTTATGGATTAATTAATTCTATGCAGAATAAATACTAGATTGTTTTGAAATTTCTCTCAAACTTAAGGTGTACGTACACACTAGAAGATTTTTTTTTTAAATTTTAACTTTAAAAATCCAGTTTTTTTTACAGTAGGTCATTAATATATGTTTAAACTCATTTCAGAGAGAAAAAATCATATTACACTAATTATTAATTAATTAATTAATATTTAATGAGCTAATTATCCTGTTTTTTGAAACATGATATCTTAGATTCTAATTTGTGCAGATACACAAATTTATTTGGAAATTTTGCCTAATATTAATCTTCACGTTGTCTGCCTCAATCAAGTTATAAAAATATAGGTTTTTTTAAATAATTTTTTCATTAACAATGAATAGAAAAAACGAGATCTTAGCCAAGACTTATGCATTAGTGGGCTATTTAAAGTTAAGGAAATAAACTTTATGCCAAAATAAAAAACTAGTGATTGCCATCTTAATTATGGGTATATCTTCTATTTATTTCATCAGTTATGTATGGATTTACCCGAAATCTTTTAATTAAAATGGTTTCTAGTATAAATAATTTATATGATTGTAAGTTAAATTGTTATTTAATGCACATTTTTCATCAAAAATTAAAAAAAAATCTAAATCAACCTTCAGAAAATGCAAAAGTAGATATTAATCGATGGCTAATTTTAAAATTCATTAAGAACTAAATTTTGAATGAATAGAAACGATACTGAAAGAACAAAATATATTTTTAGAAATAATATTTTCTATGCATTAAAATATCAGCTTAACATTATTGGAATTTATGATTATTTATGATTGCTGCAATAATTAATTTACTCATTGCAGCACATCTAAAAACGATATCACCCTAATTGAATATCTTTCATTCATTAGATATATAATACAAAATTAAAGAACCTGCTTAGCTCATAGATTATTAGAGACTCTTATGCAATTTTTACTTTCGAATTATTTACTGGAATATCATTAAAATTCCATTGTATGATAAATGAATTGCTGCAAAGATTGTTAATTTATTTCAGGCAAAATAATTCACAACGAAATAATTAATTCACATACGGAGATGCAAAAGTTTAAAACTAATTTCAATCTAATCACAAAACGATGTTTTAAGAATAATGATAGAAATACTATTTAATTAAGACAACTACTTCTATTTTCATGAAACAACTTTACCATTAACCCAAATCATTTGATTATTGATAAATTAGTCTTCGTCTTTACTTAAATTCATTTAGATACAGCGTGTTAATATTGAATCCTCAGCTAAATTGATTGATATTAGACTCAAAAATAGGACATATGGGTAATCCAAAACTAAGCATTTAAATTCTTTCCAAAGAAGCTTTGAATATTCACTCTGAACAAATGAATTAACCAACAACATAAACTGTATTCTGAATCTTATTTAAAAGAATGCAAATAACAGTTAAATTCTAAATAATGGCAATGAAGAACATTAATATTCCTTCATTTTACATATTAGTTCGGAATATTAAAAGTTATTAATGTGGCGTATACCAAATATCATTGGCAGATCATGTTTATTCATATTGTTAATTACAAAAAACATAATATTTCAAAGCTCCTTTATCAAATGATAATTTTTGAGAGCTACATTTTTTTTTGCCCTTTTATTGTTCTATAATTATAACTTGCATCGCTCATAGAAAACAAGATATTATCTATCAATGTATCTTTATCTTATAGAAATAAGCTTGATATGCATTTGCTAAACTTTGTGAGAAGTTACTTTTGAATTGAAAATTTATATAGTTTATTTAAATTTGCTTTTAATAGTCTTATTATATTAAAGTGGGATATATTAGTAAAATAAAATAAATAAAATCTATAAATATTATGATTATTTGAAAGATTTGTTATTATTTGATTGACTTATGCTTTATTTGTATTGATTCTTATATCGGCCTATTGTACCAAACTAATTATAATAATAGGTATACGATTTTTTAAGGTATGAGCAAAAATAGATAATTACTACTGAAATTGTATTTTTCATTTTTGCTTACCTATTTTAATATTTTAATAATTTAAGGTCTTTATATCGAAAAATTCCTGTTATTGCTAAATCACTGTTATCTGATTTCGATTTGATATATTCTATGACTCTCTGTCTAAAATACGATCGCTCCATAGATGTGTATTTCACGAATAAGAAATATGAGGAAAAAATTCCTACGTGTACACTTGTTTCAAAATTCCTATGTTTAATTTTGTTAAAAAGGCTCATATATTTTTTGAGTAAGATAATTCTTTATAGGTGGTTTAATTGTGTGTAGTTTGCTCTTGTGCAAAATTTATTGAAAACTTAATACTTGATTAGATTTTGATAAATTTTGCTGTTTGTGCAAATATTATTGAAAACTTAATCCTTGATTATATTTTGATAAATTTTGCTGTTTGTGCAAAGATTATTGAAAATTTAATCCTTGATTTTGTTTTGATATATTAAAAGTAGGCAATAATAATTTAATAATTTTTAATTTTTCTTTAAGAGCAGAAGAGATGTTGTTGCGGGAAAACATTTGGTATGATTAGAAAATCTATTTCAAAGAATAATTAGTCCTTCAATTTAACTCTTCCTTTTCTTCTCATACTACATAAATCTTGCATTTATATATTTGCTTTCTTCCGTTTCGTATGTAACTGATATTCTATGATTAGCAAATTCATCGCTTATGAAGTGGAGAATGAGTGATTGGGTTACGATGATAGTGACACAGCCAAGTGCACCTGGGGAAAAATAGGATTATCTGTTTCGCATTTTTTATTCTCTATCTTTTTTTTCCTTTCAAAATCGGTATAAATTTGGTAATTTTTTTCGCTTTTATGGCACCTTCTAAAATTAAATACTAGATAAATTTAGACTCTGCCATTCACCAAGTCACTAGAACACAGATTTTATTTTTCACTTTCTTGTCAAGAAAAGAAGGTGAAGAAGGTGTTTTCTTCACACAAGATTCAACACAAGAAGGTGAAGAAGGTGTTTTCTTCACACAAGATTCAACACAAGAAGGTGAAGAAGGTGTTTTCTTCACACAAGATTCAACACAAGAAGAAAAGGAGGTGTTTTCTTCTTTCTTCAAAAGTATTATGGTATTATGCGCATATTCATGTTTTTCAACATTATTTCTTAACTGAATAAGTTATATGAGAAAGCGTAAATGTATGTATACATGTATGCCGTTTTAACTGTAAAAATGATACAATTTATTAAATATACTAATTTTTAAATAATAATAAATGAAAATAAAGTATCCCCCCAAAAAATTCCCGAAATTTTTGAAAAGAAGTCCAATATATATTACTTTGTATTTCTATGGTCTTTATTTGCAGAAATATAACTTTAATTAATTTTGTACTTATATCGAAACCTTTTTAAAATAAATAATTATAAAAAATAAATAAAATTTGTTTTATATAATGACACACGTAAAAAATATGTAATAATTTGTCGAATATTTTCGCGAATTGAAAAAAGCCAAATGTAGAAATTCAGACATATTTTACTATTTTCTCTTTTCAAATTTTAAACTTTTTACAATACATCTTTCAATTGTGTTTGATATCTTGATGAATATTTTAAATGACTAATAAATTTATCTTTATAAATCCACGCTTTCAGTACAAATATTGTTTAATGATTGTAATTATTTCATCTAGACATTGATTGGAAAAAAATCTTTAAAAACACCCCATGACGCTTTAGGGGAATTTGAATTTAACATAGGAACTGCCTAAGTTAAATTAGCCTTTTCCCATGAACCTTGCCTCAAAATGTGTCATAGCTATATTTTTGAATTTATTTTTACAGATAAGATTACATTTCCCATTATATTGAAATAAGCTCTTGTAATTTTTTTTTCGGTAAAAATATAAAATACTTCATTATCTGTAATTAATGTTTATGCTATTTTGATATAAAATAAGTGTAAAAATTACACATTTAAGTTTTTTAAAAGTTTATTTCAAAATTTATATATTAGGGCACAGAATAAACATGTCATAAAAATTGCAAATGTATGAGAAATAGTTTCTAAGGGTAGATATATCGAACATGAGATCTAATGGCTAGATCAAAATGAATTTTAATGTAAACCATTAGAATATACCAGTCCCATACTCTCTTTTAACCACATTATATTTAATATTATCATTCTCTCTCTTTCTTCTAAGACTTTTTTCTTTTCTTAATTTCTTCGATTTCTGCAAATTTTCATATTTTGCTCTAAAAAAGTTTCTAGTTGTAGAGACGATTCATTCTTGGTATGAAGTGATCTTCATTCTCAAGGTTCTGTTTTTTCAAAATTAAGAGTTTTTTAGCATTTAATATATTAACGTAAGTACAGCATCATATTTTTTTAAAGAAAGAGTTTCTATATGAGCAAATGTTTCCTTGGGAATGTTAGAGATAGGAAATCATTTAAACTCTCGTTTAGATTTTGTGTACTGCCATGCAGACATTTGTTCAGCAACAGTAGATTTGATAAATCTTTGAAAATAGACCTCATGGATTTTTAGAGCAGCAACAGATAAATTATTTTTTGATGAAAAGTCTCTCCAAGCAATTTTGCTTTCTTAAACTTGCATCAAATATCAACATGAGTTGAGAAATATACATGCTAAGGGTTCTCATTATTTAACAATTTGTTTAAAAAGGACTCATGTAATTACTGTAGAGGTAAAAGTAAGATATTTTTAGAAAGAGTAAAAGCTATAGAATTTGAAAATATAAAAATTTCAAATCGATGTTTCTTAAAAAATATTTAGAGTACCCAACACTCTTTAAAATAAAAATTTTTCGTCTTACAAATTCTCCATTGATATTTTTTTGAAAATCTAATAGAAATTGCTGTAAAGAGTGTTTTAAAATTTATTTATATCTGAAAAACTGTAATACTCATCAGGCACAATGCCATATGATAGAACTGTCTGTGAAAGTTTTTAGATTACGTTTAATTTTAAATTTTGTGTGCACATTTATTTTAAAATGGAAGGTGTTTTACTTATGATGAGAAGAGAAAAAAAATTACGAAAGGAACTAAGAAGGAAAAAATTGTGTTTTCTAATGCCAATTGCACCCTTTCGGAGGATTCTAGAGAAAGAAATAAATAAGAAAATAGTGCAACCTCCGAACGACTTTGAATTCAAATTAGTTTCCGGAAAAAGAAGTAATAACCTCTCTTTAATATCATTAATGAAAGATCGGGGAGCATTGAACTCCAAGTGAATTTTGTTATGAAAATACGGAGGCTTATCGTGCCTAAGAAATATTTTACAACCAACTGGAATCTCTCTGATTTTCGTAGAATTAAAATATATATATATATATAAATATTTAAAGATTCTGTTTTCAATGTAACTGTTACTGTAAGTTTTTCTTCCATATTTTTGTAAAGGCAGCATCACAGTTTTTGTATGTGTTTTTATAAATTCTGCCCAACTCTTTATTTATTCAATTCTCAATATTCGCTTTGTATAACTATTTGAACTTATTGTAGAATATTGCGACACCTTTTTAAAGTTCAAATTTGTATATTTCAAAAGTATATTTCTATATTACTATTCTCGCAACAGTATGTAATTTATGTACAATTACCATATTCTCTGAATATACACAATCTATATCGAATTATGATGTTGTACATTCGATACATCTGATTAAATAATAATCTTTCATCTTGATAGTTAACGAATCAATCTTTATAAAACGAACAGTAACAAAATTTAAGGATAATTTGGATTATTATAGTTATTTTGACATTAATATGAACGAAATATAAACTAATATTTAATCGAATAAAATGTTTTTTTTTTATTTATTCTTCTTCTAATAAATGTCAAAAGAGGGTAAATATTTTATATTAAGATACCATGAATATAATATAGTTATTATTAGTCTTGAAAGTTATTAAAAAATAAAAACGAGTAGTTCAACCTTTGAAATGTCACAGAATAAGAGAATGTTGAAAGCATAATAAATTTAGGTACAAAGTGATTTGAAAATTTCTAATCAAACTTAAGTGTAAGGCATACATTAGAAGTATCATATTTTGCAATACAACTTTGAGTCAAAAGTATAAAGAATAACATCTAGAACGAATTTTTTGTAGAATATAGATGAAACTAAAAAAAAAAGAAAAAAATACAGCAGATAAATTATAAACTCAGATTTAAGGGAATGAAAATTCCCATCATCGTCAAATAACCTTTGCAAAAATATCAGCATAAGCTTCCAGTATGCATGTTGTTATGTATGAGACTAAATTATCGATCTTATGAATTATGTAAAAGTATAAGATGGCCCGCAAGTTATGTGAATATAATAAACATTTTTTTTTTTCATTTTAAAACAATTTGGCCTATATATTATCTATAACTGAGTTACAAATTTATCATTATCATTTATTATTTTTATTTCTAGTCATTCGTTTCTGAAAATGATTAAGCAAACAAATTTTTACTAAACAAATGGATAAAATCACGTTCAATTCTGCTCTGCGAGAAGTTCGGATAAAAAAAATGAATTTCATTTGTCCGAATCGTCACATTTTAAAAATAAAGAAGACAATTATAAAAGAGATTCCTCAAATCCTTTTGAAGGTTGACTTTTGCAGCGACTTTCACATCTCCTCCATTTTTGGTCAGATTGCAGAAGAACATTGGGATTACTTCATCTTCGACTGCCATGAATAATTCGCTTTCTACCTTTGACCTTGCATCTCCTTGGATTACTGGCACATGGATGACCTTTTACTAACAAAGAAAATATTGCAGACTGACCTTAATTAGAAATTTACTTCGTGGCTTCATATATTTGAAAATAATAAGAAAACATCAGAAAACTTGCTGCTGGCATAAAAGTAGTGTACACCATCGCAAGGATAAAAAAATGGTCTTATGGAATTAGTGAGAATTTAAGATTGAATTATTTCTGAATCTTAGTTTAATAAGAACATTATAGTTGTAAATTTTACCTACATTATTTTCGGGGTGGATCCTAGCACATCCCACCTTTTGGCGTCTTTTTGAATTCTCGCCAAACGAGTGGCGATAATGTAAACAAACGAGACTTATTTTTTTCTTATTTTTTATTAAATTTATTTTATATATTTATTTTATTTATTTATTTATTATTTTATTATTAAATAATCAACCTAGATGGATTTAAAAAAATTATTTTAATTTATTTTTTTATTATAGTTATTTTATTTATTTATTTATTATTATTTTTTATTTTTTTATTTTATTATTATTATTTTATTTTATAATTATGTACAGTGGCTCCCAAAAGTGTTCGTACACTAAAGAAATTTGCAGAAATTGTGTTCTATACTTCTTAATAAAGCATTTTATTAGTTGGTTTTTTTAATTAGCATCTTTAAATAGTTCTTAATAAAACTAAACAAATATTTTTATAAAAAATCAAGTATTATTGTTCTAAAAAATAAATAAATAAAAAATGTCACAAAATTAGAACACAAAAGTCTTCGTACATCCAAACATTATTTATTTAAATTCATCATAAAAATATCTTTTGCGGCTTATTTTTCTTCTAATTGAAAAATACACTAAAATCGTTTGATTTCAGTATTTAATATCACAATTATTTATTCTATTTACTTTATTCTTAGATATGACGTGCATTCGTAAAGAAACGAGTTTGTACCTACGAAAATTAATTATATTTCATTTTAAAGCTGAAAAATCCATTAGAGGCATTGCAAATATAACTAATCTACCTTATTCAACGGTGCAAAGCATAATAAAACGTTACAGAGAGGGAAAAAAGATTGCAAACAAGCCTCGTAATGGTCGCCCTCAAATTCTGTCAGCTAGAAGTCAAAGAAATATTGTGAGTAAATTTCTAAAAAATCTACGTCTGAGTGCAATAAAGTTTACTTCACAATATAATGAATCAAATGGAACATCTATTTCCTGTGAATCTATTCGTAGAATTCTTCGGAATGCTGGTATACATGGCCGCTCTGCACGAAGAAAATTCTTTGTAAGTCAGAAGAATAGAATTGCTAGGCTTAAATTTACCAAATCTATGATAAACCAGCCAGAGAGCTATTGGAATCGTGTCTTATTTGCAGATGAAAGTAAGTTTAACATCTTTGGGTCGGATGGGAGAATCATTGTATGGAGAAAAAAAAAACGAAGAACTTAATCCCAAGAATTTAGTTGGAACAGTAAAACATGGCGGTTGAGGTGTCATGGTTTGGGGGTGTATGTCAGCGGCTGGAGTAGGCAATTTAGTATTCATTGATCGTATAATGGATCATAGAGTTTATATAAATATTCTGAATAATAATTTAAAAGTGTCAGCACAAAAATTGGGCATTTTAAACGACTTTGTGTATTACCAAGACAACGATCCTAAACACACGGTCATGAATGTTCGTCTTTTTTGCCTCTATCATTGCCCTCAAACCCTTAAAACACCAGCTCAATCCCCGGATTTAAACCCTATAGAACATATTTGGAAAGAATTAGAGGTGCGAATAAGAAGTCACGACAATAAATCGAAAATATAACTGAAAGCAGTAATGATCGAAGAATAGAACAAATCGGTGCAGAAGAAACCGACTGTTTAGTTAAATCTATGTCCAAACATTTAAAAGCTGTCATAAAGAATAAAGGATATCCTACTAAATACTAAACATTTAGAAAAATTTAGAAAATTTCATATTTAGTGATGTTTTTTTAAAGTGTATGATCACTTTTGTGTCGTATTTTTGTGCAATTTTATTTATTGTCATTTTTTAAAAAAATAATTTGCATCGTAATTAAAATTTATTCATCACTGCTTTATTAAGAACTGTAAGAATATGCTATGAAAAAATTTTCATGTAAAAATAAGAATATATAATGGTAAATAATGAGGTTTTTAATTGATTCTTGTTGGTGTACGAACACTTTTGGGAGCCACTGTATTTATTTATTTATTATATTTATTTTTTATTTTATTATTATTTTTTATTTTATAATTATGTATTTATTTATTTATTATATTTATTTTTTATTATATCATTATTTCTGGCCTTCAAGTATCGTTTTTTAATTGAAAAATAATAACAAAAATTCAATTAATAGTCAACTTGGCGAGATTTCAAATAAGTCCCCAAGAGTTGGGCCCGTCTAAGATTTTACCTTATTTTCGTAGTTTTTACTTGTTCATTGACGTAGTTGTTGACCCTGTTTCAGTCGATCTTTCAGTCTAAGGAGTGGAATGGCTTATTTTCACTTATTCTTTATCGCTCATTCTTCCGCTTTCGCTTTAATCTTATTGTAAAAGCTTTCGTACCATCATGTACATAAGTTGTCTTGTTTCAGTTTCTTCATACATGAGTTCATGCTGTATTTAAAATTATTTTCAATAATTTTTTATTGGCTAGTATACAACACACTGCTATTTAACATGGGATTATTAACCCGGACGGCTTTTTCGTCTATTGTCCATGAAATCTAGTATTATAATAGAAGATAAGTTAGTATCACACACAATAAAGTTCGCAGTGTTTAGAAATGCTCAAAATAAACCTATGTCTAATATGAAATATTAATTTATCAATTTTTATATAATTTATTTTCCTACAATTAGTTGCTAATTTTTAAGTGCGTGTTCTAGTATCTTGTTCTTGAGCCATTAAATTATAACTTAACTATTGGAAGAGTTAGTCAAAGAAAAGAAACTGCATTCTATATTCATTGGTGGCTATAAATTTTCTTCAATGTTCGCTAAAGGATGAGAATCTTATGTCACACAAACGAAATCCTCCCTTTCGTCAAAAATTCCGATTAATGTTTAAAATTCCCAAATTGGTGCCCAAAATTCTTCATGTTTGTTCAAAGTGTGTGGTATCAATATAACTAGAATAAATTAAAATTTGTTATGTTTTCTTTTTATAATTTTTTCCATTGGATGATGAGACAAAAATAGTATCTTGAAAGTTAAAAATTTTGAAATTAAATATTCCAGCTCTTGCACGTCTAACTTCCTGAAAAAGAATATTTGAGACATCTTTCCCAGTTACTCACCAATGGTATATATTGGATATAAAAGGAAAAAATCTGAAAGAAAGAGAAAGAAAAGCAAAGGTAAGATAAAGATAGCTTTTCACTTAATCTTTAGAGAGGGAATGGGAGTCGTTACCTTTCATTATCGTGGCTAGTGTTTGGAACGTGAAACGGCTCTTTACGGCGCTAGCTGTGTCTTCCGGCATCAAGGAAACGACTCAAACATTGGAATTCAATCCAGGATGAATCTTAGTAACAGTTTTGTTTTTTACATGCAACTGGTAATAAGCCGCTGCGTATATTAGTCGCATCTGTAGATCACCAAAGATATATGCAATATAGAAGCTGTATGGTGACAAATCTCTGGAACTCTGCTTTCAAAGAGTGGAATGTTTTTTCTCTTGCATATATGTAAAACATATAATATTGAGTAGTTTAGTGGCCGGAGAAATAAACGATACTTTGAATTTTTATGCTTATCTTTGATTTCATCCTAGGAGGTATAATTTATGCACAAGCAGGAAGCGACAAGGTACGTCAATCTACGTCACAAAACAAGAGCAAAAAGAGAAAAGAGCAGAAATATTTTAACGATGGTTATATACTATGAGATTCTGATGAAGATTTCTTTACACGTGTCGATTTAGGTTAGGGGAAAATAGGTACTTTTTAAAAGATTTCTATCCCATCACTCCAAGTGTGAAAACCGCTTATTTAAGCATTTTTACAGAGGTTCTGTAGCATTAATTAAATAAAAAAGAGTGAAATAGGATCAGGAAATAAAATAACTTTAGGATTAAGTTAACATGGGTTAAAAAATCGGATATTAATTAGGATTTAATTTAGATTAGAGATATCATTACATATATATCAATGTAAGAGAAAATGGAATGTTTGGCGATGTTTTTTATTAATTCTCATTGTTATGCTTTATTAACTTGCTTCTATCGAGCAATGAGCTGTAGAAACCTTTAATTACGATACCGACAAAATAGTTAAATGTATTAAATTCCTCATTATTTTCTGATAATTTAAAAACATTATAAGTCATAGAATAAATATATCTACGAAACAAAGTTGAATTGCTAAAACTATAGCTGACATACATGTCTATAATAAAATTATTTAATTGCAAGGCTTCTGAATAGTGAATTGAAGATATCAAAGATTCCCTTTTCTTTTTAGCAATTATTTGCTCCAATGCAAATCTGTGTATCATGTGGATAATAAATATTTTCTAAAAAATAAATTATCATTTCTTTCTGATCCTAATACTTTTGAGACTTCTGATTAAAAATAAGCGAAAAATTAACACTAGATATTACACTAAACAAAATTTTAAAGGAGGAGGAAATAAAAAAAAGTCTAATATGTCCATTAATTTATTTTTCGTTTTCCACATGCTGTCTGCTGAAACTGCTTTTTCAAAATTCTACACACTATCGTCTTTTTGGAACTGCTGAAAACAACTTAATTAAGTGATGTGTCCAATTGTTTCAACATCCGGCCCGGCTCCGTCATTGGCTCTTGATGTTGTATCGGATACAAGTCTGAAACGTTCCAAATATGATGCTCGATTCCATCTGAAACCACCTTCTACATGGTCTGATGCACTTAAAAGCCAATAGTGCGAAATAAAACAACTTATATTGCATAAAATATATTAAATTTCTCTTGTATTGCTTCAAAACGAAAGATAAATAAAATTAAATTAAGTTTGAGCATTTATCTTTTCTTAGTGCTATATTGTCTTCATTAAAAGAAATAATAATATAATTAAGAAACCGACGTGGTTTCTGAAATATTTTAATCCCATTTATTTAAATACCAGAATCTTTCCTTAATTGCTTTTGTGCTTGATATTTGGAATACATATCTAAAATTAACTTCATATTTTAAATGTTTCAATTGAAAGATTGAAGCTTTCTGGGTATTTTATAATGCGAATTGTAAAGGGAATAGAAATAAAATGCGTTGTGAAAATAATTGATACAGTGAAAGAGCATCATAAAAATGCTTTTTATAGTGCAAATGCTTTGTGAAAATACTTCGTATAGAGAAATTGCATTATTAAAAGACTTTTTACAGTGAAAATGAGCTATGCATTGTTTTACGAATTTTCATTTAATGTGCCAGAAATTGTTTGCAAATTGCCTTATAAACATACTCTAATGACTCAAAAGAAATTAATTTACAATAAATTTCTAATGTTTTAAAATACCATTTAGTATGTAATCTTATTGAGTACGACCATGATAACGTATATGCTTATTTATAATCATGCATCTAGACGATATTATAGTCAAAATAACAACATGTTAGCACATCGTAATAATCTTTAATTAAAATTAAGTACAGCGTTTGCACATTCATTAATTAAAATAATGGCCAAATCAAATGAGCACATTATTATAAAGTTTTGTCTTAAAACAATGCATTTATTATGTCTTGCATCGATTTATAGTACTTGAATTCTCTTTCAAATAACAAATTAATGTTCTTAAAGTTTAGAAGCATTGAATTATCTTTATTCTTTAACACAAATTACTTTTAATTAATAACAAGCCTAATGATAATTAATAATCTTTTTTTTCAGACAACATTGTGAAAATATATGAATATATGCTTGGAAATTTTAATTACATGAAATTTACATTTGTGTGGTAAAATTGCTTGTTAATTATAATAATATGTCTTGAGAAATGTAATTTAATGGAAACTATTGTTTCGATTGTAAGAAAGTAATTTGCTTTAATGCTTCGTATTTACTTTCATAATTACCAAAACTATCACAAGTCTTTTGAAACAATAGCGCTGAAAAAAAAATGTTTCATTTTAAATTAAACTTAATATTTATAACTTATAATAAATATTTTTCTAAGATAATAAATATTTTCTTATATATCCGAGGAATAATATTTAATTCAAATTCCACTGCTTAAAAAAAAGAAAAAAAATGTAATTATTACCTTTATTAAAACTAATCATAGTAAATAATTATTTTATTGTGAATTTTAAAGCATAATAAATTTTTATATTAGAATTGATATAAAAATAATAAAATGTAACTTGCGTTCTTAGGATTTATTAACAATTTTTTTAATTTTATCTGCGATAATATTAATTTTATTTTTTTTTGCTTCTCTATATTACTTTTAAGACACAGCAAGGTATATTTTTAATGCACCTATAAGAGATAAATATCTATTTAAATTTTCCTCCTTAGTTCGGATTAGCAAATAATTTTCAGTCTTTATGCAATTGTTAATAATAAAATGGTTAATTATATAATGTTTAGCTATAAAATGGTTTGTAATAATTCTATTATGTCAATATCAATTGCTCTAAATAGTTAAACCAGTCAAAGGACATATTTTTCTAATATTGTAGACTAATATGCATTGAATTTTTAATATCCAGAAACTAAATATCAAGAGCTAATATTTTAGACTAAATATTAATGAATAATATCTGGGAAATATGTAATTTCCAAACGAATTTATACAATTTATTAAAATTCACGCATAAATTCTTAAATAATATTTTATTTTTTAAATTCCTTAAATCAAGAATAATATTTTCCGTTTAGGTTTTAAATTCCTCATATAAATTTTAAAATAAGGTTTATCTATAATTTGAAAAACAAATGCATCATTACATTTAAAAAAAATGAAATTAAATATTCCATTAAGTAGTAAAAAAATTAAGGCAATTTACAAGAAATTAATTAAAGCACATAGAGGCCTGTTGAAAATACTTTTTATTGAAAAAATGTAGTTCAGATTTGTTTAACACTTTCCATTAAAAACCGAATGCCTGTTTAATTTAAACGTCTGTCTCGGAATGTTTATAGACAGGTTTACCTATTTCTCTAAACGCGAACATCATAAAATCATTTTACCATTGACAGATTGCACAATTTATGTCATTCTTCAAACTAATTCTGTGACGTTATTCTAATATTCATTGCGCAAATAGTCTGATACTGTCTCCACAGCAGCATTTCCAAACAACCAGAAACCCATCGTTTAAACTAACTCAAACTCTGCTACATATACTTTTAACAGGCAAACATATGAAGGATTGGTACAAAAGCATTTGGTATTTAATTACCGGAACTGTGAATTACAGTTGAACTCTGAACGGTAGGGCTGCAGAAGAATTTTATTTCAGTTCCGAGTATTAGATGTAATTAATGCGCGGTAGAGTAAAGCTCATTAGCCTGTCACATCCAACCATGCCGTTAATCACAGAATTTATAATATTTGCCTACGCAGATGATAATTGGTAGATGGGAGTTAGCTGGGCATGCTTTCTCCTTTTCATTTTTATCCACAGTTTTTGTTTCCTGCTGGAATTTTGACTTTCAGCGTCTCTTGGAATCGAGACTTAAAAAGGTAGAGAGTAATTTGTTAGTTTGTTTATAGAAGAGTTCATTTTTTAGACATATTAAGCTTTCATTATTTTTTCAACGATTTATTATGTTGTTGATTTCTTGTTTTATATTTGAGCGTTGAAGCACGATTTTCAGTTTTTTAAAATTATTTTTTTACTTAGCTACAAAGCTCTATTTTTTATATTTTATTTTTATGGTTATACTCTGATTTCTGTCACCCTTGCTGAATTTAAGTTGCGTAATATTTAATGATAATCTGCTTAATATTTTGTTATTTTCCATACAGTAATTTGACAATCTTTCAGAGAAAAAAATATAAAGTAAAATGCATTTTATTTTATATTCCATTTTACTTTATATTCAAATGCCAGTTTAAATATATGCAAATTAAAAAATTCTGAAATTAAAATTAAGTGCAATTTTGAAGTTGGATATTTCAGAATTAGTATATTGTGAAACCTACCAATGTTTAAAATATATTTCAAATTATTGAAACATTTTTTTACTCCATATATTCCACTCGTATGAATTTACAAAATATTTAAAAATTATTCTATTTCCAGTGAAGTACATTTCAAATTGGTCAGAAACTGTTTACTTTCTAGGATGATGGATGCGTAGAATGTTAGAGTACCCTTTTAGCATAAATTGTCTAGCAGTATCATTATGATAGCTTAGCTACATGGTACTAAGTTCAGAATATCGAAATAAATCTTGGAATATTGAACAATGTCAATAGGGTACTTAAAGGCCTTTATTTGTTAATTTGTGAAAGAAACAAAAAGATTAACAAATCTCTTTTTTTTTTCTATCCCAAACTAACAAAACAAAGAACTTCAGACAAAAGAAATAATGCGAATTAAAATTCATCCGTGCTTCTGAAAATTTGTGTTTGAAAATATTAAAGCCGATATAGTTTTGAATCGACATCTTGTTTATAGTTTTTATAATAAATGCAATACACTAAAAAAAATCATGTAATTATATGGAAATACAATCTAATATACACACTTTGATATTTAAAAATAATTTTCCAAAAAAAAATCAGATAAAACATTGCTATGAAAATGATTGGTCTCATTTAAAATATAGTGAATATCAATAATTTCATTTCTATATTTAATATCTATTTAAAGTTGGGATGGTTATTCTGTTGAATTCTTTATTATTTTGAAGCTAAAGTTCCTGAATTATAAATATATATTCATTAGGATTTGAGACCAAATTAGAATGGAAAATTAAAATGTAATTACTTAATTTTTTTTAATAAATTTATACTCTATGTTTCACTAGGTAATAAAGAGTTGAACTAATAGATTTAAAGGTACCGAAATCGTCACCTCGATTTTCTGTCATCTTCTGAAGCGGTCAACATGCAATATTTATTAATTTTCTCGCATGTGGGGAAATACACAAATATGTTTTTTTATCTATTTGCTATCTTCAATTACCACAATAAGCACTCATTTTACAAAAAAATCCCATTTTTCTGAAACCTAATTAAACACTAAAATTGATAGCAATATCTTGGGTTGTAGTGTACAAAAATGAGATTTACTTAATATTTATAAGCTAACTAAGTCTATTTATTACTAAATTTATACTAAATATTGATATAAAATTTATTACAATGTTATAAATGTCCATATGTTAATTTTTAAAATAAACCATAAAAAAATTAAAATCATGATTGAGAGACAAATGCCATGCTGAGATCAATCTTTTCATATTATAATCCAATGATCAATATTACAAATTGTTAAGAGTCATTCATTTTTAGATTTTGTCTTCCTCATTTGAGAACTATATTTTAATAGATTTTTTGAGAGGGTACACTTATGTAACATCTAGTATTGAATTTTTCGATATTAATTCTTTACTAGCTTATTTATTTTAAATTACTATCTTTCATTTTATGGGTTAGGCTAAAAATACCAAAAAATGTAATTTTTATACCTTAAGATTTATTTAAAAAGTACACAAATTATTTAATTTGTAAGCTTCAAATGCTTTCTTTGGCGGCATATTTTTTTTCCAATTTCCTTTCCTGTGCCGAATTATAAATTGATTGACCATGCAATGCAAATAGAAAATAAAGGAAATGCAATTAGAAATGTTTATTTCCAACAAGAATTTTAACAATGGGTATTTAAATATAACTATAATTATTTCTCTACAACCCTGGATAAACGTATTTACTTTAATGGGCAAAATTTTTATTAAAATAATGCTAATATACACGATCGCTCAAATTTCAAAAATATTTACAAGCAACCAATTATTTCGCCACGGATAACTTTTAAAGTATTTCCCTTAAATCATAAATCAATACTAATTTAAATCTGGAACCAGAATGCTATTTAATAAAGATATCTTCCTTATCCAATCCAAATATTTATCTTTGCCCAAAATATGAAAGCCACAAAACGTTTTATTATTGATAAATTGGGAGGCTCACTTTATTCGAATATCCGTCTTGTGATAGTACGTTGATACTCGAAGAGCAGATCAATTTGATACTGGTTTCTCAAAAATCTTTCTGAATGATGTGAAATTTGTCATTTAAACTCCTCTCAAAGAGATTTTTATTTTATATATGTAGTGAATAAACGAAATGTTAAAAGAAGGAGCTCCGTTTTGAATCTATGAATTGTAGCTGAATTCCAAACTGCGTGCTTGCGAAAAATTTTATTCCCATCTTTCATATTCCTATTCACCTCATTAAGACTAATTGCTACTTGGTAAAATGAGGCTTATTATTATGACAATTCCAGGAAGGCATTAATGTATGTCAGATGTTGATTCGTAAGTAAACTTTTCCTTCGATAACTCTTTAACTATTGCACTAAGTTTTCCTTCTTTATCAAAATTCAGATTTTAAGTAATTCTTCAAGCCAGGCTTTAGTCCATGTGCTAATATATATATATATATATATATATATATATATATATATATATATATTGTTTCAAACCGTTTGGTAGAAATTTACTATGTCAGTGTAAACTATCCCTTTCCACTTTAATCAATTGTGGTAATGTCTTAATTACCTATATTATTCAGTCGTTCCTCATTTCAAGGGAAGAAAGAGAGAAAATAAAGATAAGAAAAAATTCTAAACGGGAAACATACCATACTACTAACCAATTTACTTGGGACATTTTCTTGTCTACGCCAAACTGTCCACAATTAGAAAATTTTTGAGTTTTCTGGCTTTTATCAAGTTGTCAACATGAAGACAAAGTATTTTAGATGAGTTAATTTAATTTAAAAAATTAGGAAAATTATATGATGGTAAAATAAATATATATACACATCCATAATTTTATTATATATTCTGTCTTTAAGATAATAAGAGTTTCGTAACATTATTATTTCTAATTTTACACTAAGAATATTTCTCTTTCTTTCTCTTTCTGTATATATATATATATATATATATATATATATATATATATATATATATGCAGTAGTGAAGTGGACTAGTCCACTTCCTGAACTGTTCATTATCATTCAAAGGAGTGTTTAAAATGCAAGACATTCATGGGTTATTTAATAAATTTCCGACTTGAACATGAAAAGTCAGTTTTAGTAACTGCATTTGCAAAAAATAAATTTATGTACGGTATTCTTATATTTTATTATCCATCTTATCGAAATTAACGTAAAGTTTAATTAAAAAATTCTTGAAATAATTTCAGGCTCTTATTTTGAAACTTTATAAATTCAATTCCTAATTCTTTCCGTAAACTTCTGATGTTATTCTAAAGGAAAATTCAATTTAACATTTTCATGTATGAGTATCTGCCATCTTCTGTTAATAACGTGTTTGTATTCTGCACCTCTCGCTTGCAACAGAAATCCATCCCAGACAGATCCACAAATATAGAATTGTTGGGTTGTATCAAGATAGTAATGAGAGAATTAACATTTCCTGTTTATTCTCTCATGATATTCGAAACATAAAAAAAATGAAATTTCGTTAGATTACAAAGTTTATGCTAGGAAAATTATTATTATTTTTTTTAGGAAAATGAGGATTTTTTTTATGATAAAAAGAAAAAAAATCTATCAACATTCCATCTTCTGGAAAATAAAAATTCAATCTATGTTCCGAAAAACGAAAAAAAAAAATATGCTGAGTTTTATTATACTTCTCTAAACCAAATTTATATTTTGATTAGTATCTAGAGTAATTTTAATATTTTTTTCGTTTTAATATTAAGTAATCAATCACACTATCAGAGAATTGATAACCTCATCCACAATTTATATAGAAAAATTTTTAACAGAATAATTAAAATTATAAATTAGTCTTATAAGAATTATGCTCATCTCAAAAGATCTTTATTAGCAAGAAAAAATCTCATGGGAAACGTACAGAAAAGGAACTATTTAAATTCATTTCACGTTCGGTTAAAAAGCAACATTTATTACTTATGTTGAAAGATTTGTTTGCATTTGACCGATGAAATCGTTTTTTCGGTATGGGTCTAATTTAAAATCTTGAATTGAAGGTATTTTCTGTAGAAAATGATTTTCATAAGATTTAAAATTCAGGAGAATATTTTAAAGGAAATGAAATTTTAAAAAAAATGTCTCGTATGTTGGTAATGCAATTTGCACCTTGAGTCGAAAATTCTTACATAAGAAAATCGTGGTTTTCGATTGCATCCGAATACAAATTAGTTTCTGTTGGCAGAAAGTAATATATTTTCCTTAATACCATTAATGGAACATTCGAAGAGTTTTGGATTTTGCAATGATAAGTATATATATATGGTAAAAAAGACTGCAGAGTCAAATAAAAATTCTCACGTTTTCGTGCTTTTAGACAACAAATAAATAGAATCTAGTTTATTTTACTGTAATTTTTACATCTAAATTATTTTAGTGCGACTGTATATTTTTTTCTTTATTTCCTTTTATAACATATCCACCATATTATTCATTTGGAAAAGAATATTCATAATCAGCATTATATCAATGCATTTTTATTTAGTCTTTTATTATATTTTTATATCCGTATATACTGAGCTTTTGAGCTATATTATTAAATATATTATTGATAATGATTAAATATATTATTGATATTGATTGATGTATAATAATTATAGTTTATAATATTTCTACAATCTTAATTACTATAATCTGTGATTAATTTATCGATAATTTTAATTTATAATATCTGTACAATTATGATTAATATACTATGAGTTTGTCTACAATTATAATAATTATAATTTATAATATTTGTACAGTAATAATCATTATATTCTGAGATTCTGTAAAATAATTATAATTTTTAATATTTGTACAATTATAATTACTATGAGATTGTGTAAAACTATATTAATTATAATTTATAATATTTGTACAATTATTATTACTATACTTCTAGATTGTGTAAAATTATAATAATTATAATTTATATTTGTGTAATTATGATTACTGTACTCTGAGCTTATGTAAAATTATAATAATTATAATTTATAATACTTCTAAAATTATGATTACTATATTCTGAAATTGTGTTTCTAAATGAAATTAATGACCAGAAGTATAGGACGATTTTTCGAAAAATTGAGCATTTATTAAAAATTATATTATTATACTAGCTCATCCGTAAACGTTGTTATGCCTTATAAATTAATTCTATTGAATATTTTGGTTGTTAACGAATGCATTTTGTGTGGTGTTGGGATCTATGACAGAAAGAGGAATGGTTTAGTTTAGTTATATTAACGTCCCGTTTGAAGCAACACTAGGGCTATTTTGGGACGGACCTCGTAATTTTGAACCGCGGTCAGATGACGAGGACGACACCTGAACTGGCAAACCCTCTCCACACCACACCACACCAGCGGGAGGACGTTTGGTCAGGACGAATTTAACGTGGAACAGACCCCCTTACACTTCGGTTCTTCGGTGGAATCGGGTATCGAACCTGAAACCCTCCGGTTCCAAAGCCGAGACCTTACCACCAGGCCACCGAGGCCATAAACAGGAATGGAGCGCTGTAGATGAAGATCGCCGATAAAAAAAAACACCAACCATTCATTTTCTCAATACAATGTATTTGATCAACATAATGAACAGATACATTGTTTGATTTCTTAAAAGTTAAATGTAAAGTGAAAAAAGTAATATATTTTTTGTCCTAAGTACAAAAATGAAATAAAGAAAATCAATATTCATTTCGAAAAGAAATTGAGTGTACGATATTTTTTCTCAATCCGTCTTTAGCCAACATAAATAAGCTCGATAGTTTGCCCACGCGAGAACATGCCACGGGTGAAAAACATGGTGTACCCAAATCTAAGCCGCAAACAGACATCGTTTGGTCTTGCGATTTATTGATTATCACTGCGAATGCGAATCTAATAGAAAATTGAACGCGTTTGAATTAGAATGCCACGTCTGTGAGAATCATTGGAATTCGTGGCAGCAAAACATTTTCGGCTCGGAATTTACCATTCAAAATGATGGCTTCGATAACGTTTTTCATCAATTTTTTAATGACCAATCGCGTGTCATTGCACGGCCATTGTGGGTTCAAATTCCGAAGTAAAATAACCTGAGATCCAAATTTCAGTCGTAGAAGGTGTGGTGACATGCCTGGTAAATTCAGTGAGATCAAAAACTCTGTCGGATAATTTATAGCTTAGTTAGCATCGCAAACAATATCGATCAATTTGTATGATGCCAAGTCGCCTGGCAACGACTGCTGTATCTTGAAGTTTCAATCGTCGACGTCCACATTTTTTGCTGCCAAAATAGTTCTTTCTGCCAGTCCCACATGATTTATGTATTATGTGCGTACATCGGGAAATATTCGGTCATTTTGCGAATCAACGATAGTGCAGAAATTAGTGGGAAATTTTATACATCCAGTATTTTTATAGACAGCAACTTTTCCATCACCGATATCTAACAATTGGTCCGAGAATGTGTCAGCAGATGGATCTTGTAGCAATTGGACGCGCGTGTTTATTTTTAGCTGGACTGTTTCAACATTACGTCACAGTGGCGATGATTTCAAGCAAGCGTTGATCTCATCAGAGTACGGTGAACGTGGATAGGAATAGCCTAATTATCTAGCGTTATGAAATATACTTTACGACCTATTCTCATACCTACCAAATACGCATAAAAAATTCATGAAAGTCGGTCTAGCCGTTTCGGAGGAGTACGAACACAAACACCGTGACTCTAGATTTTTATATATTATATAAAACATTATTTGCATTATATTGTTAATACTTTTGAAGTCTGTCACCAAATGTTTTAAAAATTGGCTTTCGGATGTCAGCTATTCGGCCAAAATATAAATAGCATTTCCTTATTATTATCAACAAAACTCGATGAATTTCATTTTATCGCAACAAATGAAAACACTGTTTAAAATAAATATGCATCAAAAATAACCACAGAACATCAGAGATAATCTTGATTGATTATCTCTGCATCCAAAGTGTTGAATAAATTGTCGAATAAAACTTACATAATCAAATTTATTATTTGAGGCTGTAAGATTTCTATTGGATTTTATTTGAGATATTTATCGACAAGAGAGTGCAGTGTAAACAACCACAACTGCTGTGATGCCTAAGGCTCATAAACTTTTGCACGAAATTAAAATGGCAAATATGTAAATAAATTATAGATAAGAAAAAAATGAAGACTTTTTTTTAAATATATATATATATATATATATATATTAAGATGTCCTATAAGTTTCTTTCTCATCGCTCTATGAATGGTCTTTTCTAACTCTGCTTGGGCAAACATGCAGGCTTATTTATTAACCGTCTATGTCATCGGTTTCAATCGCAGTGCTCTACTACACCCCCAAAAAGTTCTTTTGTTCATTTGATGGAATTGGAAAGGCGTCATTTTCTAGAGCTCCTTCCTCAAGTTGAAACAATAAATTTTTAGAAATACTGTCATCAACTGGCTCAATTGAAAACTGCCAAAACAAAAAAAAAAAAAAAACAGAATTAATAAACCGACGAGGTATTTTTTTTTCTTTTTCTTTTTTTAATCATGACAACGTGAGAGACCACATATTGCATTAGTTGTAAGAGAGAAGTTCTTACAGTTTAATTGGAGCGATTTAAAGCATCCTGATTACTCACCAGATCTATCTCCATCTCATTATTACTTCTTTCAGTCCTTAAAAAATTATCTTCAGGATAAGCGCTTTAAATCCACCAGTGATATAAAAACACCCCTCAAGGGTTATTCCTTGTCCAAAATAAAACAGTTTTAGGAAGAAGGCATAATGAGGCTTCTTGAGAGATGGAAGAAAGAAAAAGAGCAAATGGGTTCTTATGTAACAAAATAAATAATATCTTAAACAGTAAATATAGTTTATTCATTTTTTATTAGATATAGAGAAAAAAACTTATGGGATATCCTAATATCTTTTTTAAAAAGTAAAAGAACAGTAGAAAAACGTATATATTTTCCTAATGAGCGAAAGCATTTAACAAATGTTTACGATATACTAAATTACGAGGCTTCATTTGCTAACTTTCGTAAAGAATCTATTAGATATCTTGAATAAAAAACTATATATATATAATATATATATTTGAAATAAAAATATATTAAATTGAAAGAAGGTAAAAATAGGAAAATTTTATATAAAAGTTAATATATTATGAAGGAAAAATATTATTGCTTGGGATAAACTATGATCAAAAGTATTGGGTTGTTCAAAAAGTATTTTTTTTTTTTGTGGAAATGAATGACAGTTTTCGTATAATAAACAATACTTTATTAAATTATATGTTGGCCGTTCTGGTTCAAAACCTTTTGCCATCTTTCTGGTAGTAGCATAATTCCACGCTCATAAAATGTTTGGTCTTTGCTGCCAAAAAACGGATCGAGGTGGTTTTTGACCTCCTCATTTGAGGTGAATGTTTTACCGTCTAAAAAATTTAGCGAACCAGTTCTGTCACTGGCGTACTGTCAACTCACCTTCTCCATACACATCGGTCAATTTCTTTCTGGCTTGAACAGCATTTTTACCCTTTCTGTAGTAAAACAGTAAGATATGTCGAAAATGCTGCTTATCGCTCTCCATATTTAAAAGAGCACCAACCATAAACTACTGCGTAGAATTAATTGGAATTTTTCACACACAAGCCTTGCTATATGAGCTCTCAAAATATATAAAAGTTATACGGCTTAAATGTGAAGTTAGGTGCAAAAAAATACAATTAAATCCTCTGTCGGGAAAAAATGAAATTACTTTCCGAACAACCCAATATATTCAAAGTACAAAATAGATTTTGTTGGTTTGTTTTCATAATTTGTAATTATATCAACATCGCTTTATTACACAATATTTTTTTACTGCTTATAACCATTAATTAAAGTTTCAATGATAGTGGCGAGAATATCATTGACAATGGAGTTATTTCAAATGCTCTATTTAATATTTGCCAGAAATGTTTAGCAAAAAAATCCTTTTATTATTTGAAGTCCACTTTGATTTTAACACGAATAAATAAACCTTGTATCCCTTTTGCTTCACGTTTTTTATACATAGTACTGAATGAATACATCAATTTGTTTAATAACACTACAATGCACTTGCAATAAATAAAATAAGAAAATGAATGTTTTAAAATAAACTCATTTTTTAAACAGAGATAAAAATATCATGATTAAAAACAGCTGGTATCACAAAAATAAACAATATTATGAATATTAAAATAGTTAATAAAATGGTTCATTTGCGAGAAT
This sequence comes from Argiope aurantia, assembly GCA_026543865.1. Classification (NCBI taxonomy): domain Eukaryota; kingdom Metazoa; phylum Arthropoda; class Arachnida; order Araneae; family Araneidae; genus Argiope; species Argiope aurantia. Next base: position 36,076 of record JAPMOR010072390.1, read on the forward strand.
TTGGTCCACAAGTTATCGAAGAAAAACAATAACATTTAGATGGATTTTTAACTATAACATAATCAAACTTTTAAATGTCTTCTCTTAATAAGCACCAAATATCCAAGAAGGGATTTCGCAATGGCAGCTTTAAGTCCAATGGTGTGAAAAGTGAAACATTTTTACATCATGTATATCGTATGCTGCAGTTAAAAAATATTAACAAATTAAAAAAAGAAGTATTTAATAATACAACCATGTCATATTTTGCATATTTACAATTTATAGCATATTTTTCATATTTATAGCTTATTTTGCCTATTTTGGCAATTTATGACATAAATTAATAAATTAATATTTTCATAAATAATTCATTATAGATTTTCTGCAAGGTGGTATTTAGAAAAACATCTTATAGGAAAATATAAATAGCTGTCTTTGTAGATGAAATAATTTAAAATTAGAGTATATAGTTATTTAAAAATAATACTTTCAAAGTAAAATAGACATTTTCAATCAAATAAGAAACTTATTTTTAATTTTGTCCTTTCTACTTTCAGTGCAATTGCGAAACCAATACATTAAAATACTTTAAAAAGAAATTCAAAATCCATGTTAGCTTCTAATTCCTCCTCTTACAAGATTTTTTGGAAAGAAAAGAAGATCCAAGATCGAATAAGTACGAAACATTTTGCATTAATCCAATTTATTGCTAATACTTAGCATAAAGAATTTTGATGTGACGATTATCGAGCTCAGAACTCTCAAAACACTTAACAAGTACGGAAGAAAGAATCGTTTATTATGCAAAGCGTAAAATCTTTGTGGATTTTCAAGTAGAATGTGATAATATCCACTTTGAATAGAGGAAATTAAATAAAACATTTCTGAATTCTTTATTTCATTCTTTTTACCTTCTCTTCATGATTTCAATGAGCTCATTCTGGTGCTCTTAATTAAAAACAATTATCAGTTTAAAATTCCAATTTGTTTACGAATAATTACTTCTCATTTTTGAATACAGAAAATCCAGGAACAGTTTTGGAACCTTTATTTTCAATTGCATTGGTTTAATAAAGCAATTTCAATAAAGCGAAACTGCTTACAATCGATTATTCTTTCTCTGAAATATTAGAAAAAAAAGACTGTCTTATTTAGTATATCGTAAAAAGTCTAGTTATCTTTAGAGAATTAAATATTATCAGGTTTTTTAATTAAGTTCAAGTTTGTCCTTTTTGGCGCTAAAATTGTAATATTTCTACTAAAGTTGCAAAAAATAAATAAATAAACAAAAACTTGAAGGGTTTAAACGAATTTCGAATTTCTTATGCAATGATGAAAGAATTCGAAGTATTTGAGACTCGTGCAACACGAAAAGAAATCCAAGTAGAAAATATTCCTTTGGAAAAAAATAAAAAAAGTAATAGAGCTGCAGCGATATTTGAAAAGTGCAGTGATATTCTATATAAAATAATTATTTTTAGAATTTGATTTTGATTTTGTTCAGAATTATTTAAAGCAGCACAATGTTTTAAAATCACAAAAACTAAACACGAAAAACGTAGTAATCTTTTGGACATTTTTTTTAAATAAAACAAATTTCATGGGTAGATCTCGAAACGCTTTGCAAGTTGAATATAATCATTCGGGAGAAAAATTTATAAATGCCTTCTAAAAGTACATATTTAGAAGGCATTTATATAATTCACTAAAACTGATTCGTCTAAAATATTACGATAAATTCTTGACGAATTTCACATACTTATATTATATTTCTAGAAAACGTCGGACTGTGGTGGCCTGGTGATACTGTCTCGGAATCGGGGGATTTCAGGTTCGAGACCCGGTTACGCCGAAGAACCGTCGTGCAAGCGGGTCTGTTGCACGTTAAATCCGTCGGGGCCAAATGTCCTCTAGCTGATGTGGCGTGGAAGGTTAGGGAGGGAAACACCGGCTCATGTGTCGTCGTCGTCATCTGACCACGGTTCAAATTTACGAAGTGTGTCGCAAAATAGCCAAGTGTTGATTTAAAATAGGACGTTAATATTACTAAACTAAACTAAAATCTAGAAATCTTCAAACAGTAATGAGACATATATACTATTTACAGCAGATAACCATAAAATGATTTATTTCATGACAAAAAATATTTTGACATTCAATACACGATTATCAAGCTTAAATTTCCGAGAAGTGCTAAATTGTGCAACCTCGCACAAGTTAGAAGTCTAGAACTGCTTAGGAAATAATTGTTATATTTGTTATTTATAGAGACTTTGTCATTAATTCAAGATTGCGATATTTCGCAGATTCTTTGAATATGATTTATTTTATTTTTGGAACGCTGCACTTTTTAGGGATGTATGTCCTTTAAGTATGATAAATATAATGGAGTTGCTCCCACCGATATCCTATATGATTTATCAAATTTCTTTATGTTAATCTGAATATATCTAGACCCCGAGAGAAAATAAATTTACCTAAATGAATAGCGGCCTCCTAAACAAATGATGCAATGTTGGGACTTTTTAATTTATCGGCTCGTAGGCAAAGTATGTAAAGGCTATTGCTCTGTTAAAGATCAAGGCATCTTCTGTGACGGAAAGGCAAAAAGTGCTCGAAAGTTTCTAAGCTGACCTTCAATATAAAAATTATATGCTTTATGTAATTGTTAAGATTTGGAATGATGATCATAAAAGCTCTTTTGCAAACCACAAAGAAATTGTTTATGCACGACAGCGAAATTTATTTTAAGCTACATGACTGAAACTACTAAACTCTAATAAAATCTTTGCAAAATCCTTATTATACTAAAGTATATCTGGCTATTCTTTTATTAACATTAAGAATGGATAGCTTAATTTTTGAGTTTTAAAGTGGTATAAAAAATTTAATTTACGTGCTAATATGCACACCAGATATTTAAAAAATAAAATAAAATTTGGATTTGTTTTTAATTAAAATGTATTTAATTCCTTTTTTTATTATTATTCTATTGTTAGTGATCATCTAATATCCAATGAGTATTTGGTATGTCTTGCTCCAAAGGTTTGGCATGAAGACAGTTTATCATATTTTGCATGTTAAATGACAGAACCTAATAGCATAGAACTTATAAAAATCATATTCAAAAGAAATAACATACATGATTTCAATGAATATTTTATCGCGTATGGACATAGCAATAAATATGTACAAACCCCATTTCTTATTTCAAATCATTGTACAAATAATATTCTAATTATTAAGACTGAGTATGTCACAAAAATATTTTAGAAAGAAATTCAGTAAACAAATGATTTTGAAAACAATTAGTACTTTTATAAGAATTAGTCAAGTAATATTTGATTTAAATTTTAATTAACCAATACTATCAAACAATTACTACCAGAAAGTAAACATTGGGTTGTCACATGCACTCAGGCGAATCACACACAGACTGAAGAAATTTTGAAAAGTGCGTTTTGCGTTGTGAGGGGTTTCCAGTCAATATTAGCCATGTCGCCAAATGAAGAATTCGGTTTTCCTATTTGGCGACACATTACAATTCTGGCGATTAAAATGAATTCTCCCAACACTTTCAATTATTATATTTATTACAAAACTGACATAATGCCTGGTAATCGAAATCATTATTTTACAGAAGAACGACCATAATATTGTGTAACTTAGACTCTATTCTAAATGACCTACTATGTTTTGAAGAAAATGTGAAATATTTTGAAATTAAATATGAACTGAAACTATTCAGCATTAGAAATATGCACATTATTATGCTTAACTACAAAGAAAGGTCAAAAGTTTGATTCACTTATACTACTTTTCTTTATTTATTTTTTCTTTTAATGCCCTTTCCGCTTTAGATTATATTGATATTATTATATGAAATACTGATGACTATACAAAGATTTTGGTAAATCAACTTGGAATTAAAAAAAATATGAAAATTTTATACTTTTTTATAGTGAAATATTCATTTAGCTAGTTTATCCTTATAAAAATTCCAGCAAAATTAGTAAAATAAAAACTATAGTTAATATGCAATTTATAGTACATTAAAATTAAATTTAGAGCTTCTAATAAAAGATAATTTTAAATATTTTAAATTAAAGACGACTTGATTTGAACGTTTTGTTTTGTTTCTAGTAATATTATTCATTATCTTTAAAAAAATGAAGGAATATTTTCTGAATATACAATTATCTTATAATAGAACGAAACGCAAGTTCCTGATGCATGTTTCAACATATATTTATTTTTATATATCGTAATTAACTCATTACTAAGTAAAATCTCAATCAACTAATGTCTGCATACTGTAATACGTTAGACATAATGTCTTACTCACATATCGAAATTAGTTTGTATTTTTTTCCCCTAAAAAAGTAAAATAATATCAAAGTTAATTTACTGAAATTTGAGAAACTTAGAGAAGATTTTAACTATTACACAGATGAGATTCTAAAAGAAAAAGTAAAGTTTAATTCCGAAAGTGCTCTTATAATATCTTTTCTTAAACTATTCTTCTCTAAATAACTGATGTAAGAAAAGATTTCAGTAGTCATGGTTTGAGGATTGAGTCATACGAGTGTCGTAATATTGTCTTGCGTAAGTGCACTAAGAAGCCCTGATTAACTTTTAGAAATGAAATATACAACAGTAATATCTTATGTGCGATTTGAATAACGAAACTGCCCATTTTCCGTTTTCTTCTTATTCTTCTCATTATTTGAATATTTATAATGTTTTCAATTCTTAACATAATGTAATAGGATATTCTTTATACTGTTCCTTTCTTCAATATATTGCAAATTCCTATCGTTAATATGTTTCGCGTAAAATTAGAAAAATAATTATAAATAGATTTTTTTTTCAAAAATTGCTAAAACAATATTTAAGATAATTAGAGAAAAGCACGTATAATGTGATAATAGTAGCTTCCATGATTTTCCCAAAATATGCTTAATAGAGAAGCAATTGATTGGAATGGAAACCTTGTAAATTAAAAAATATTTGCCGAAAAATAAAAGTTGTACTCTGTAGGTGTCTAAATTACTTTTTCGAAAGCAAAAATATGATGTAAAGAAAAGGAAAAGCTGTAATTTGAATGCATATGAGTAAAATATCCTAATAATTTCTTGTTTTCTTTTTTTTATACATTTTTTATAAAAACGTTTCGTTGGAAGAGAAAAATTGCAATTCTGTATGCAAGATAATATTTTAGAAAATTATAAGATTGAGCAAAATAAATTCCGAAATCTTGAAAACAATTCATGTAGAATAAGGCAAAACTTAAATTGGGCATCAAATAAATATTATATGCATATCAGAACTACAGAAGTAATTTATACTTATTCAATGTATGCTTTGAAAACAATTTCAAATATTTCGATTATAGCAGAATTCTAAACAAAAAAAATTAAAAATCATTGATCTACCTGAATAACCAGATTAATTATTTATTAATATAATTTTCACGTATTTTATTTCCTATATCTCGCATACTTATAATAAAAAGATTATCTGTAGGTATATTTATTTTGTATCTCAGTTTCAATAATATTACGCCCTATTCTATAGAATGCCTAGTCATTTTTAGAAGATGCATGAAGTGTATTGCAAACTTATCTTACACATTATATGTAATGCCTGTTGTATGTTTCTAAGGGAACGTCATTGCGTTTCAAATTTTGCCGCTTTGCTATTTGGATGTAGACACGATAAAAAATTGTGTGAAATATTAATCAGTACATAACCTATATTAAAATAATTCTTATCCTACAGAATGCCGGATTTCAGAATTTGCGAATGGTCTATATATTGATTGTACTTTTCCATCAGAGTTGACAAAAATTCTGAGCTTTATTTTAATTTTGCAGTATAAAAACATTCAATATTGTGTTACATTAAAATGGACCGCATTGCTGTTAACCTAAATGATTAATTAAAAACAAATTATTATAAATTAAATTAATGGCTTACTTATTAAATATATTTTATGTATTTTTGTTTCAGTTTCAGTCGAAAAATTTGGGAGCTGAATTTAACTGAAATATACAATAATAAATACTCATTTCATCTGAGGCTGATGTCCCTACCAAGGTGAAACATAAAAGCTAATTGCCAAGTTATGCAAATATATTCCATTTCAATTCATTATTAATGAAACCCATTGATTATTGCAATGAACTGATATCTTGTGAAACGATTTTTTTCCCAAACATTCATAGAATAACAAGCAACTGCCTGATAAATTCCCCTTTCCATCGTTTTTCCAAAAGTTGCGTAAAAGGAAAGTAAAAAGATAATTGCACCATTTGCTTTTCATTAATATTTTTTGAATATTCTTTTATTTAGACAGTGAAAAGAGGTTGGTTTTGAGAATACAAGCTAAAATTTAGACAAGTATTCAAATCATTCATTCAAATGGGGATTTAAATTAATGTCTTTCTATTCAAGAAAATAAGTAGAATGATAAAAGTTGGAAATTTATACCAGTGATATAATTTTCCCTCCAGGTAATTTATTTGTAGATCTTATTACTCAGTATGAACATAAATCATTGGTGAAAATATGTGATTTATACATACATTATATGCATAAATATGTGATTATATACATTATCTCACACTCACACACACACACACAATATCCCAATCTGAGATTTTGCACTGCATTTGTTAAATAATAATATTATTTGTATTTTATATTTTTTATTTATAAAATGATGTGAAATATTTAATAATGTAGTTTGATATAAAATTAGCTTATTCATTTGACTTCAAAGTCTTAGCTAAAATGTCTTAGTCAGTATTTTAGTGGTAACATAAAATTTCATTCCTAAATCTAAAAATTGCTAAATTCCTAAAATTAAATCTAAAGTTGTTTGATTTAACTGTTCGTCCTGTAAATCTTCGAAAGTCAGTTAGCTAAGTTACTTTTTAATTTGTGGATAAACGGACATTATCTTCCGACTATTTACATAACTGTCGTTTAAATTCTAGAAAATAGTGCTGAAAATGTCAGGAAGTATATGAAAAAGCAAAATTCTGCATATAATTACCAGAAACAGGAACTAAACTCTGAATCATTGCTGTAGAAATTTATACCGCCTTTTACATAACCTTTTATTTAAGAAGTTAATGTGTAGCGAGTAAATTATCACCGTTCAGAGAATTAAGACTAATTATTTCTGAATGGAACCGAGAATAGTATATATTGTAGTATTTATCATTAGGGAAAATTTCAAATATTTTTTTAAAAAAAATAGCAAATTTAATTTGAACTCAGAATGATGGGATTGCTCAAAGATTTTGTACCCGAATTCCACATTACTTTTAGAATAGTAATTATAATTAATATGTTGTAGTTAAATTATCAGCATTTGGAGAACTAAGAGTAATTAATGTTAAGAGAGTCATTAGCATGGCACGTCTGTGCATTCTGTTTATCATAGAACTTATAATATTTATCAGCTTCTATGTCTATAAGATGATGCATAAACCTCTATGTAATATTCCTTATCTTCTATTGAGCCATTTTCTTCTACTCTCACTTCCCTTCTGACAATAATCCCTGACTGGAAGTGAGAATAGAAAATATTGGTGAAAAGAAATCAATAACTATGTTTTGGACATAATTTCCGAAAGCTGTGAATGACAGTTAAACTCTGAGCGTCGGGATTTCTAAAGAATACTGCACATTCTTTCATATTACCGTTAGCGTATTTAGAGATTAATGCGTGACAAGTATAGCTCATAATCATTGCATGGCTACGCATGCTGTTAATTAGAAAGCTCGTAGTATTCATCAGATGACAATTACAAAATAGTAATGAATTTTAAGCTTCGATTTTTTCCTTGTTATATTCACATCTAAAATTGTGACACTAAGCAAATCTTTCAAATAGGAGTTCTATCAATATGTTCCCGGCGCATTTGCTCAATGTTTGAAAGGCAACTGACGTAAGAATACTGTACGATAATTCGTATTTCCAAAGGATGGGATAATTTTATATAATGTTATAGATTATTGCGATACGAATATTGCATTCTATTTAAACATGGAAATGCATAAAATACTACTAATGTATATATCATTATAATTTTATAATTTTTTTTTAATATTTTGCAAAAATTTACAGTTCTTGGATTAGTTCTCAAGGAGATCTGAAAAAATTGAAAGGAAAAGAATCGAATTCATGGTCGAAATTTTGAGGTTGGCACCAAAATATTTTTTTTTTGAAACAAGATGTAAATATAATTAAAAATTTTATGAGTGAAAAATATTTTATCGTACGACGAGTTGCAGTTATGGAGCAATAAAGTAAATTGATTATTCTACAGAAAATGTTTACATATTTTTATATAACTTTGCGTATATCATGCTTAAAAAAATAGGATTATGTAATGAAATTTTTAATCAAATGCTGATGAACTAGAATTCTGAAATTTCGTTAAGATGTTTAGTTTTCAATATTCAACTATGAATAACCTAATTTCATTTAGCCTAGTTTCAATTAAGGGCTTCATTTCCAAGTGTAATTCAGAACAATTAAATAGATATTTCGGGTTATTATTGAAATGTAAAAGTTATTCAAGACTACAAAATATATATAAAAAAAATCAGAATTTTCTTTTGAACAAAAACAAACAAACAAAAAACAAAACAAATAGAGGACATCTAAGCGATCTTTCAAAGCCGGCATGCCGGAGACAGATCATCAATTTAAATACATAACAAATGTGATGAAATTCCAATTTACTTAATTTTTTTATACCAACATCTCATGATTTAAAAATATTTTGTTTTGAATGATATATACATGATTCTTTATGAAAATATTTAGTTACATCATAAAGCATTCTTTTTAAAAGCTTATTTTATTTGCAAAATATGCTAAATTAGAAAAAAGGGCTCGACTTAAAAAAATTAATTTGAAACTTCGTCTGAAAGCTCGATGGAAAGATTTAAATCTCTACATTTAATAGTGTATTTGTTCTTTTTAAAACAGAGGCAGCACTATGAAAAATAAACACCATGAAATATTTTTATGCCTCGAATTTCATTCTATTTTGCCAGAATCAATTGCTCTCTGTACTGCTGTATAATATGAAACCGGTTTTCATTCTTTAAGGATTGTAAGGCTATTGTGTAAACAAAACCCACTCATTTTAATTTTTTCGCCACCGTTTTGATTAAAACCCCTCAAGAAACCAATTAAAGTCCTCTGTCGTTATTAAAAATATGTGTCTTGATTGCGAAAATTGTCTATTTAAAGATACATTTGTAAAAATAAGAAAATAATGCTGAAAACGCAAAAAAGTATTAATTAACTTCCTTTAAAAGAAAAATAAGTATGTTGAAAAAGCTGTTTGCCACAATTATCTAAAATCGTTTTTCAAAATACGTCTAATTCAAATTTTTTTAATTCAATTTGTTTTCTTCCTGGGAGTGTTTTGACTTTGATAAAGAAAAGGAGAAATAAAAACATACTATGTTTCTGAAAGTGAATTAATTTCTGGAAGCAAGAAGTGATACATTTTCCTTAATGCAATAGTTCTAAGTTATGGCAGGAAAACTGCCAGTTGAAATCACATTCAAATAATTCCAATTCATATGCATAAATCTTTGCAAATGACAGGAGCTAAAATCTAAGAATTTTATATTTTGCATAAAATAAAACAAAACAAAAAAAAACTGTGAAAATTAGCTTGTTCTACTCTTATAACTTCAGATAAGTAATTACGATTTTGAAAACATCTCACATTTGCATTTTCTTTTACTAATTTTCTAACAACTTATCTTAACAATTTAAGAATTAATGTTTTTGAAATTGTGAAACTGAAAACGTTATTTCGCGTCAAAACAATATTTGTTTCCTGAATTACCTACTTTCAATTTTACGTTCAACAAAGTTTTCAACAAAGATATTTTAACTTTCTAAATGAATTATATTCAAAGAAAAAAATATAATTAAAAACTAGTGAAGGGATATAAAATGTTTGATAACTCTAATATGTTGTTTAGAAGTGAAGCATTATATTGAAAGAAATATGTAGTATTAATAAGAAATATTTTTTTATATAAACAAGATGTGTCAATATTTAGACTATTTGATTATGATATTTTACGTTATATACAATAAATATTTAAAATTAAGCAACTTTTTCAATTAGAATATAAAATATTTTTACAAATTTCTCGCATATTGACTATCTTTATTAAAGAATAAATTTTGTGTTTCGATGATAGATTAATTATAGTTCAATAATTTGAAGCCTATATGGGTTTGAAAAATTTTTGTGAACTCATTTTACAATGGAATGGAAATGTTTTTACATTTTGTAAATTACTTTGAAGAGATTTAATCAAGTTAGTTTCTTTTTAAATTTATTTTCAGTTAACAAAATATATTAAGATTTAAACAATTCAACAACAAACTTGTTAGCCTTTCAGATTAATATTATCATTTGTTCAGAAGGAAAACAAATAGATAAATTGCTTTTTAGTTGAAATTAAAAGATGGCAAAATTAGTTTGTTTTGCATTATTTGCTGATATAAATAGAAAAAAGTTTATACCTGAAATTTATTTGCACAGCTCAAAACTATATAAATCATTCATTACAAAATAAAATTGCAAAGAAAACTATAGTTCACTGTTATAAATATAAAATTTGTTTAACAGGTACGAACTGCTGAACCGCTGGTAATTATCTATATGTGCATATTTAAGCATTTTAACTACATGAAAATGCTTTCAAGAATGGAAAAAATTCATTTAAATTATAATGCATTTCCTTATGATATAAAGAATCGCGGTTGATATTAAAATCTAAATCTGTTAAATTATATAAAAATATTTTAGAATTCTAAAGAATAATTTTTAAAGCCGATAAGTTTAAAGTTATTTTACATGAAGTAGATACAGACTTTCAGTCAACTTGTCATTGATAACAATTTATTTAATTACAGATTTATTTAAAAGTGTGATTTATACAGTTTTAATATTTAAAGTTAATATTTGACATAAAAATTCAAAAAAAAAATTAAATAAATAATAATAATAAAATATAAGAAATCAACGTTTCGACTTCACATTTGTCAAATTATTTTTATAATTGCCTGTTTTATTTAAATTCCAATCGGTTATTTTATCATTGATCGTAACAAAATCTGAGCCGTATAACAAATAATTTACAAAAGCAACCCAGTCCTAAACACCGCTTCACGCAACTACTGCACAAAATCTTAATTATACCAACCCATTGAGATTACAACATCGGAACAAAACTTTCTTATCAATAGACCTTCGATTACGTATTTCGAGACCACCAAACATGATTGTATTTCCGGTGAGCTTAAGTAATAGTATTCTGTGAGCATTTTGCATGAATGTGGCTTAGAAGCAAAGGATCAATTTCAATGTTGAAGCAGAAACATCAGTGCTATAAACAAATAACTGGCACGTGACTCGCATATAGAAGAGGGAGACAGTGTAAACATACCGTAGAGACCTTTGAAGTGAAATAAAAGAATCCACATTGTATAATATATGCAGGATAGTTTTGATCATGCATTTCAAGGTTAAAATAAATTTAGTTTTTCAGAAACATGTTTTGATATTATATTCCAACTTCTTTTTTATAGTTTATTGTCCAGTTGAATAAATTTATATTTTTCTGAATACTATATTGTAGTTTGAAGGATGTTGACAATTTACAGACCATTTATCCAACCATTACTAATGCAGTATTTTAGGGCGAAAAAATAGAAACAATTGTTTTATTTTATTCCTAAACGGACATTTCCATGAAAACTGCATGAGTTCTTCACAGCAGTGGAACTTACTCTATAATATTTGCAGTACTAAATTTTATGAATGATTCTTTTACAATAAATATTTAATTATTTGTAATTTGCACGAATGATTCATTTTTTAAATTTTTTAATGGCATCACTTTTGTACAAAAGGTTTAATTGAATTTTTATAACAATTATGAAGTAGTGTCAGACGTTTTAAAAAATTATTCTTTATTAAAGTCCAGCTATCGCTTTATAAAGCTTGACTTAATTAGTGCGACATTTTTGGAAAGTGAGAAAAAGGATTTCTGATATAGATGTATTTACAATGCAAAATGAATTAGGTGATTAGAAATTAGAATATAGAATTGAAAACTTGAAAAGAAAGAAGATTGCATCGTTATCAATATCGGAAGAGTTTCCCTGTGAAATAATTTGCCACTGAATATGCAATAAAGTGGTTTATGTTTTGTGCATTGTGCTATATAATATTTCAAGGAAGAAATGAGATCTTAGATGGTTCGGTACAGTAACACAGATTCAATTGCCGCATAATATCTCAAACAGCTTTTCCATTCCACCATAAGAAATTAGGATAAATTAATTGATCAGAAAGCCTCGACCGAGTGAAAAAGCTATCGTAGGTTAAGTGGTCAAAGATTTCACCGGGAACATCGAATTTTACCGGCTACATCCCGTTTTCGACGGACCTCATACAGTGTAATTTCTGTAAGTGCAAAGGTGTCGAGAACCAATCGTTATACCAAGAAGCTTCTCATATCCAAGCCTGAAATAACATTAAGAGGAATACAACTGGCAATAAATAGAACATGATGTTGAAAATTACGTTGATAGAGTCAAAATCGTGGGTGACATATATAGGTTTCGAAGTCACTCTGAAGAGACGAAAAGAACAATAATAATTACAAAAATAACTTTAATTAATTATTATAAAAGTTGGCTGAAAAGTGGTCGCTGATGCCATTGCAAAATTTACACAGACTTACAAACAATTAACCAGTTGTGCTCAAAAATACCAGGTATGGTTTTAACGTCTACAACAGCAATGATAATCCACGTTATAAAATTCTACTTTTGAATTGATAGATGTCTCATAAAGGAGTGATGTATGACTTCATAGAAAAATGCAATATACGGATGTGATATGGAATTTACGGATGTGATATGCAATATACGGATGTGATATGGAATATACAGATGTGATATGCAATATACGGATGTGATATGGAATATACGGATGTGATATGCAATATACGGATGTGATATGGAATATACGGATGTGATATGCAATATACGGATGTGATATGGAATATACGGATGTGATATGCAATATACGGATGTGATATGGTATAAAAATGCAATATACGGATGTGATATGGTATAAAAATGCAATATACGGATGTGATATGGAATATATGGATGTGATATGCAATATACGGATGTGATATGGTATAAAAATGCAATATATGGATGTGATATGGAATATATGGATGTGATATGCAATATACGGATGTGATATGGAATATATGGATGTGATATGCAATATACGGATGTGATATGGTATAAAAATGCAATATACGGACAGCAAATGCAGATGCAGAGCAATGGCTCCCACATACTCACTCCGCTCACTCGGATATGTAATATTTAAGTGATTTTTATCTGGCGGAAAAAATATGCAGGGGGAGCATCATTCATGATCCTAAAGACTTGATACACACGGTTGCCCCAATTTGCAATATTTTGGGGAAGATGGGTTGCAGACGGACATACGTTGCTCCACATAAGCGTTCTGGCAGCAGGCAAGACATCAAAGGATAGTCATCGAAGATTAGACCACAAGTTGACACTAAATTTCAGTTGACACTTCCAGCATAAGGATTACCTATCACCCATATGCGTGCCTTAAGTGGGCTCACAATATCTTCTGAACTCAAAACCTTCAAACAATTTTCCCGATTTTTATTCTCTCAATGTAATTTGTGACACCATGCTTCGTGGCTTTTTTTTCTTTTTCCAAAGCACAAGAATTTCACAGACTTACGCTTATAATTAAAAACATATTACAATTCAATTTATGCCTATTATTTAATAAAAATACTCCATTTCGTATACACTAAATTTTAAAAGGAAAAAAAATATTTATGATACGCATGTAATTTTCCACATAATTATGATTTTTAACTCAATTCTCATAATTTCTAATAATTATCTATTGTCAGAATTCCTGAATTAGGGAGCTCAATGATATGTTTAGATTCTATAAACAGAGTTATAATAGAGATTAGTTAGAATTTAAATAAAGTAAAATAATAAATCATACAGATTTAAAACTATTTATATATTTAAAGAAGTTGGGTTCTTTTAAATAGAGAGAAAAACATTGGAATAGAATGATATGGTAATAAAACTAGAATGAACATCTTTGTAGATAATTTTACAATAATCTCTTTTCTTTATACGGTAATTAAAATTAATGATAAATTTCCAAAATTTTTAAATCTGACCCTTCACAAAGCTTTATAACCATCCTTCTGACGAATATATGTATATCAAACAACAAATCAATTTATAAAAATATACATTAAAATTTAAAGTTTTATTTTTTTGTTAGCTAATAAAATTTATATGATGATAAAAATATGTATGAAATGAATGTATATAATTTATTTAGTAAAGCTTTTAAAGTTAGTGCATTGTAAGTATAGGATATAAAAAAATTATGAATTAGATTCATAACATGACGATTCAGTAATAAGAGATTTTTTTCCATTTATTGAAATATCATTCTTTTTCAAGGTGAAAAAAGTTGATAAAATTATCCTGAATTTGCAAGCAAATACCTGAGTATTTATAAGAATAGAGAAATTGGTTTTTTTTTTTTGTTATTTATTTCTTATCTTTAAATTAACATTCAAAAATGTTATCTTTATCATATTTAATTCACTAAGGAAGGTTTATGTTTCATATTATTCCGATGTTTTAAGAATATTTTCATAATAAAAAATGTATAATTCTTAAAACTGTAGAGTTTTATATAATTTTACATTTACAAAAATGCACTTAATTAAATGAAAGTTTCATATTTTGCATCAAAAGTAATTTTTTTTCTTTACTATAGTAACTGCATTTAATAAAGTAAACAGTATAATACAAACCGTCAGCTTTTATTGACATTATATATCTAATAAAATCATTTTCCCCTTCACTTTACTTAATAATTAAATTCATTACTGAAACAAAATCTTAATTTCTATGCCTTAAAAAGGCAAGCACACATATAAAAGCATTAATAAATTCAAGGAATATTTTCTTAAGGAGAAAATTAAGACTGTAAAAGCGAAGCATAACTTAAATTAGAGGGCTTTTTTATTCACTTCCTTACATCACACTTCACTCTACTAAATTTGATTTCTACGCCGTTGAGTAAGCAGCCATAGATGCATTCTTTCAAAAAAATATACGGCCAGCGCAAACACTGTTCATGGATTTTAATTGCTTTGCCCGCGGTTGGATTAAAGAACCTTCAGAAAATAAATTAAAACTTTCCATCAACCTTAAAAATAAACCTGTTCATCTCAAAAAGTTTCTTCCGCCAAGAAATGTTGAGGAAAAACCTGAAGAAGCCTATTGAAATTTATTTCACGTTCTTATAAAATGCAACACACTTATTAGTTATCTCGACTGAACTGTTTACATTTGACTCTAAGAAATCGGTTTTGCGGGATGTGTCTAATTTAAAATCTTGTATTCAAAGCATTTTCCTTATGAAAATGTTTCCCCTGTGATTTCGAATGAAGGAAAATAAAAAAATATCTGAAAAAAAGCAGTAAGAAAAACTATCGTGTTTTGATAATGTCATTTGCACCTATGTTGGAACTCTCTGCATAAGAAAAAAATGCCGCTTCCCAGCGCATCTGAATGCAAATTAGTTTCCGGAAGCAAGGAGCAATAAACTTTCCTTAATGTCATTAATGAAAGATCGGGAAAGGTTTGAGTTCTGAAAGGTTGTTGCATGGGGAATTCCAAAGTGTATTCAGAATACGAAATGCAACTTGAGAATTTTCCGATTCAAATGGTTTTTTAAAATCAATGACATAGAAAATATTTTTTTCTTGCTTGAGTATTAATATTTTACACACGATTGCTTCAATTGCAATAGTTCTATTATTTATTTATATTTGACCGAAAATGTATTTATTTTTCAAAACAATTTTCAATATAAAATGGTTTTAATGATAATTTTTTTTTATTTGTAATCTTTTGCAATGACACCTCCTTTTTAGGCACTATAGATGTAAAATAGTATATATTTCTCATTTTTTATAGATCTCATTAAACTGCAATAAGTTAACAGCTATTTATTCCATAATTTCATTGAAAATTTAACGCAGTTTTCTATTGACTGCTTAAGAAAACGCTGACGACTGTAAAATTTTTCATATTAGTTACATTTTGCAATGAGAAAAAATTTCTCAAATCACTGTGTTTCCCCTTGACCGAATTTTCTACTTTTGAGCATGCGCATTTACGCTGTATTCTTTACTTGAAAAATAAAAAGTAATATCAGTGATGCAGCCCTTAATTATATTAAAACTTAATTTAAAACGTTTTTTAATGCTGAAAATACTTTTCCCAAAAATGCAACTTTGCAATTAGAAAAACATTTTCAAACTCGCTCAAAATTTTGATTTTTTTTAATCAAAATAAAATTAATTTTCTTAAATTTTTCTTTAATTTAATAATATTGAAATTTATTTCACTTTCATATAAAATACAATACTTATGAGTTATACAGAAAAATTGACTCCTAAAAATCAATTTTTGAGAATTTGTCTAATTAAAAATCTTGTATTCAAAGCATTTTCCTTATGAAAATGTTTCTCCTAAGATTTCGAATGAAGGAAAAAAAAAAAAAAATGAAAGTAAGAAAGAAGAAAAACTATCGTGTTTTATTAATGTCATTTGTAACTATTGTTGGAAATCTCTACATAAGAAAAGATGGCTCTACCCAGGTCATCTGAATGCAAATTAGTTTCGGGAAGCAAGGAGCAATAAACTTTCCTTAATGTCATTAATGAAAAATTGGGAAAGCTTCGAGTTGTAAAAGGCTGTTGTATGGGGAATTCCAAAGTGTATTCAGAATACGACAATACGAGAGAATACGAGCTTAAGAATTTTTCGATTCAAGTGGAATTTTAAAATCAATAGTTTAAAGTTAAATTCTTTTGATAATTAAATAATTTTATTTTCTGCACGATTGCTTCAAGTGCAATAGCTCTATTATTTATTTATATTTAAAAGGAAATTGTACTTATGTTTATCAAATCAATTTTCAATATAAAGTTTAATTGTAACCGGACAATTTTTCCAGCTTGCCACCTAGCGGCTGCTCGATGAAACTTCAGTCTGTGCTCTGGAGTCATAGATTAAGCATGATGTTTATCCCCGAGAATAATACTTTTCCTTAAATGTTTGCATTAATTGTTTGTCCTATTGTTGTTTTTCGTATGTTATGTCCGTTAATGTTCCATTAAAAATATTTAAATAAATTAAGCTTTTTTCCATAAGAGTTTTGTTTTTCTCTAGCAGGAATAGTTTTTGGCGCCCAAGGGTAACTAGTTTTGTTTACAGTGAAATATTTTAGTTTTATTATATTAATAGCCCGTTTTCAAGCAACACTGGGAATATTTTGAGACGGACAACGTGACAGTCATTTGACGAGGTCGATACCTTAGTTGGCACCCCTCTCCAAACATCCACACCACACCACACCAGCAGAAGAACGTTTTGCCCCGACAGATTTAGGCCTCCGAGGCCTTTGTTCAACTTAAAATGATTGTATTGATATTTTTTATTCATTATCTTCTGCATTTTGTCTTCTGCAATGACACCTAATATTTTGGCACTATAGATCTAAAAAAAGATATTTTACACTTTCTTTTATAAATGTGTTGTATTAATTTAAAAACCATTTATTACCATTTGTTTTACATAAATTCATCTAAAATTTAAGGCAGTTTACTATATGCTCCTTAGGAGAATGTCGGTTATTGCAAAAATTTCCATATTGATTGCACATTTGCAGAATTTAACGTATTCTCAAAACAGTGTGTTTTCTTCGCCCGCATTTTCTACTATTGAGCATTGAGCGTTCTTTACCTGAAAAAAAATGTCATTAACGATGCAGCACTTAACTAAATTTAAATTTCATTTTAAATATTTTTAATGTTGGAAAATATTTTTTTCCAAGAATACGATTTTGCAATTAGAAAAGAAATTCGCTCCAAGTTTTGATCTTTTTTATTCAAAATAAAATTGAAAGGGTAGATTTTCTTAATTTTTTTCTTTAATTTAAATATATTAATTAGTTAAATTAGATATTTTTATTAATACCAATAAATAACTGTATTCATATTCCCTTAAGCATTATTTTAAATATATAATGTGCGTAAATGTGTGTGAGATTGTGAATTAATATTAAATATGTATATATAAAGTCTGATTCAGAAACATGTATGTATCATTGAAATGTAATGATGATATTCATGCGTAATTCGAAACAAATTGTGATACTTCTGCAAACCATATCTTGGAGTAGTAGTTGACAGTGTCTGCAGGCATAGTAAAGTCGAAAAACAGTTCTTTTAATTACTGGAAATGTAAATTGAATATTCAAACACCAGTGAGAATCCTGAATCCTGTGATTAAATTATTAAAACAAAAGTTCAAGTTTGAAAAAAAGATTGTTCTAAATTAAAAACTGAAAGGAAAAAGCAAAATAATACCAATTTTAAATATTAGTATATTATTGTGTAAGATTTCTAAATCCATATAATTAATAATACATTTTTTGAGTTAAAGTGGATGTATAGTTATATATTTTTTAAGTTGTATATATATAACAAATAAACTAATAAAATATTTTTATTTTGGAAAAATAATAAAATACATGTCTGATAAAAATAATTGCTATCTAAATTTTTTTTCCGCATGAAAATGCCGAGGAACTTTTATAAAAACATATAAATTCGCCCTGACTGTCTGTAGTATTATAGGTTATAGCAAGTAACTATCATGATAACTAATATTTCATGAAACAGCTATTTTCTTCTTTGGAATGAAGGTGATAAGGTCAATTAATTGAATAGTATAATTTATAACCTGGCATTAAAAATATTTATTTAAATACGTTTAAGACAAAATTGCTGCATAATGCTGACATTAAATTTTTTTCATAGCTTGCAGAAATTTGATGTGTTTACAATCAGAAACCGATATTTCAGATACGGAGCAAAATAAACATGAATTATCTTTCATCATCATTCTTCATTAATCCGTCAGTCCATCATAAAGTCATTCAAAAAACCGAATTAGAGTTTACAGAAAACACAATAGGCTGCTCACCCATGCATACAATCTGTAAACCAGATTATATTTGATCTTAGATATATTTTTCTCTTTGTTTATTTTCAACTATCGAAAGGTCTTGTACAATATATCTTTTACAATCAAAATAATCTTTATGTAATATCATCGTATATTTTATATTTGTCTGATTTGTACTTGATGCTTTGTTTTACACATGCTAGTTTTGCTATGCGAGAGAATTTAATGAACACATAAATAAATTTATTTGACAATAATAACTTATTTTTTAATTGTCTTACTTATTTAACCAAAACATTTTCATTATTACTCGTAATGAAATTTAATAATTAAGTATATATAAAATAAAAAAGTAGTATTCTTATACCGAGAAATTTAAAAATTTGCTATGCAATTTTTATTCCTATGGACTTCCAGTTATATTTACGA
>JAPMOR010072395.1:0-27964 GCA_026543865.1 Argiope aurantia
AAAAAAAAATTCCATGAAACGGATGTAAATGTTTACAAAAGTAATAATTTTAAATATAATCAGTATAATACATAAAGCATAATATATAAAGTCGGTAAATAATTTTAAATATGGTATAGAAGAATTATTTAGCTGCATGCAATGATACAAACTGTAGATTATCCATTTCTGTCAATTTGGATTGCTATCTACTATAATATTATGTCAGATATAATAAGAAACCTTATCTAATTTTTTGAACATAAATTTCTTAGAATTTTTTTTTTTTTTGGAAAATAAAACTCCTGAATAATTTAGTCACAATATAAAATATGTAATAACTTTGATGATGTAGAATAATTTCACCATGTCTGAATTAGAGGGTGGCTGATTATCGCTTGTTCAGAAAAATATATATACAGAATCTGATATATCATTTCTATGCAGTAAATGATGCTGGAGAGCCTCCGTATTTGGGTGGAGAGATTTTGGAGGAAGCTTTGTCATAACTGTTGAATGAATAGGTTCAACTGCGAACGAACTTTTCGGCATGAAGCTCAATCATCCTATTCGTTTATACTGAAATGGAACATTAGAGCTTCCTCTTGCATTTGACTGAGTGTCCTCCCATTACCCTTTTGCGGGAAGGAGTTGAGGTGAACGGAACTGAGAATATTTATCGCTCTTACTGGCTGAAGATATTTAACAATCCTACTTGGAGTCATTTAGCATGTTCTTGATTTCATTTGCTGACTTGGCAGGCATGTGTCACAGCTCGTGGAGACAAATAATTTTTTTTTAAAAACGAACAAAATTATTAATTTTTAAACACGAATTACTGACATTAACAACTATCTTTAAAATTAAAAAAAAATTTCATCGTGGATGCTTATTTTAAAGATATTTTTCATACATTCAATATTAGTTCCTGTGTTACTCAAAATAATTTTTGAAAGTAAGGGATCATTGATTAAAAGAAATATTGAAAAAAAAAAGTCATTGTGTGGTAGGCACTTACGGTTTCATTTTTTAAGTATTGTGAAAATTAATTTTTATAAATTACAATCATTTTGAACATGTTTGGTTCATATTTTCATTAGACCTATTTCAACCAAATTTAGGATAATTATATTTTAAAATAGGAGAAACATTACTATAAATTTCGGGAATTCAAAAGTTGGTTAACTGTTTAATTTAATAAAAAATAATTGAAGTTTTGACGTTTTCCGCAATAATTTCTGAACAAATTATTACACAGAAAAGATTTTTGCACCATCTTAAAATTCAAGAAGTTACTTTTTCAGTGATACCAATTTCATTTCCGTGCAATGTTCCCTTTAATTTTTTAAAAATAATTTTTAAACTCAAATTTAAGAAATACCATTAACCTTTGTAACGAAATTCAAAACAGTTTCAGCATTTTCATTTCTCAACATATCCAGTTAGTATAACACTAGGGGGCTCTGCCCCTGCTAGCTTATGCTCGCAAACCCTCAGGAACTGCTAATGCAGTTCCTGTCGGATCGCTTCGCGATCCAAGCTCGCTCTGCTCGCTCGCCGTCTACTAAAGTAATACTTTAGTCTAGCAACAGACAGATTCAGATTCAATTTATTTCAAAATGATAAAACGATGGAAAAAAATGTAAAGCAAAAAGTACACTGTTAAAAGTCACCTGCATCAAAGTTCTTTGTAAACACAAATAACCTTTCATTTAAATAACTATATACATCCACCAAAGAAACAAATTTAAAAAAAAAAATCTCACAATTTTTCAAATTTGGGAACTATACCATAGAAACAAATTGATATTTCCCAAAAAAAACACATTTTTTTTTTACAATTGTTTAAATTTGGAAGCTACACTACAGGAACAGAATAAAAATTTGATATTTACAAAAAAAAATGTCTGAAGGCAACTGCATTCAAATTCGGTCCATTCCCAAATAAGATAAAACAATGAAAGAAATAAAAAATGTAAGGCAAAAAGTACACTCGAAAATTGAACCTGAAGCTCCTCTTCGGAAATAGCAAGGGATAGACCATGAAATCACAACATTGGTTTAATGGAGAAATATTTTTGCAGCTATTACCTACAGGATAAATTCAGATGCCTCGATTGGTAGATGGTTCGCCATTATTTCCAACAAATATCGCTGAAATTTCTGTTTTTGCAATATGTTGGTTATATCTACGTATATCTAAATTTTTAGTCTCCATGAAAACCATCCTGATATTTGTAGCAGGATTTTCTTCAATTATACGATGCATCTGCAGGTAACAATCGATGAACGCATTGGTTGCTCTCAACATAGAATCCAATCTTTCCATCACAGAGAGCAAACATTCTTCATTTCTCTTTATGCTTTTTCCAGTGACTTCACTGGTATCAAATGCATATAACTGACCATGACCTCGTTTGTTATGACCACTGTATGAAGGAGAAACCATGTGGTATATCTGACCATGAATCCTATAACAATATGGCCCTGTTCCGGGAGGAGGTTTAATCTGAGCTCTCATGGAAGCAAAAGCTAAAGTAGAATTATATTCGCTTATATGCTTCCGATAGCTTCTTCCTTCGACTGAATCACTGATCAGCAAGTCTTTCAATATTTCTGGTGGATTCAACAGATGTTCCAAAACAAAATTTTTTTTATCATGACAACATTTCGTGTATCTGCCACTTGAATTTGCTTCTTTTTCCCAGTAACGCACCTGGCAAGAAGAACAGAGTTCTGACATAGTCCCAGAACAATGCTCCTGTAATTCAGAAATTTCGCTCCGTAAACTTAAAGTTAAGCCCTATCTCGTTCATTATGATTGGATCTTCGTATGGACGATTTTTGAGCTTTTCATTCGACTTGTCTCCTTTTTTTTTCGACGATTTTGTTTTAAAATCGATACGGCACGACTTAAACCCATCGTAAAACATTTTGTCCGTTTTTTGACTATTAATTTTTTGTTTAAAAATTTTTTCAAACCGATGCAAGAAAAGCGTTCGCTTGAAATTTTATCAAACCGTGTGTTGATGCCCCCTGGCGAGGTCGAAGTGTTGCCAAACGGCGATTAACAAATTCGGCCTGATTTTGCTTCCACTTAAGAGTTATATATAGATGAAAATACAGTTGTCAACTATCAGAACACAATGCTCATGCGTGAATTTTCTACGCCAGTTGGTGTAACGCCATGCAGATTAGAAATTTTTAATTTCTTTTATTCTGTTTGATTTTAAATCAAAAGTACTGCAGAATGAGTCCGAAAGACCGATTAAATAACAATATTTAATTTTAAATGCATCAAACATTAAGAAAATAAACAGAATCGTTTGAAATAATCGGTCGAAAACATGTTAGGCTGAAACCTTACTCATTTGGCGGTTCAAAGTGTTGCCAAACGGCGATTAACAAATTCGACCTGATTTTGCGTCAACGTAAAACGTTTTATATATAGATATAAGTCTTTAATGTCTGTATTTTAATTCAAACTCGCTTAATTGTAAGAATTTTTTTATTTTATTTCAACTTGATAACTTTTGTTAATTTTTTATATATATATATAAAGAGAGGGGGGGGGGGAAGTAAAAGAAATCGCGTGTGGTAGCATATAAATGCGGGTGCTCAGCGTTGTGTACATGGTCATCGAAGACGTATCTTTCAATTATTATTGAAATGGATAGATTGGGATTTTTAGCAGATGAGTCTGTTATCCCCTAATGCCAGGGAGTCTAAGTTAATAAATATCAAAAAGCTTCAGTGAAGAGTATCTTTCTGTTATATAAAAAGAAAATATGTAAACATTGCATTTTATTTGCTTTGTGATTTGTAAATTTGTTAGGTCCATTCAATTTTTTTTAAATAAATGAAAGCTATGTAAAGTGCAAAGGATTTGAAGAATAATTTGTAATTTTATCTCATTTAACCAGACTCAGCGGAAGGATATACAAATAATTTAATTTTTTTTTAACTTACATAAAATAAATATAGAAAGATGAAATTTTCCATTTTGTTCATCTTTTTTAACCAGGGCCCATGAACCATGAATTTAAACTTCAATTTTCAAGAATCTTTAAGAAAAAAATTTGTGAATAAAAATAACAGGTCTTATTTTCAAGCGTTGTCCCACCAGCAACAGAAAATATTGTTATGAATAATATGCTTCCCTGCATAACTAATCGCATCGCAATCAAGGGAATTTTACAGATATCTATGATGGATGTTGAGTGAATTCCAGATTAATGACTCCTTCCCTAGTTCTTGTGTGTGAAAATGAAGATGCAGAAATTTTGACTGCAATTCTATTAGAACTTGAGATCCGTATTTTCTTCTCGAATATTTGATCACAGAAACTATAAAAACACGAAAAAGAGCTGAAATGAGTCGATCAAACGAATTCTCTCTTTAAAGTATTGATTGCGGAGCTACTCTAACTGCAATCTGAGCGATTCTTTGCTGTCTTCTTGCTCTATTTACGACTTGTTTTTTGCGTATGCTTTGTTGCTTTCTGCAAGCACTCTCTTTGTGTTCGTTAAGGCACTACCTGTGTCTGAGGTTTTCCTTGGAGTAAAAGGTTGTTGCTGGACTTTTCAACACATGCCCATCGGATGGATTTTCAGTTACAGTATTATTGTTTATTGTCAATGTGCATCGGTAAGAAAAATAATAATAATAACATTTTAAAAAAATTGAAATCTACTATCTCAAGATTCAAGCTATCAAGTGAGAACCCTTTTTTCGATGAAATGCTTAGAGCTAGAAAACGATATTTGAAACTCAGAATCGAAACGGAGACGTTTTGCGTTGAGCGTTGACGGTCGTGATTCAGAATCCAAATGGACACGTTCTGTGTTTGAAGTTGAGTATTACGATTGAGAATCTGCAACACACTACATATGTTTACGCTTTCTTCGTTCCTGTTGTAAAGCTGTTTTACGTTTATGTTTAATTCGATCAGATTTTAATTTTAAATTTTCATCATTCGTTTTTGTTGATTGAAGGTTTTGTATCTGAAGGTTTAATTGAAGGTTTTGTTCCGGCCTCTGTTTGCTCTTTCGTTCTCTTTCTTTTTTTTCTTTGCAAGGCTTCATCGGGAGAAAGCTTAGAACGCCCCATTAATGATTTATTCATTGCCTACGGGATTTCGAGCTTCAAAGCCCCCTAACGGAAACAACATCATGTTCTTTTTCCGTTTCTCGGATCCTAATAACGTAAGCGACGTAAATGTGATATCGTTCGATAGAGGAGATCGAGTAGAGTGTATAGATGCCAGTTGTAAAGAGAGTTTTTGCAAAAACGAGGCCGAAAACCTCGCTCGAAAATTCAAATTTTTACAACTTTGAGAGGCCATAACTCACGAATCACTCGGAGTAGCAACGTGAAACTCGTATCGTTACCTGCATTTCGGTGAGTACTATCCAACGATACGAGCAATTGCAATGTAACTCGAATTTGTAAATTTCGAGACCAAACAACAGAGTTTCTGTAAAAATGTCAGTCGACTCTATTCATCTAGACGAGTGTTTAGACTGGCAGCACTCGTCTCTACGTTGAATAGAATACAAGATATAAAGACTTCCGGTCTGGCCTGAAGTTAACGTCATCTACATCCCGACACCCATAGGAGCTCTATGGCATCAATCTGACATTTATTTTACCAATATTAAGCAAAATCCGTACTGCGCAAGGGCAGTGGATCCAAAATTTGGGGGGGGGGGTTAGAGGATCCCCGGGATACTTCTAAGTGAAAACCCCATATCTCTAACATATGTAGTTTACGAGATATAACGAAAACCATCTGCGCATGCGCAATAGATGACTCCATGGGGGTTTCTATAGCCCCGTAGGATTACTATGGTGACAACCCCATGTCTCTAACAGCAGGTCAACCTTTTGAAAACGCATCTGCTTTCGAAGAAGCATACATAATAAATAATGCAATACTGGTAAAAGCAGGTGAAGCAGATGAAGATGAATATTGCCATTTATGCTTTATTCATTGCCTACGCGATTTCGAGCTTCAATTATTCAAAACCCCGTAACGAAAACAATATCATGTTCTGACATGATAAAAAAAAAAAACCCATTGAAAAACGAATTGTGATTTCCTGCTTATACAATAGATGCTGAGGAAAAAGTGCTAACGTATTAGATATTTTTTTTTTTTTTTAACATTTTGTAGTTATTTGTAAATGGTATTTCTGAAGAGAGTTAGGTTAATGCAAGAAGAATTAATTAATATCTTACTGTTTTCTCTTCAAACTGATTTTTTCTATTGATCATATTAGGATGACCTCATTATTTGTTTAATAAACGCAGGGAGCAGAATTGCTCTCGATATCACTTTTAGAATACTATAATCAAGTTCATCTTTCTTTTTAAAAAGTTACTAGCCGGTTTCTATGACCGGCTGTTTGTCTGTTATATTAATAGCATTAATTAAGTAAGACTAACGAACTTTGATCGAACCATCGTTTTTCAGACAAAATAAAGCTTTATTTTAAATTGTACTGAACAATAAATGTAGAGCATCCTGACTGGTTAGCTTTGTCGCAAAGTAGCAAAATTGATTCGAGAAATCAGTCCATTACTAAAGCTGGATTTTTATTTTGCATTATCTTTTTGAAAATGGTAGATGTAGGGGGTGGGGGCAAAAAACTTTTTTTCAAATTATGTCTATCTATTTTCGCGTTTTCTGTATGTGAACACAATAATTCGAATATTCTTTGAACTAGACAAATAAAACTTGGTATGTAAACCTGTAGATTTTTATGGAATTTGGAACCCAATCCTTACATAG
This sequence comes from Argiope aurantia, assembly GCA_026543865.1. NCBI lineage: Eukaryota > Metazoa > Arthropoda > Arachnida > Araneae > Araneidae > Argiope > Argiope aurantia. Next base: position 6,773 of record JAPMOR010072395.1, read on the forward strand.
GAAGGTTGTCAGTCACCTCGAGTAGAAGCGAACACGATCGTTTCAAAACGTAAAGAGCTAGAATAATTGAGATTGGGTGCGCGGTTTTACCACCTAGGTATTGACCCATATAAAATTTGAACCAAATCCATCAACAGGCTGCCCGATTGTCGCTGTATACTTCTGTATGCATTTAAAGGCTGAAAATTAAATGATTTAGATAAACGCAATATGATATGTGATCTTTTCGTCTAAAATTGTAGTACTGTGTCAAGTTTTGTTTCCAATAAATAAATAAAAAAAAGTGTTTACTCTATTTTCATTACTATACCATGAAGCATATGCATTCCCGTAAAGTGCAATAAAAGGAAATCTGTGCTCTCGTGGATTCAATTGAGTCTTCAACCTCTCCTCCTCGAGTTTATGCTTATGGAGGAGGAGAGGTTGAAGACTTTTAATAGGAAATATGTGAGAAAGTTTCAGCGGGACCACTCCCTCTAGTTATATAGAGTATATGCAGCGAAGTTAAAAATGAACTTTTTTAATCTATTGTTTTATTATTAAATCTAGTTAGTATGTTTACTTACAAACAAAATACGTGATAATCCAGGATGTTCAATTAAATTTCGGAACAAATAATTAACATTCAATTGACTCTTTAAAAAAGTACAGCTTTATTGTGCGGTTATTTTAATCGACTGTTAAAAAAAACGTCAACATTTCCTTGTATAATGTGGATGGTTCTTCGTGTATGACCTCCAGGATTTGAAGAAAGAACTATCAGGTTTGTGATTGGACACTACCTAAAGGAGAAGGATGGGAGGATAGTGGCCTTCAAGTCACTATTTCAGAGACGGGAATTATTTCCTTGTTGACTGTTATTTGACGGATCGATGAAGCGCAAAGGTGTGATAGATATTTTCCGACGGGGGGCAAGCACAATATCTCTAATTTGGCTTCAAAATAACTCATAATAATTAATTTTACATTTAATTAAAGAAAATCAAGTATTATTTAATTATTTTTTATTCAGATGCTGATCCTTTTTTTCATTGTTAAAACTTTATAAAGGTATTTGTAAAAAAAACAGGTTCTCAGTTTCTTTTACTAACCATAAAAAAATTGTCAATATTTGAGTCTATTTTTTTATGAGACTCTTGAGATTTAATTTCTCTGCGATCTAATTTTAGAAAAAATTTAGTCATATTTCATTCTAGATTGTAGTATATAGATAGAAAAACAGATTGTACTAGAATGACGTAGCATGTTAAATGGACAATTGCATATTCTTACTATTTTATATGAGAAGCTATATAAAATGAATGTTGAAACAAAAAGTTTTATAAAAGTAACTGTTTTAGAAATCCAGAATAATAAATTAAAAATATTCGATGTTTTGTTAGAAACCGATTTTTCTGCTTAGTCCCCTGCCTAAAATATTTGTGAAGTAAGGATTGCAACAACGAGCAAGAATTAAGATGCGTTTCGAATCCTAGGAAAATAAATGCGCGTACTCAACAAAAATTTATTATAGTTCGGACACGAACAATATAAAATGCAGAAAAGATACAATATGTTGTTTTTTAAGAAGGCCGGAGAAAATATTTTGAAGTTTATGTACAAACTTTCTATTTTATATAAGATATAAAAAAATATTCTTATGAAAAATGGACTGCTTAAACGTTAGATTCCCCTTTTATTTATTTTTCTATATATATTTAGGCTTAAAAAAACAATGCATTTTATTTTTTAAAAATTAGATCTTGAACATGAATTTATTTATCTTCATTTTTATTTATGTACTTCCTGACTATTCTATGTACTATTAAGTACTTTTTTAATTCGAAGTTATTACAAGCTAATATTCCTACCAAAAGGTGAGTTTTATCCAGTCAGTTGCATGCATAGGCTTTTTTTAACCCTTCATATGCAATGGCGAGTCTAACTCGCATATGGAATAATTTGATTTTTAATTTTAAATCTGAAATTAAGTGAAAGTATTAAGTGATTTAAAATGCTAAAATTACTTGAAAACGCATCATTACCTCAAATGCTCATTTATGGAGATTAAGATAACGATAATTGTCCCAAATAATATCTGCCATCTAATTAGGAAATTAAGTAAATTTGTATATCAAGGGGTTAATGTGTTATTTATGAATATTCTAAGAATAACTATTTTAATCATTTTTTTTATCAAGACATATTTTTCAAAGTCTATTAAAAATATAGGAGCATCTGAAATTATATACTTTTTGCTGATAATAGTAATTGAAAGAAATATATACATAAATGATACATTCTCCGATTACATAGTCATAATATTGAATGCAGAGTCTTAAGCATTTAGGTAGTAATTTATTTTTAAAAAATTAGTGCATACTTGAATAAACTCTTTTAGTGTAGCTAAAAAGCTACCATACCAAAAATATTTTTTTTTCTTGTCGTCAACTGCAGTCGCTAATATTTCTTTAGTGTAATAATTTTAGCCTGATAAATTAGATTGCAAAAGAAAACAGATATTTTACTGTTAAATGGATTTAATTTACAATTATACGATTTACTTACTCCGGTGATTTATAAGAATTCACGTAATTTGGTTACAGAAAAATAACTCTTCTTAGCATGCACACTCACAAGAGTGTCAAAAAAAAAAAAAAAACACTGGTTTTTTTTTGTTTTTTTTTAGTTTAACCATTAACATTTTTTAGTTTAACCATTTAGTTTAACCATTTTTTAGTTTAACCATTAATTTTAGTTTGGCAATTCTCATAGTGCAATGAATAAAATAATTTTATCAATTCGTTACCGAGGAAGTAACAATTATATGAATAAGATGATGATTAATTTTAGAACTTGGATTTGAATTATGAATTATGGAAAACAATTCTATGGTCCATTAATAATATAAAAGCTTCAATTTCTTTAATATTAATTCCACTGGCAGATAATCGAAGAGCCCGATGAAAACAATTTTTTTTTAATAATCTATGATAAAATCTTAGCCGAAGGATAAAGATTAGTCGGAAAAAATGTGACGTCGTATTCATTTGCCAGATTATTGACTATTCTGCTAAACATAGTATAAATTATATGCTGAATGAACATTATGACATTTAAATAAAATGACTGAGAATTTGGACTCGTCGACATCCCTTCGCATTGAATTCTTAGTCAACCGATCAAAATTTTTTGACAAAATGCGACATGTCTTATGTTTTATACACATTTCGTCTTGTCCGTTATATTGCTAAAAGTAGTGCAAATTAAAAGCTTGATGAACGACATTTGAATCAAATGTCTAAAAATCTATGGATATTCTCTTCGACATTCATCATATTTAGTTCATAGTCGACCGCCCAGAAGTTATCGGCAGAATGCGGTATCTTATTCACTTGTCGGATATATTGCCAAATCTAATGCAAATTATAAGCTAAGTGAACGACATTTCAACCAAAAATCTTAAAATCTGCAGATTTAACATCTCCGGCACTCACCGCATTGAGTTTAATCGACCGACCAAAAACCGTGTTACCTTTTCGGTTATATTGCCAAAAGTAGTACAAATTATACCTTAATGAAAGACATTTGAATCAAATGTCTGAAAATCTGCGAACTTAACGTCTTCGACATCCATTGCATGCAGTTCTTAGTTCGGTCTATCAAAAATTGTCCGCAAAATACGGCATATTATTGACCTACCTCCAATCGATAATTGACCTACCCCCAATCGATTTTACCAAGTATAGCCAAAGCACTTGAACCATTACTTGGATATTTCGATTGTTTACAATATATTAACTTTAAGATGGATTTTAAATAATCATATTCGATAATGCTCAACTCTCTACAACCATTATGAAAGGGTGAACACTTTTGACGACGAAACTCTGCATTACTCGCCGACGGGGGGCAATTGCCCCCCCCCCCGCTACCGATGCCTCTGAGGAAGCGTTCGAAGCTGTATTCCCGTTGCCTGTGGCATGTTTTGACTGAGATCGTCCTTGGACACCTGTGACTCCGATGAATGGGGATGTTCCCGTGGCGCGAATACTTTCATCGCCTCGAGGGAACCACTTTTTCGTCAACACCCTTGGCGTGGCCTGTGCAGCAGCCATATCCCTGGAATTAAAATGTCTATTAAAAAGACATATTGTATGGCGTCTAATTTAAAACATATCGTTTTGTAAAGAATAATGTCTTTTTCGATTGATTTTATTTTTAATAGGTTTGTTATGTATGAGAAAAAGGGGGGGGGATGACACTGTAGAGGAAAATAAAACCTGAAAATTAGTTAAAAAGAATAATAATTTAATTTTTAAAAAATATGAATATTATTAAATATAAAAATGTAACAAAATACAATTTATTTATGAATAATAATAGATCCTGTGGAGTTTCTCTTTAATATAAATTTTAGTTTATATTTTTATTTTATGTTACACCCATTCAATGTGTACAACATCGCAAATATTCTGTTTTTCATTTTGACTCTTAAAGAAAAGAGCAACATTAACAAATTTGATTTTTGTTTGTTTGAATACAGTTGAAAATCAACATCAAACCTCTAATTTATCTGTCACGTGATTTCAAAGATAAAGATAATATTAGAATGATATGAACCATTTTGAAAGTTAGTATATTGTGTAATATAAATGCCACTTTTGAAATATCTACAAAATTTAAACTTTTTAAAATTAAATTTCGAAGCATTAGCAATTCAGCATGTAAACGTTTTTACTCTTTAGAAACTTTTTTTGACTGAGATTCAGTCAACGCTTTTACTGAATCAATTATGCAGTCCGTCAAAAAGGTATCCGGACGCTGCTCTTTTTCCCGAAGCCAATTACTTAAACTCATTAAAACGAGTTTCGTGTTAACAACGATTTTCCTTCTTCTTTTTTAAAGTCTTATGTCCAAAACTATTTCATTATTGCATTTAATAAAAAACAGAGAGAATCAGTGATATCATTAATGATAAAAACACGGTAATAGCATACTGAAAATTAATTTGAACTGCATAAATGATTAAAAGTATAAAAGAGTAGGAATTTTTATTATGTGTGAAAGAATGTCTCATTTGTATATTAATTACTTCATCATTCTATTCTATAATTAACTACTAAAATATTTAAGCAAGTGAGATTTAGAAATTGTGCAATGGTTTTTCACAATCTCGCTACACAATCTAAAACAGACTGTCTGACCAATTTACCCGCTATCTTAAAAAATGCTTAAAAGTATAATAATCTGTATAGTCTTTGCCAAATGTAATTCTATCACAATTGTTTACACTACATAAAAAATAATTTAGCAGATATCATATAGGATGAATGATTAAATTCCGTGTTTCCCTCTTCGCACCTTCTCTTCAATCCTTCATCCCTCGGCTATCGAAGGCAGTGGTGGCCTGGTGGTAAGGTATCGACTTCGGAATCGGAGGGTTTTATGTTCGAGACCCGATTCCATCTAAGAACCGCCGTGTCTGGTGCACGTTAAATCTGTAGGGGCCAAACGTTCCCCCTCCTAGTGTGGTGTGGAAGTTTGGAGAGGGGAGTGCCAGCTTAAGTGTCGTCTTCGTCATCTGGCCGCTGCTCAGAATGACGAGGTTCGTCCCAAGAAAGCTCTAGTGTTGCTTTAAAATGGGGCGTTAATATAACTAAACTAAACCCTCGGCTATCGTAGTCGACCTTTGACCTCTCCCTTTCTGCCAAAATTGGCGATTCATCACTCATTTGATGGCCATTAGAGTTTGACTCAGGTAAAAGGGATTGAATCGGTTATCTTCAGAAGATTTCACTCTCTTCTGATCGTACATTTTGTATCTATACTGACAGCATGAGTTCATTATCAATGTTTTCCAACTGTAATAATCAGATTCATCCCGTTGCCGTGACTTTAAATAACAGAGAGTTTAAGATATTATTTTGCTGGATTCCGAGTCATGTCGGAATCACTGGTAATGAGCTGGTGGATAATACAGCAAAGAGTGCATCTTTGCTTTCACAGCGAGACATCCCGTTCTGTGATGCTAAAAATATTTTTCAACGTCGTCTGTATTCACTCTGGCAGGAATCATGGAATAATCATACTAATAACAAACTTCATAACGTAAAACCCATCATTTCATCCTGGCCTTGTTTACCAGTGCGAGAGCTAGACGTCAAATTGTCTAGACTCCGCATTGGTCACACTCGTTTCACTCCTAAACACCTTTTATTCGGTAATCGAGCTCCTATCTGCTCTAGATGCCAAGTGATTTTAACCGTTCATCATCTTTTAATAGAGTGTCCTAATTCTGATCATCATCGTGTACGTTTTTTCTGTGCTTCAGCAGTGGACATGCAAATACTCGTGGGCGAAAGTCCCCACAAAAACCTTTTTAAATTTTTAAAAGCAATTGGTTTTTATAATTTTATTTAACATTTCAATTCGTTGCCAAATTTTACAATATGAGGAGACATGGCCTTGCAATTTTATTAATCAATTTCTAATTCTACAAAATCTTAAATACAAACGCCTTATATATTTTAACCATATGACTGGCGCAGTGTAGTCAAATTTGGCTCTTGCGCCACTAAATCCCACTATCAATCCATCCCTCCCTCCATTTACTAGCTAAAACAGAGGACGTGTTCACAAGTTCCCAGAACTCGTTTCGGCTGGTCACTGACTATGCTAATATATTCGTAGCATAAAAATCAAATTTACCAGAAATCCTGATTAAAAAATTTAAAAACCACCCTGTAGCGTGCGTGTTACAACTTACACCTGACTTTCCAATTAATGATAAAGATAAATACGGTGTGCATGTGCTCGTGCATGTTTGTTGGTGCTGTGCACACCTGACAGTTTGACCTGCAGCTACGAAATGTGGCACGTTATACTTTGCCGAGTGGAAATGTGAACCATGGAGCGATTTTTTTTAGAAATTTTCATTTAAAATTAAGTTTAATTTGACAATTGATAATTTCCGAAAATATTATCGCACAAAAATGAATTTTACATAGTTTCAGAATTTAAAAAATGGTTTTTTTTTCATGATATCAATTTAAAAATCTTGCGAAGTTTTGTGGTTAAATTTAAATTAAATTCATTTGTATTTATTTATATTTTTATTTTGCCTAATTTCCAGCAACTGATTACATTGTTGTCTTGAAGTTTAAATCGTTTTCATTGTTCCATCAACTATTTGATCGCGCATTTTTTTCCATTATTTACAGTTGAAGAATCTCTGAAGAATCTTAATTCTGTGAAGTTTAAGGCATATAAAAAAGTAAAGTTACAATATTGTGAAATCTAGAATATAAATGAAGCCAATATTTACGACTTTAATAGCACTATTATACTATGGGACAATCTACATTAGAGGGTTCATGTACACAATATACAGAGCAAGTAAGATGATCAAAATAACACACTTTTAAAGTCAAACAGTTTGGAAGAATCATGAAGTTGTATCTAAATGAGTTTTCTGCAAACAAATATCGCTACTATTTTTGGCGATCGAGCTGTTCGCTTCAATATTTTGAAGATATTTTTATGGATTGTAGTTGAGAAACTATTATTGAAATATGAAGCATGAGTTCAACCAATTTTGATTACATACTATAAGCAGTGTACTTCTGTGAACATATGCAAAATAGTAGAGGGAAAAATGAACGAATTTCAGCTCGATAATGTTAATGATAGTGTTTACAGGCTATAAATTCCGGCAGGCATGATTCCCTCGGAGAACTTGACAGATCTTTGGATCTTATTTTTAAAAACGTAATTTTTATAATTTTTCAAAATATTTTTAAATATATTTTACTACTGAACTTTGTGTGAGTTCACACTCATTGGTACAAATAAGGGTACATTTCAGAAAAAAATATAAAAAACAAAAGAATCAAGCTTAGCATTTTATCATGCATTTTATCATGTGGCCGTACTTCGGACATTTTACGAGGCTCCTCTTCTAGTAAACTGGTCAATTTAATTTATATTTCATCATATTTTTTAAAACTTGGTTAAAAGAAAGTGTATAATATCTTGTTATCTCATTTTCATTTTAAAAAAATAACATTTTCATAATTGACGTGTCTGCGGTTCAATTTAGCATCCCTATGCGGTTGTTCAGTCTGCCGATTCGGACATCCGTCTCTGATGAACAGTTGTCCAGAGAAATCGTTTACTAAGATTCCGGAATTGTTACTCTAATTGATCTTTCGCTGCCATCCCATCTCACCGCCCACACGAGGAGAAAATTTCCTCCAAAGATGATTCACAGAATCCATCTCTGTCATCCGTCTGGCACAATGTCTCGCTAATTTAATCCTTTTAACACTAGGGTTGCTGTACCAAGGGCTTTTCCGATCGTCGTCAATTTTCAAGGGCTTTTTTAACTAAGTAGTTGATTGCAGAAAAGGGAAAAAGTATGCAAAAAAAAAAAAAAAATGTGCAACCGTCTGAAAGAAAGTTTAATGGAAAATCTTCAATCTGATGGGTTATATGAATTCTTAATAGGCTTTAGAACTAAGCATTGAATGAAATCAAACATATTTACGCAATGTTAATAAAGGAAGAGAATGTATGAAATTCGTACTTTCACATATTCTAAAGTTTTTTTATATACCGTAAAAAATACCATAAGCTTTTATGCCTTCTTGTATATAAAATATATATGAAGAGAAATTATTTTGTAATCATCAAAAATTTTATCTCCAGATTTTGGCGAATCTCCAAGTTTCAGACTTATTTGAGCTTGAAAAACACATAGTTGGAATTAGTTTTTCGGTTTCTCTGGGAATATGAAAACTCAAAGACAATTTAATCTTGACGAATAAATTTTGGTAAATGGATTTTTCACCAAATTTGAATAAAAGTCAGATGAAATCTTTCTGCACGGCTGCCCGAGTTATAGCAGTTGTTACTAATACCAGATGGTCTAACTTTGCCTGATCATCTCCATAAATTCAAAAACTCTAAAAGATTGACTAAACAAATCTGGGTACTTTCAAACGTTGACTTTGGTTAAACCCAAACAATCAAGAATATGAGATGGGGATGCCTGATAAGCTTTACGCATTCCCGCAGCTTCCGTATCCTGCTGGAAAGTAAGCACATTGTGATTGTGACCATGACCTCCACCAAAGTCCATGCGTGGTTCGGTGAGCTTTCCAAAATTTATCTATTTCCATTTTTCTTCAGATTTCAGAGCACGACTGATTTATTACAGAGCAACAAGTGGGGGCTTTGTGTCCTTGTATGGTTATAGCAGAAGTAATCTTGGTTAAAGTACGAGCCAGTTCATTGATTGCTGTTGGGATTAGTTCCCCTTCCTAACCTCATATGACAGGGCATTCCCGTTGTCTTGAAAGTTATGCAGAAAATATTTCTTGTTTGTTTGCCTATCAATAAAAGTAGACTTTCACGTAGAGTGGGAGCGATCAGTAGCTCGCGAGGAAAAGCAGAGCAAATTTATTTTAGCGATCACGGGGAAACCCAACTAGTTTCTTGTAAAGTTAGTAATTTATGAAGAAAATAATTTTTATTGTCTTGAAGAAATATTCGTAACCGTGATATGGAATTGCTTATCGGAAATTGTATAAAAATATGGAATTGCTTATCAGAAATTGTATAAAAATACGGAATGGCTTGACGGGAATAAATGGATCACTAGTCAATAAAACTGTTTCCTGGTTTTTCTTACGTAGGATCTTCTATTTTTTGCAAACAGAAACTCACGAACAGTGCAGAAATACTTCATTAGGGAAATGTCTTCTATATTCGACAATTGCCATGAGGTCCTGTATGGGATGAGACCTATTAAAAGTGGATGAAGTGCCGCAAGAATGGCGAGAGATAAGATCTAAAGTATCCAAGCTTCTTCTATCCTCATATTTTTCCTAATCACATAGGTATTGTATAGAGATACAATTGTCTTTTAAAATCCACATTTCATAAAAATCCAGACCATCAGTTGTGTCACCAAACTGTAAACCCTTGTAAATTGCAATAAACTCGCAATATAAAAGGCAGTAGTCAGCTGGTGATAATATTTATTACCATTTCCGTGTGTACATCACTATCAGAAAATGGACGTGTGCAGACTAGTACCAAGAGTAGTTCCGTCGTCCTTGTTGCCATCGGTAAAATCATAAGAGCAGACTGAGGGATGCATTGCGTGGTTCTCTAGAGTCAGATTTTGTTTGCTTAATTCAGGTGCAGTCCATCAAAAAAGATCCTATTATTGCTCATATTCTATAAAAGTTAAACTGAAAGTAAACATTTTTTTTCTTCAAAAATTTGCAAATTGTGCTAATATAAGGAACAATCTACAAATTTGTTTTTGGACTGTCTTCAAATTTTCCACATAAAACCTCTAATTTTCGTCATTTAACTGATTCTAAATAATGAGAAACTCCCAGATTTATAATTTTGGAGAAATCTATTCAAATTCGCGGGCGATATACGAGAAAAATATCAAAGGGCCCTTTCAATATATGCAAACGTGGCCACTATTTTAATTTTTTTCTTTTATTCAGACTTTCATTTCAGTCGTCGATATGGTAATTTTGCTCTAAGAAAGATCAAGATTTTTTAATGCATAACATTATTAGCAATAAAGAAAGACTAAATAAAAATTCGAAATCTATGATTTATTTCTATACTTAATTTTAAATAAATAATAGATAAATATTATTAATAAAATAAAACTAATTTATAAATATTATTATTAATAAGGCAAGCTTAAATTAAAAGTTTTTAAAGCAGCTAAAAAGTAAAACTCAGATATTTATTTTCTGAAATCTTCCTTTATAATTGTGAAACAAAAAGCATTATGCTGTTTTTTTGCGCATTCGAATTTCCAACAAATGATATTTTAAATCATTTTTAAGAATTTTTTTTATACTTATTATTTTTTTAATCAGAAAATGGATTAAGAAAGAAAATAATCATTGAATTGTTTATAAGCCTTTGATTCATTTTCTTTTTGAAAATTGTATTTTGTGAAGTCTAGTCATATTGCATTATTTTCGTGCACTGAGCTATTTTTGCATTTTATTCAACAATTTTTATTTATTTGCATATTTTGAACTATGTTAAGTTTTGCATTTAGAACAGAATTTTACTTCTGTGCCGTTTTCCCTTAATTTAAAGTCTCAGAAAACTCATTTCTACAATAGTAATAGGCACCCATTTGTTTCAAACAAAATTTCGCTTCAAATGTAATTGGGAGGGGGGGGGAATCGGTGACAAGTATCAATTTTTCTTTCACAGTTTAATAGTTAAAAAAATTATCTTAATCTAAAGCAACGTTGAAAGACATGCTTTGTTTTCCATTTCCTTTTAAAGACGTTTTATCCCTTTTTCGAAAATGAGATGCCCCTCCCCCCCAAAAAAAAGAAAGAAACGAAAATTACTCTGTTCTGAAATTTTTTGGTTATTACTGCATATATTAAAAACTGTTTGACGTAAATAGACAAAATTTGGAATAGTGTTGCTTAGGGTCTTGCTCCTTCGATTGCCATCAAAATTTTCAAAAAAATTTTAATTTCTGAATTTAAAAACATAAAAAAAATGTCTAACCCAACTTTGCATTTTACACTATAGAATTATTGTCAAAAAATTCCGTATATTTTAAAATATATTGACAAAAAATATTGAAAAAAAAAGGGAAATCTCATTTAAATTCAAATTTTCAATTGTTCCTAACTCATCGACCGTTTAATCAAAATTACAAAATATTTTATGTATTTGAGCCATTTTAATCTAGAAAGATCATATATGTATTCGAAATTGAGTGTTTCTGTGTGGAAAAATTTGTTTTGGAGTAAATATAAATATGGAGAAGTACCATTACACGAAGAAATATTTCATACACTTACAGGAGACATACTTCTATAAGGATTGACGTTTAAAGTTTTACTACATAATAATTAGTTTTTGAAGAAAGAGCACTTCCCGGATAATTTTTTGACGGGACCTTCGACTTTTAAGACAACAGTGCTCAAAGTTCAGCATGGAAAAAGTGTTTCGAGGAGTGTGGCTCCATGTTACTTGAGGGCAATCCTTTTTCGCTAAAGAAAGCGGATTGGACCTCTTCAGTCGCTAGTTATTGCTCCAAGAATGAAGATAAGGAGAAATTCTGTGTTGATCACCATATTGAAAAGTTTATTGTAGTATTTTGAAAGGCAGGAATTTCTGAAAGAACAGGTTGGAATATTATATTCACAAAATAAAAGTCATTTCGGCAACTACGCTGAAGGTCAATTATTATTTCAGCAGCGCTAATTATCCCCTTTGACGCCTTTTTAAATTGCTTCTCTATGCACAAAAGTAAATGAGAAAGCCATATTCCAGAACTCGTTTTATTAGAGAGATATAAATTATTCTTATGTTGTTAGCATCTTAAACTTAAGGACGTTAAACCCTTTCCTAAGTTTAATCATCTAAGCTTCAATAGTTTTGTAATGTAATATCTCTCGATCGAGGAGGTATCCCATGCATTTAGCATTTTTAGCATATATTAAATGGTTATCATTCATAAAAGTTGGCAAGTAGTTATAAAGATATATATTGAAGATAAAAAAATGCGTATTAAAACTTATTATATATTGCTGAGGTATTGTTACTAATACCTTAGCAATATACAATGAGGTATTAAAAAATAAGGTCACACCTCTCAACAAATATGCAGATGTCTATAAGAGCGGAAATGAGGTTTAGATTTTATTTTCCTGATGTCTGGGCTAGAATGCCATAAAATGACATCAGCAAAAAATCCTACTTTACAGTGTTTGGTGATCACTTTTTCAATGCCAGCAATATATAATGGAAACAGTAGTGATACTAAAATTGATTCTGAGGAACATCACGATTTAGACTTAAACGATCGGATCCTTTACACTTAACTCTTATGAATCTGTCCGGAAGAAAATCAGACATCTAGAGAAGGGTTCTTGCATTACACTAAATGTATAAAAAAGCTGTGCGATTAATTTTTGTCTTCAAACTCTATCAAAACTCTAGACATATCCAAGAGGACAGCAGCAGAGTAACTGGTAGGTTTTAGATTCTGTGCATCTGTAACATTCTCATTAAAAAAGTAGGATTTGATCGATGGTGCTATGTTCCTTTTTAAAGCTCCTTAGGAGTGGCCATATTGCTCCATCGGAGTAAGACATTTGAGGATTTGGAAGAAAGGATCTGATGAAGTTTAATTTGCCCAGGATAAATTTCTTCATGAGTTTATTAATAAAGGAAATCAGCCGGATTAGCCTGTCGTTTCTCTAGAGCTTGCATTTTCTCTTGTTTTCTGTAAAGAAATGATAAAGACGTTTTTTTTTGTTTTTTTTTTTCTGACTCAAATTTCACGAGATGTAAAAGAGATGCTAGAGTCTTTGTGTCCAGGAAGACTGATCCGCGAATACCGTCTGTTCTATTTACCATGACTTTTAAAACAACACCCAATTACTTAAACGGAAATTTCTCTCAAAGAATGGGACTGCCTGTAGATGAAGTGCGGCAGTTATGGACCAATCTACTGGATCTTTCTTTGATAATTGTTTTGCTCATATCGTCAACACGCTGATATTTTTGTAGAACTCTCCGAAGATGTTTGGAGCTATTTTGTTACCATGGATGGCATTATAATACTCAACTAGTTTGCTGGTCTTTGGTGAAAGACTGAGCAAGACGCCGTAATTTAAAATTTAAGAGTAGAAGTAGTAAACACTTATGTAATGCGTTTTTTTTGAAACACATAAAATTTGGTATACAGATTTAGAATCTAAACTGTAACCCTATATCAAATTGTGAACTAAATATGTAAAAGGATTGATCCTCTGTTGGTCTCAACTCCACGTGACTAGAAACGCAATGTCTTAGATGATATTTATGTAGTGCGTGGTAGTGTGACCGCAACTGCAGTTCTGTGCCAAATTTTGGTTTCATTCGGTCAGATGAAAGGAGTCCAAAATGCATTTTCGATTTTCTAGTACTTACGTATTCATTAAACATCACCCAAAGGAAATCAAAAATGATCGTACGATAGATTCAATAAAAACGCTAAATTCGTCTCAAAGATCAATATTTCATAACCATTGTTCGCCAATACCATAAGGTTAATACACAAATGCCTTTTTTTTTTTTAACATGAAGCACCCAGCTTTCGCGATCTTGTCCAAAGTCCACAATTTTGTACTGGATGAGGAGGATAACACCTTTATTAGAAATTATGCAAAAAAGTTTTGGAATGATCCATTTCTCTGATTTAAATTTCTTATAATTTGCATGATTTTTATAATAAAAAATGTATGTTTTTTTAAAAAAAAATTAAGCTTCTTGTAATTGCAAAAATATTTCCTTTGTCTTTAAAACAAAATCTATTTTTCTTGTTTACAGGCAGTCCGCAATTGCGCAAGTTCTTTGAAGCATATTTGTACGTAGAAGAATTGGAAAAATATTAAGCACTTTGTCATAGATGATGATGCAAAAAATTGTATTTTCTGGAATCAAATTTCCGGACAATATACAAATCACAGTATATTTTGAAGAGCATTTGAATCCTAATGAAATATGCAAATCATAGTGTGAATTTGAAAGCATCAAATGCTTGTAAGAATTATATTAGCTCATTATTTTTTGAAAAAGAAAACTATTTTTAATTTTAAATAAAATTATTTTAGAAGATTCGGTCAAACAGCAATAATTTGTAAATAATTATTAAATATTTTTTCTAAAAAACTGAAAAAGCAAAGATTTTGTTCTATATAACTGACTACATCAGAAAATTAAAGTGTTTTGATGGTGCTTTAGTTAAACAGCTACGTTAAAAGTAGTATAAAAATGTTAGAAGTATTCTTCAAATTTATTCTACGATTCACGCCAATAGTATTTCAATTAGTTTTCCATAAAATGAATGAAAAAAAAAACGTCTTCTTTAAATTTCTGATCAATGTAATTTAACGTGGAATCAGCGAATAAGAAATAAAATGGATCCTTACACTGCCGAGTGACAAAGCAATTTCCTTTTTTTAAAAATCATTCGTTAAAGGTGTGCTTTGTTAATCTATAGAATCATACGCGTTCTCAAATTTTTATCTTGGTCAATATTTGAAGTTGAGGTTGACAAGGAGACAGTGACAAAGCATTTTCCCGGTGGAAGTTTTCACTTATCTTTTCCTTATTTACTTTAAACTCCACTTTTTGCCTCACTTGATTGCTTCGAATATTTACTGAATACGATTGAAAATTTATAATTTTGAACACTGTTTAAAAATTGATCGCTTTTTAAAAGAACATTCTCGTGCTGGCCTCGTGTATTCCGCTTTATTTTCCCGCAAGGAGACGGACTTTCAAGTAAAAGGTTTAATATTTCTTGTCAAATCTGGGGTAATTTTGTATTTTTGTTAATAATCTGTGATCAAAATGCTTTAAAACATAGTTAAATTAATTTCCTTTTTTCATAATTCTTGTATTTTTTTTAAATAGTCATTGCTTGCTTTTCAAAGTTGAAATCGAAAAAGCTGAGGAAAACATTCTTTTTACTTAAAAAGGACTAATGAGAATTATATTATTCTTAATTATTTTTGATATTTTATTGACTAAGTGATATGTAAATTAAATAATTCTCAGATCTTTTTAAAGTTGTCTCTGTATTCTTTTAATCGTATATGTATATCTTTTAATCTAACCCTGTATATCTTTAAAATAGCATTAAATTTCTTTTATCGAATGCTATAAAACATTGAACAAAGAGCGTATCTGTTTATGTTTTATCTTTAATCGTATCTGTATATCTTTAATCGTCTCTGTATATCTTTTAAAACGTATTAAATTTTCGGAGCGATTTTTTTAAAAAAATTTTAATTCATTAAAAATTAATCTAAATTTTGGCGTGTTTCAGCGATAACTTCTAAAAAATTATTGCATAAACATAAATTTTGGGTCATTTCAAGAAAAAACAATCTTTTTAGTGATACAAATTTAGTAGTCATACTAATTTTTACTACATTTTATCAATTTTTTAAACATTTTTTTTGATTGATTTTCAACAATACATTACATCGTTATACTGAAATTATTTTCCTTGTTTCATCAAATGCTTAATCGTGCGATTTTCTGACATTGTTGAAAACTTAAAAAGAAGATTTAAAAGTATGTACTGGATATTTAAGTTTTTGACAGTGCCATGTTGCCATGAGACTGGTCAACATTAGAAAGATTCGTGTACACATTAGAGTATATGTAAGATAACACAATGTAACTGATAATTGATAATTTGGCAGAATCATGGATATGACGTTATATTTACACGTTATATTATTTTTATTATTATCTGAAAACAAGTATAAACCAATATTTCTGACTAATCAGCTAGTCGCCTGAGGCAACTAGAATTTTAATAAAGACGATTTTATCCGTTCATATAATATGAGTAAAGAACTGAAGCGTTCAGTTGGGAGACCAGTCGAGAAGATGCTTGGGAGAAAATAAAACATTTTTTTTATTTGTAACTCACCTAATTTGACATTTTAATTTTCATTACTCAAATATAACTTTGGATTATTTTTGTCACTTTCATGTTTTCATGAAAACTGTTTCCACTAATAATTTTTCTAAATAATTTAACCGGACATATTTGCACATGGGATTAATATTAGCTCGAAAGATTCTGCTTTAAATGCAAATACAAAATAAGTTTAGGCAAAAACCAGAACAGAAAAGAGAGAAGTAAAGTTTACCACAGTATCTGATAATGGAATGGAAAGCTTGTAAATTTCTGTTATGATAATACTATTCTTTTTATTCATTTATCCATTTTGTAGTAGGACATGATGGCTTGGTGGTAAGGTCTCAGGTTTGAAACGAGAGGGGGTCAGGTTCGAGACCCGATTCCATCGTAAAATCATCATATTAGCGTGTCTGGTGCACCATGTTGAATCCGTCGGGGCCGAACGTCCTCCAACTGCTGTGGTGTGGAATTTTGGAGAGGAGGTGGTGGTTTAGGCGTCGTTCTCGTCATCTGATCGTGGTTCAAAATTATGAGGTCGGTCCCAAAAGAGTCCTTGTGTTACTTTAAAGCGGGACGTTAATGTAACTAAGCTAACCTAAAATCCATTTCGTAGTACGAATTCAATTTTTTTAGTTAGAAAGCATTAAGATATTAATTGAGAAAGAATAAAGATTCGACTATTGAGTTTAACTAACAATTGTTTATATCAGAATAATTTTTAATTAAAATAAATTTGCATAACGTTACATTTCGTAATTAACATTTTGACAATTATTATAATCAGTAAATATGTATCAGTATATATTATATCAGTAATATTTTCATATGAGTAAAGAAAAATCAGAATTTAAAACAGTCTTCATAATATTCTTATGTTACGACCGACAGTTTTAAAATCGATATGTGTCGAATCCTCCTCCTTTCAGTTTAGTGTTAATGACAAAATATTCTTTTCATGAATATATCTTAATCTTCTTTCATCGGTTCTGCAGACAAATTGAAGTCTTTTCAAATCAGAACGAAAACAATTATTATTGGGTTTAGGAATTGCAAGCAAGATTGTAAATTATTAGCTTTCCTTCGGCGTCATTTTATTAGAAGAAATTGTATACAATAATCTACCCTCTCAGAATGATAGTTTAATAATCTTTTGCTATGAAAAGTAAAATAACTTTCGCTGCCAACCATTTTCTGTTGACGTCATGTTGCCAAGGCAACACATGCGTTGCTATTTTAGTTCATAAACAATACTGGTTAAAGTACTCCTTTTGAATTAGAATAGTTAAGGGGGATTTAAAAATGAGAAAAAAATCAGTACTTCTTTCAAGAGATTGTTTCTGCATAAAATGTAAAAAATAATGACATTTTTCTTTCTCAACATGTTAAAAACAATCATGCAGGATGTTTTGTGCCTAAGTGTTTGAAAAATAAATTATTTTTTATTTGATAATAGTTAAATGAGCTGTGAATCTACTACCGACGTCAAAAATAAAGATGGTATATTTGGCGAAATTTCATAACTGGAATGCTTTGTTCATGCTAGAGTACAGGATTCATTATTCATAATTCTATGTAGAAACTTCGAAGAACATAGAAATCACTTCGAAGGCGTTACTCGCATGAGACAGAGGAGACACAGAAAGCAGTATAAAGCACATTATTAAGTGAATACTTACCATATATATAGTCGACATAGAATCGATCTTCGCAAATGTATTCAAAATTTCATTCCTTAACTATGATACACACTTGACAGCAATGCTTTATAAAGTACGGAACATTTCCAAGGGTACCTGGAATTTCCTTCCTTTATTCGAAGCGATGGAGATTCCCTCAAGAACGTTAATTGTGAAACCGTAATCTATATTTATTCATTGTTATATATTTAAGTTTCGTCTAACAAAGAACTTCCCTTTCTTGTATTACATTCTTGTGGATCATTTCGGTCATGTGATTCATAACCGATGTTTTCTGCCTTCTCCGAAAGATTGTACTTTGACTTTTGAGATACCCTGTATTTGCAATAATTATATTCAAGTTGTAGAAATTTAATTTGTTGTGTCTTTTATGCGAAAACATTTTCTCGCATAGAAAGAATACACATAAAAAGTATTAAAATCATTAAACTATTTGTATTCGAGATTTTGGTGTTTGAGAATGAAAATTCATATTTAAAATATTTCTTTTTTGATTCTGACAACTTAAAAAAAGACAACGAGTTAGAAAAAAGAAATTGGTGTGTACTTCTAGAATGGCTGTAATCTACACATATAGAATTGAAAGTCAATTTTTTTTTGTTTGTTTATTCGAATCTGATACAGATTCTCTGAAAGAAGTGAAAGAGAGGTTGAAAATTATACACTTTCCCGCTATATCTTCTGAACAAATCCCTACCCCAAAAATAATTTTACAACCATCTTAGCACTCAAAACATTAACTTTATAGTGACATGATTACTAACATTATACTAATTTTCTGATTTTAATAACTTTTTCATAGTTAATTTCAACATAATTTTTATCAGTTCCATTGTTTCTTGTCGAAATATTAAACCCATTCCACCGTTTAATCACATATATCTTTCGTGCTTATATCTTTTTTGATGATTTTAATGTTGTTATTATCTACAGAAATTTTTATTTGTTCTTTTAATAGAGTAAAATCGCAAATTTTAATACGCACATGCAATAATTAAATGATGTCTTTAAAAACTGCTGCATTTTCTGTATCCGTTTGGCGTAATTTCGTTTCATATTTTAACAATTTTAAAATTTATAATGCGCCCAATTGCCATATCATTCATCTTTTTTTATTAGTAGTATTGTTAGGATGTTTTTGCCTTTTCCTGTGAACTCTAGTTAGGTAACAGCTTTTCCTGAACTATCATAATGTATGTTAATTTTTAATTTAAGTTAGAATTTAATTAGAATTTTTTTTTGTAAATATAATTTATCACTTTTTAGAGCTCAACTTCAGAACTCAGTTGTGAATTCTCTCAAAGAATTTAAGCGTATCCATCGTGTCATATGTTTTTCTTAACGGGCGTCTCTCAAAACAAGCGATTCGCACAACGAGTAAAATAAAATTTAAAAAAAATGATTCTCTAAACGAACCATTTTTTTCTGACGAGGGAGGCATCGTGCTGGACTGTCCCGTACCTTGGATGTCAATCTGTGTTGAGCGTTTGTTTGGAGAAGTTTGATGAAAAAAACTTAAACCAAACTTGCGATCAAGAGGCGCCAAGAATTTGTGCTGCAAACTGGAATAAATTTGTACTGTTGATTACTACGTAACTGTTAATTGTTTTTTAAGATTGAAAGCATGCCCATACATGTTTGTTAAACAACAATAATTGATTATTATTATTATTGTCTTATAAACTCTTTTATTCCAAATGTAAATGAAAATGTCTTTATTGATTTTTCTTAAATTTTGAATCCTAACCAATATTTCCTGGAAGCGCTTCAAAAATATAGTATGTTCAATTACTTTCTAAATAATTTAATTTGAGAAATTTCTGTAATTTTTTTTTAATTATTTCAAAAGATTTTTTTCAAGAGATACTTTAAGGAATGATTTGCACTAATATTTGGTTTTATTTCTAACTCTATTAATTAGGTAAAATAAAGCCAAGCGGCGTATAAAGGCACATTTTAGTTCCAAATGTCTTGTTCCTCGCTGATTGGATGCTTTTTATTGATTCCAAAACTCCTTTAGAAAATATCTGTAATCGAAAACTGTATTCCTGAGAATTACCTCCCCCCCCACTCTTTTAAAATGTTAGTCTGTAACTGTCTGTGCTCTCAAAAATAGTATAATAGTGTCGAAAAGTTAAAAATTTTCCACCTGGAAGTGTTATGAAAAAGCAATTAAAGATTCATTTTGAAAAAAAATGAACTATTTATTCAAGTATATATTAGAGACTTGCTTCCATTCATTATTTAAAAACTAAACATTTATAATAAATGTTTGACAAATCTGTATGGTTTACTTAACTTTTTGTACTTTGTAAAATTTTGGGAATCATTCGAGACAAGCCTGCATCAATGCTGTTCCCACTCTTAGAATCTGCCTTACTTGAGGAAACTCTGAGAGACTGGGAGCGATAGTCTACGAACTGTAGATTTAAAGGAGATAATTCCAAGAAGAACGTAATACAGATGCTATCACCAAGATTAAACTTGATTCCATTCTTGAATTTCTTCAAAATGAGGCTGAAATATTTACAAGAGCAAACATTGTCACATATCAGCTGTCATATCTGCAAGACAGTGAAAAATTTAAAATTCCAGCAGTTCTTTCGTCTCAATAGGAAGGTGTGCATTGAAAGATTATTCATTTCCTCGTGAAAAATGCTCCTGTTGGCATACAGATGCGTCTAAATATTTTGAGAAACTGTGGATACTTAATGACAAAATCACAGTATGATCAAAATGCGATTGATTTTATGCAAGGATGAAAATATATTCAGAAAAGACATCGGGTCCTATTATTGGTCTTCTTTTCGAGAAACTGTTTAAGAGAAGCTGCTATTTTTAAAGTCTACGAATAGACTTATCCGTCTCATTGTTTTTCATTGCGAATGAAAATTGTTGGATATGCCTCTTCGGCTTTGTTATGTGCCTCTCCAATGGGTGGCTTCTTTACGATTTATGGCACGGAAAGAAAGGTGTGGCGTTGTTTGTTGTGATAAGGACATCCATTTTATA
>JAPMOR010072395.1:28242-51973 GCA_026543865.1 Argiope aurantia
ATATATATATATATATATATATAATTTTTCTTGGCTAAAAGAATATAAGCATTTGGAAACTGTTAGAAGTAAACATATGCATAGCTGCGAGACCTGCGGCTTGTAGCTTACTCACTAAGTAGGTTTTTAATTTTCCTTATAAGCCAGTGCCCTGTTATCCTTTCTTTATTTCGTAGAAGAGTTTCCTGACTGAGTGGAGAGCCAGCATGCATTGGAGTGGGACGCCTTTATCTGGATAATAGAAAATGTGACTATTTCAATTAATATACCTGTTTATATGTTCGAAGTATACTCTTGAAAGCATGCGAAAAAGAACTTGAGAATGGAAGCTCGGGTAGTTAAAATTTGGCCAAAATTATGATTTAAGAATAGATAACAGCTATTATTGGCTGGTTTATTTCGTATATTTTAAAGTCCTGTAAACAAATGCGGATGATATTTAGATGCAGAACCAACGCTTTTCTACAAAGAATATCTTGTAATGTGATCGTTCTCGAAAGACGAATTGCAGTGAATGCAATATCCACACCTGGATTTAAGTAGGGTTCGTTACATTTAAGCCTCGGTTCCTTCAAAATTACTGAATTGTGACATAAGTGATTCATTCGGTGTTCAACAATGACGCGATGCTCAGTTTGAGGAATATAAGAATGGAAAATTCAAATGACATCACAATGACTCGGTATTATTGTATTTAGCCTTTATATAACTATGTCAGGATAATTATCCCCGAAAAATTAGCGTCCTTTTAATTTTAATAATAAGCACAATGCAGAAGGAGGGAAGGAATGGAAATTTGGAACTCTTATCCGAAACATCATATATAGTAATGTTATCGTCTCAAAAAGCATTAATTATTCTATCGTCTGTATTTTTATAAAAAAATATTTTACCATTATTTCTAAATCAAGTTTACAGATTTATAAAATTCATCAAAATCTTACAAAATGGAAAATATATGCTTTCATGCTCGAACACCTCTTCCGTACAATTGCGAGCTCAAGATGATCGAATTAATTTCAGCTTTATCTCAAACTCATGATACCAGCCTTGGCCCAGACGGAATCACGTATAATATGCTTTGCCATTTGGATGAGGAATCGCTCTCTAGTCGCTTATATTTGTTTAACAGAGTCTGAAGTGAGCAGAATTTCCCATACCAGTGGCAAGAAGCTTTTGTGATTCCCATTCTGAAACCGGGCAAAGATCCTGCTAGCCCCATAGACCGATTGCTCTAACTAGTGTCCTTTGTAAGACTCTTGAGCGTATGTTCAATGCCCGACTTGTCTTTGATTTGGAGACAAAAGCTTGCATTCCACCCCAACAAAGTGGTTTTCGTAAAGGACGTTCAACTATTGATAATATTGTCCAATTAGAAACCCAAATTCGCAACGCGTTTGTCCATAGAAATCACCTTGTCTCCATTTTCTTTGACATAGAAAAGGCATTTGACCGTACATGGCGTTATGGAATTTAAAAAAAAACTTTTTGACTTGGGTTTCAAAGGAAACCTCCCAAGTTTTATCGAACGTTTCTTGTCGACTCGTATGTTTCGAGTACGTCTGGGAAATTTTTATTCTGATGCTTTTATTCAGGCTGAGGGTGTTCCTCAAGGAAGTGTCCTCAGCATAACACTTTTTATCCTTCATTTTAGTGAAATTTTAAATATTTTGCCACCGTCTGACAACGGAACGTTATATGTTGATGATTTGCAGATCTCTTGTCAAGGGAGTAAGTAACATGTACTTAATTGAACGGCAATTACAAAATACTTTCAACAAATTGTTGAGTTGGTGCGATGAGAATGGACATAAACTTTCAGCTGAAAAGAGTAAGTGTGTCCATTTCTGTAGAAAAAGGAGCATGCATCTTGACCCTATCCTGTCAATAAGAAATATTACTATTCCTGTTGTTGATGAAATGCGGTTATTAGGAGTGGTTTTCGATAAGAAACTCACTTTCCTCTCGCATATCTTGCAATTAGGGAAGAAGTGTGAGGGGTCCTTAAATATCCTCAAGGTGCTTTCTTGTACATCTTGGGGTGCTGATCGCCCATCCCTTCTTCGTATCTACAATGCTATTATTTTATCACGCATTGATTATGCATGTATGGTTCATGGTTCTGCCAGACATTCTATTTTACGCAGATTAGATACCATTCATCATGCAGTTCTAAGAATTTGCTCTGGTGCTTTCCGCATTTCACCTGTGAAGAGCCTTTATGTTTTATACCATCAGTTACCGCTTGATTTACGCAGAAAGAAAATCTCTACTCAATACTATTTTCGAACAATTTGCGTCCCACAACATCCGATGTCCCATATTCAGTTTCCTGCTTCCCTCCGCAGACTTTATAATGTTCACCCCTCTCACATATTGCCTTTCAATGAGAGGATCAAAAACATTGTACATGATTTGAACCTGGACAATGTTACCTTCCAAACTATTGACGCCTTGACTTTTCCACCTTGGGATATATCAGATTTCTCCTTCTTGAATCCTTTTTCCGGCTTAGACAAATCTACAATAGTTCCGATTGTTTTCCAGCAAATTTTTAATTCTCATCACATTCATTATAATTCCTACACACCGATTTATACCGACGGTTCAAAAACAGATGAACATGTTGGCTGTGGAATAGTTTTCGGATCTGCTATTTACAGTCATCGTCTGCATAACTCTTGTTCAATCTTTACTGCTGAACTAACAGCCATTTTTTTTGTGTGTGTGTGCACTTCAGCAAGTTTCACTTTCTGTCCAACGTAAATTTTGTTTATATTCTGATAGCATGAGCGCCTTAAAAACCCTTTCTGATTTTAGCAACCGAATTCACCCGGTTGCTGCTGATATTTTATTCTCTTTACGTACCCTTCGCAATAAGGGTTTTAATATAATTTTCTCTTGGGTTCCAAGCCATGTTGGTATTTTTGGAAATGAGTTGGCGGACAAAGCCGCAAAAGAAGCTTCTTCGTCTCTGCAGCATCCTCTTGTATATGCAGATGTGAAGAGAACATTTTCTGATTTTTTTAACCAGTTATGGCAGAAAGACTGGGATACACAGGTCCATAATAAGCTTCATTCAATTAAAACTTCTGTCGATCTGTGGCCTGCTCTACCTATGCGAGAGATTGATGTAAAACTGACTCGTCTTCGCATAGGGCACACCCGTTTTACTCATAAACATTTGTTGTTTGGAGATGAAGCACCGATGTGCCCGACATATTCTGTAGATTTTACCGTTTTACACATGTTAATACAATGTCCCTCTTTTAATCATCATCGTATTCATTTGTTTTCTTCGACGATACCATTAACGCTTCTAGATTTAGTGGGTGAATATCCCCCCCCCAAAAAAAAAATATTTTTCAATTCTTAAAAATCATTGGTTTTTATCATTCTATTTAGATTTTATTGCCTTTTTAAATCGTCTCTTCTCCAATTTCTTATTTTATTAATCAATTTTACATGTCAAATTTAAAAACATTTCGAAAAAATCAATTTTTTTCTCACTTT
Source organism: Argiope aurantia (assembly GCA_026543865.1). NCBI lineage: Eukaryota > Metazoa > Arthropoda > Arachnida > Araneae > Araneidae > Argiope > Argiope aurantia. The sequence goes on from JAPMOR010072395.1 coordinate 31,756, forward strand.
TAAACTGGTATTGAAATAATTTTAACCATTTGACTGGCGCAGCTTACTCAAAACAGGGCTCTTGCGCCAATAAAATACAACAAACCAACCAACCAACCTGGACTCGTCGGTAAATATAACACTAGCCCACTGTTGCGGTGTCTACAATGCATGCTCTCTACTCCAGGCTAACCGCAGGCGACAGTGAGTTGCAGTAAGTGGAACACATCTGACAGGCCTACGAGCATATAGACCAATTTTCCCTAAGCGTCTGTACACGATCTGCCATGAAACTGTCGCACCAGTGGTGGAAGAGAACTGATAAGACAGGTTTGATGCTGCTCCGTCTTTTTTTTTTTTTGGCAGTTACTGCCAAATACCGGTTCTCATTCGGCGTTGTAATTCGGGGACGACCTGTGCTCGAACGTCTAATCACATTACCATCATCTTGGAATCATTGCCAAAGTCTGGAGATGACACTCTGTTCGATTTCAAGTTCCTCGGATATTTCCAGCTGGGTACGCACACATTCCAGATTGCCAATAATTCTACCACATAAAAAATCATCCAAATGCGTCCTTTGAGTCATAACTATGCCGATATTGTACAGAAAGGCTTATAATGCGCTTGCGCACAATTTTACTTCTTTGCCTGTATTCCTTATATACCACTCTCTTACACTCTTGTCATTGTCATGTACTATTGGTGCCATCTGTTGACTTCCTGTAATTTGCATATTATTTTTGAAGATGTGTGTAGTCATTTTTCCGAAGATACATGTATTTTAAAGTTCGATTTCCGCGTGACTGAATTATCCTTAATTTTTGGACATGAGTGTAAATATTATGAGGATACATATACAATAAAAATTGTTGAAATTGGATCAATTTTGGAACATGGAAACTTTGTTCTTCCTCTTATTTTAAGTACATAGATTTTATTAGCTATTATAGAGCGAATTTTGAAGAATATATTAAAAATTTTAAAAAATCGCAGAAATAAAATTTTAACTGGAGATATATGCAATTTTGAAATCGCAAACAAATGGGTTTTATGCGATAATATAATCTACAATTTTTACAGCAAACAGTTAAATTTTCAATTAAAAATCTAATTAAAATTTTGAAAAAAACTTTTTTTATCTAGCTTCTAATGTCTAAGAAGGAATTATATGCCATATTTGATAGCTTTAAATTCTACAGTTTACCCCTTTGAATTGCTTGAAAGGGTTTTTGCGTCACGCTGTTTACACAGACTTTGCCAGTCTGGAAATATTATCATGCTGAACAGAACTAAAAATATGCCAATTTTTCTTTATTCCACAAAAGTTCAAAACAACAAATTGCATGTGCATGTTTATTTCATTTGCACCAAGAAGTCAGTCAATTTTGCATGATGGATTGAAACATTCACAATGCCGCAATTTGTAATATTTTCTGCAAACAGAAAATGAAGTTGCTATGTTCTATTTACTGACTGAAAACACCACATCAGAATTAAAGGAATTTAAGCATATCTTAAAGAAATTTAATTCTTGCTACGAAGGAACATTTCTTCTTAAAGAGAGATTTTGTTGCTGATTTGTGAAAGTAAAGGTGAATCAGTGACAGAAAAGGATGCATGCTTTTGACGGAAGAAGGATACCATTTTTAAACGAGAAAGCTATAGATGGATTTCGCCGTAAAATTCAGTTGCTAAACGTATTGTGTAGCTCCAGTGCGACGTTTAGGCAGATTCATTTTAATATTTGGTCTTCTGAATACGCAGAAACAATAAGCATGCTCCTGTTACAATAAACTATAGCGCATTACGTTAGCAGGATTAAAACAACACGACTCATCCTGATGAAAAAAAAATGTAAACAAGACGAAAGACCTGAATTTAGCAATGAGTTAAAAGTCATTTTTAACGAAGGTTTTTTTTTTATGTTGGATGGTTCTGTCCAGATTTTATCCATGTAAGACGCGGGACAAGAATTTCTGCTTTTCACGGGGCAATTTTTTTGGAAGTTACCCAAAGAATGAATCCGCAAAAACCAAATGTTTGCAGCTTATGAACTAATAACGGAGCTTTAAAAATGGATCGTTGGAAGGTTTAGTTTATTCTATTCACGCTGTATCCGGTAAGCCCTTTCTTCCATATTTTTTTCATGCTTGCGTTCTTAAAATAACTACACAGGATAACTGTCATTTGACAATATGTTTTGAAGTTTCCGTCGCAGCAGCAATTCTGAAATAATTTTTTTTTGTTTCATAATGAAACATTATCAGGAAGTTATGCTCAAAATGTATGAAAGGTTTAATGATTTATCTAGTCCGTTAACGGAATTTATTTCAAAAAAATGATTTTGTATTGTAAGCTAAGAGTAAAATCTATATTTTTTTCAATAAAATTATATAAATTGTGGAAGTGTCAGTTATATTTAAAGAAGCATTTTATATCCAATTAATAAAACAAAATTTAACTCAATGCTGATACTAATGTGTGTCTGTACATTTCAGAGTGTGTAAAAATGTTTCCGTTGTCCTCCGACTGCTTTCGAGTTTCAAAGTGAAATTCCCTACAGAAAATAGCTTAGTATTATGATTATTACTTTCGTCTTTTCTGTTTTTATGTCCATGATATTTCCTGTATCCAGATTTAAAAATCAAAGTTTATATTTTTAATTCCTTTCATTATTTGTGCATTCTTTTAGCAGAATACATAACTTCATTACAATGATCATTTGTGATTTTCGTTTGTTAAATTAACTGTTTTTTCTCTCATCCATAAAATGAGTTTCTGAATTTATATAAAAAATGATCCTTTTAAGTTTCGAATATTTTTGTAATGAACACGAAACTGAAACCGCATCCTTTTTGATCCAGCTCCATTGAGACACGGAAGAGAGGCAGTGCATGGCGTGTATAAATACGCTTATCACTCAAATTAGATGCTCTTTGGATTCCAAATTTTGTTTCATTTCAAAACAAATGTTAATCAGAATGGTAATAATTGAACCGGGACTCAGCTTGAAATATATTTAACATATTTTCGCCCATTTGCTAGTGGGGACATGCTATTTTCGTCAGTGCTATTCATTCTTATTAGAAAGAACAGTAAAATATCGATACAAATTGACTTGCGTCAATCAAATCTTTTCACCAAAACGTGTGGAATTTGAATCTATTAATGGTTCATATGTCTTTTTTTAAATGTTATCCCCCCCCCCCAATGTGAGGAGTTTTTGATGAAATCGATAGCTATTTATGTTCTCTATTGACATGCAGCACATGCTAATAAATTCAAATATTTTTGCATTGAAATGTATTACCATGCATATCCAGCGCTTCCATGCAGTTACCTGCTCATTGCACGGAATGATTGCAATACATTACTTAGTTTTACGGCGTCCTAGAGAGAACGAAGTCTGTTTTTTATGAAAACGCTAAAGGCAAGACAATAATGTCCAACAATAACATGACAATCCTTGGGATGTATTTGGCTTTGTTACAGTTTCGTGCTCTAAGATATACACATCGATATTCGGGTTAAAGTGCAGTGACTAAACTTGCGAGTATCCTTCAGCTATATTTAATCTCTATCTTTTATTCCGCTGCTTTGTTGAGGCGCACTTGGGAAGACACCTTCAGATGATAGTTTTAACTTAACCATCTTGGAGCATTTAAAAAACCTTTTAATGTATAAAATGATCTATTTGCTCTTGTAAAAAGATGCTCCATTAGGGCTAGTATTGTTACCGGTTAAAAAAAAAAAAAGGCAGGCAAAAATCCCCACGTGGTGTCAGATGGCGTTCTTCTACGTATGCTGCACAATTCTAATCAAAAGCGTGCATTACTGAGAGTCATTTTGGATGGATTCAAACCATGAAACCGCATATGCGAACGAGATGCCTGATGAAAAAAGGGCAGGTTGATTGCGTTTTCCTTCCTCTATTCCGGACAAAAACGCTTTTAACTGAATAACCCAGATTTCTTTTTTTATTGAAAACTGCACTATCTTATGATTCTTGGCTCCATTGAACTTCTCCATTAACAGCGCTACTACTGGTTTACTTGAATAAAATCCAATCTCATGAAGGCTTTCTACAACAGTAGAGCAGCTGTTTTAAATTTCCTCGGCAGTCTGAAGGTCTAAAACCAACTCTTTTATGGTTTCTTCGCTGTTTCTGCGAGTTGACAAACAACGACAAAAAAAAAAAAATGATGTTCATTTGCAGTTATTGTTTTTGGTTGTTTTTGAAGATACTGATTTAGTGCTTAGAAACAGTTTTAAGTTCTTGATGTTACATTTTGAGAAATATTCAGATTTTGAAAAGCTTGCGTTTGACTTCCTCAAATCTACCTTTTAAGCGTCAATTACCGACCTTCACTGAAACGATTCGCAACTTATGAAAGCTGGTCGCTGTTAATAGCTAATTAAATTAGAATAGCACTATGCTCTCGAACAGTTCTTATTGTACAATACGTTGTCAATAGCCAAACATACATTTTCTAACAGCACTTTTCACTTATACACAGATGCTCAGTTTTGTATCCATTAGCGAAGAATGAGTATGCATATTGCCACCATTGGAAACTTCAATACTAATTGAAAATTATGACTACTAAGGCATAATTTTTTAATTATTTTAATTCTGAAGAACAATATTACAACGTTATCAAGTTGATCAGAATCTGTATTTATAGTTTTTCATTTGAGTGCAATAAGAAAGGCACATGTTTATTTAATTTTTTTATAATTGTAATGAAAAATTAATGTGCTTTATTAGAATGCATATTCAAACATGGGCAAACAGAAGTATATTGATCTATGCCGAAATAAAATTTAAAAAGACCTTTCTTTGTTTTCACTATTATTTATTTCTTTCGATTTAATTCAAACGTTTTATGACTTTTTAAGTATAATTTTTTTTAAAGAATGTTATGCTGCACTTGAATAAACGCATTCTTGATATGCTAATTAACATATTATAATATATCTGCTAATTCAAATATTTCTTTTTCAATGATAAAATAGAGAAAATTTATCGAATTTCATTTATTTCTCTTTACAGAAGGTGATCTACATGTATTATCTTATAACTGGTGTTATAATTTGTGAAGATCCATTTACGTGTGTGTCTTCTATCTCACACGCGGTTTTCCGACACCATTCATAAAAGTCCGGTAGATTTTCAAAAATTTCTTCTTAAAAAAAATGGAAGCAATGATTAGTTTTACGACATCAGAATTCAGTGACATTCAGTCACTGCTTCCAACTCACACGCACATTCTCATCAGCTCTAACGCTTGGAAAACAGATGTGTTGAAAGAATCGAAATTTTTATGTAAAGTTCTTGAAATGAATGCCTGATCTTCAAAAACGTGATACAGTCATTTGAGTTTCATTTTACATGGATTTTTACTTTCTCGTATACGAAGTATAGTGAAAAGTACTGTAATCGTCAAAGAATCGAATTTGAGATTTTGACAAATTTTCATAAGTCAGATCGGCCTAAGTTCGAAAAACTTATTTTCGGAGCCTATGTCTATTCTTAAAAACACTTTGAACCAGAAATATGAAATTTTGTACATGGATTTTAAACCAAATTGTAGATTTCTATTTCTGAATGAAATTCATTTAGGGGAAGACTGTGAAGTATAAGTGAACCCTGTAATGGCAAAACTTTTAGATCTAGGTAGATAAAATTTAGTATATAGGTCTAGCATCCAAAATGTAGATACTAGCTAAATTTTGAATCAATTCTGAGAAAGAGTTGACCGTCTGTCAGCTTGTATATTCATAAATGTAATCGGATTCAAACATAAATCAGGACATTCGGTAAACGATTTTGTGACTACAATTACATTTCTGAGTCTAAGAAAATGTCTCCGAAATAGATATTCACACGATAAATTTAGTTAAAATGTTAGATCCCCCCAAAGGACTATATTTCATAGCGATTGTTCGCCAATGACATGCAAGGAATTCGGAGAGACATAAAAACAAAATCAATTTTTACTTCTCTGTATACGAAGAGAAAGTATTGTATACGCCAAATACTATCCAAAGCACACCGGCAACTGAGCCAAATCAGCCGGAAGGTCTCTCCAAACTTTTCTCTCATATTCTCTAATAAAGCTTCCCCACATTGTGGACTTTGGATAAGACAGGGAGCGCCTAAAATAACACTGGTGTGCAAGAATTACGAAATATTAATCTTTGGCGTGCATTTGGCATTTTTATTGAATATGTTGTATGCACCTTTAGCAAGCTTTTTGGCGATTGATTCTTAGCATGCGATTAATAATATCCGTAAATCGACGACGATATTTCTGACGCGTTTTTCCTAACCGAATGAAACAAAAAATTTGGCAAAGAGTTACAACTTTAGTCAAAAAAGCGCATAGAAATTTGATATATTTAAATCAATGCGTTTTTTCATCTGTCACATTTATTTATCAAGATACAAATCGTCAAATGTTCAACTTATTATTGGATTTGCCTCAAAGTTCGGTAGATGTTTATAGTATTGATGTACGGAACATTATTCATCTAGCTCTTTTATTATTATAGTTGTCGTATTGTATTCGTATTAATTATGATTTCCTCTGAACATATTTTGCTCAAATTTTGATGGGAAATCTACAAATTTGGTATGAAGATAGCATAGTTTCATTCATAATTCATAAATTTCATTCATCTAGATCAAAGCGTTTTTAAGTTATCTTTGTCACAGATAGAGGACATTTTCCAAAAATATATTTTCCGAACTCTGGGAGGTTTAAACCGTGGACATTCGTCAAAATCCCGAGTTCAAATTTTTTGATGATTATAATACTTTTTCTATATTTCGTATACGAGAAACTGAAGACTCAATGAACATACGAGATCCTTACACGAAAATTTCGGACTTCTAGCAAATTTTGGGGCGAAATCTTCCTTTGGAAAAATGAGCTGCCTCTGTCCATATGAACATTTTAACCCTTAGTAGCCTGATTTACGAAAGTGATTTATTTTTAATATTACTGTGTTTGCTTGAGGGTCTAGATGAAGGGAAAAATAGCTAAAGAATTAGTAGGTAGGTTTTATGTAGGGCGGAATGCCTGAAGTATCAAAATTGATACTCACAAAAATAGCACTAGTTTCTTCAAGTAAAACATGCACTCGCAAAAAATAATTATATCATAGCGAAAATAATCTATTCACTTACCTCAAAAGTATTTATATTCTTCAGAAAAAGAAAATATATCAAATTTGTATTCAACAAAACTTTTAGTAAAATGTGTTTACTTGTTCACTTTGCCGCGCAAGTAATATGTCATAGATAAAATAAAACAATAATGACATTTGATTTTTTTTAATTTCGTTGGAAAGAATATTATACAACAGTAAAATACGTACAGCCAACCTATAAAAAAAAACTAATAGTAATGTGAACATTCGGTTTAAAAGATTGGTATCAAAATTGAAACTCTAGGTTATTAAGGGTTAAGTAAAAATATAACAAACAACCTGAAAGCATCAGAGCGGTTGATTATTAAATTTTGGATCATCTGATGTCTGACTGGTTATGCCGATTTTATATATTTGCGACTACGCGAAAAGTACCTTCGTAAAAGTATGAAGCTTATAACACGTCACATGGTTTTCATGCGAAAAAGTCAGCGTTATAAACACTGCCCTCGTTTTTCTTTAACTTGATTAGCATGCGATTGAATAAATAACTTAGATGTCACTATCGGAAGCAATTTTCTTTTTAAGTATAAAACGTATTTTGACAAAAATATCTTTTAGTTTGTTCTATAGTAGTGTTTACATGATTCTACATTTCTTTTTACAATCGCTTCCTGCACTAAGAGGCAATGAATGAACGAATGTAGGCGATGTCTCCGCCAGCATCGCATTTTAGGCCGCAGTAGTTCACGTGCTCAGAAATGTACTAGTAACAAGTAAAAAAACGTAGTCTTGTATGTATAAAGTGTTTCAGCAGAGTAAAGAATGACCTGCGGTAGAGGAGCAGGCAGTTGGGAATCCCTCTTGGGTATTGGGTTAATATTCATTTTAATACACTATGTTGAAATAAAAAGAATAATAGGATAACTGAATTAATAGAAAACAGTTGGCAAAGAAAAATGTAATATATCTGGAAATGACTGGATTTTAAATTTTAAAAAAAGCATATTCATTTATCTCGAGATTAAGAATTTTAACTGAAATTCTTTCATCCGACATTCTAAATTCGTTAGCTTTCATTTTTTGAGATCATTATTCCAACATTTCTGTCCAGTTTTAAACAAGAAATATCTTTTTTTTTTTTTTTTGCATCGCTTTTTAATAAATTATTTTCTAATTTCAAAAGTTTTCTTCGTTGATTCGCAGAAAAGGTGGATCTGTGGAAATAATTTTCTTTCTTAAGTGATTTGGCAAAGAATGAAATTAAGTAATCGACAATCAGGAAAATTATTTTTACATAATTTGAAATCTTATTTCTTCTCTTTTAAAACATTCTTATGTTCTGTTATTTGTTTCGATTTTTATTGTCTGTAATTTATTAGAAGCCAACACTGTCAGAATGAAAAATTTTCCAAATCTTACTTTTTTACTTTGTTTTCATTGTCTGATTTTTTTTTATATCAATCGCCTTTGACGATTAACAGGTTCACGGTATTGATTATTTCTAAAATTTTCAATTAAATATCTTATGTGATTTGGTCTTAATACTCCTTCAGTAAAATATTTTTAAGTTTCAAATTTTGATCGATATACAGTTTAGAAACTTTACGCTCTTCCGTTCATTTTATTTCGCCTTTTCTTATTTTCTGTTTGCTCACCAAAATTTGAATTTTAATTTGGAGTGGAAATGATTAAACTTTAAGTAATATAATTTTTTTTTTATTGAAATCGACCATTTTCTTTAAAAAATTATAAGTACAGAAAATGGAATTGCATTGCATTGAAGTCTTATGTGTATTGCAGAATATTTTTTTAAAGATTCATACAATATCTCAGATTATTCAATAAAAAGTTTTCTGATTCATTCATAAAATTCAGTTTTACATTCAAGAGGATTTAAATAATGTAAATAGTATTATTTCATTTTCTTTCAGTCGTAATGTATGTGTCGTAAATTTACTTCTGAAAAAATTGTCTAAATGTTGTACAATCCTTTGGTTCTAAGGTATCATATTCACTGAAATATTCTTGACACTCTAACTTTGAAATTAGAGACATTTTTTTTTTAATATTCTGCTATCAAACCTGACCGAACTATGAAGTTCTGAATATCATTTATTTGTGACAATCATCATTTTCATAATTTTAGGCTAATTAGCCTTGGTGAAAGATTTACGGACGCTGCTAATTGGCTTATCTTCTTCGAAACGGACGGTCAATGGTTGTGATCTTATAAAAATACGTGATTTTTATTCTGCGTTCTTTTAAGATTCAAATTTCCATAAGTCAGTTTCAGTCGCAATTGAGTGAACCATTCTTATTATTTAAAACGTTGTCTTAAAAATATTTTAGTAAAATGGCTCAAAGGATTTAAGAAATAAAAAATATCTAAAATTCGTAATTCGTTAAAACTTGACTCGCCCTGCAAGCTAATATGTGCCAAATTTGGCAGGGCTCACGTGCGCGCGCGCACACACACACACACAGAGAGAGGAGAGAGAGAGAGATTATGATGATTTGATTCGTTCATCATGTCACGGGTAACATTCATGCCAGATTCGCTTGTATATTTATACAATTATTTACGTATTCCAAATATTCGTCCTTTCGGATTCGTTTTTTGCAGAGGATGACGCGACTGCTTCCAGCTGTTTTATGAAAATAGAATTGGATGCGATCCAACAGGTTTGCAAAGAACTAAGAGAGATAGCAAAGAATGTTGAATTAACACAAACTCACATGAAAAAAGAAAACTCGCTTTTAAAAAATTTTAAAGGCAATTACTTTTTGCGCTTTGATTCATTTTTTGATTAAATTCAGTATTTATATATTTGCTTTTGTTGAAGTTTAGCCTGTTCACGAGAGAATCATTGGTTTTATGTATTTTGCTTTATTCATCGGTCAGTCCTTCAACTGCGTATTCCGAATTATTAAACTGTTTGTTTTTCTGTTGCATTTCATGAATTTTACAGAATTGTAAGCCTAGCATTATTGTCGTGGTAGTATTGAGTTATATTATTGTTTTGGTCTTGCTTCATTGAATTATTATAAAATTCTATGAAGTTTTAAATTACATCAAGTGTGTTATGGAATAATATTAAGATTCTTGTCATCTTGATTTTTATTTTGACTATTGAATAATAATACTATTATAGTATAGATTTGTATTAAAACTATTGTGCCTTCGAATTATATTTTACTATTATAGCTATGCACGAAAATAGTTTACCTTTACCAAAAAAAAAAAAGAATATTTGCGGTTGTTATATTTAAATTGCCTTTAAATAAATAAAAGAAATAAAATGTTTATTAAATTAACGTCATCATCAACCCAGTAATTAAAACGCCCTTTAAGATATCCGATTACTTAACTTGTTATGATTGAGGTGATATGTGCTAGGATAGAACCTGGGACCTTGTGGTTAGCAGTGCAGTAACTTAATAATTTTACCAAAACGATCGTCCGGGTAGAAGAGTTGTTAACTGGCTTATATGCTATTCGCCACATGATGACTGATACGCAGGTTAATGAATAAACACAATAAAAAGTTCCCCGAGTTTGTTTGCTCTTCTATCCGGGGAACACAGTAAACGAAACTGAAAGCAACTCGGTCGTCTGATCGTTTTATCAATGGCACGAGTGAAAGCGTGCAAAGCAAATGTGTAGTTTTAAATAAAATCGTTATTCATTAAAACAATTGAATCATAGTCTGCGTATAAGAGGAGTTGGTTTCTCAGAATATAACTTCTGCAATTCCCCTATGAAATTACATTATCGTGTGAAACACACGCTCACTGTTATAATAATTGCTCCGGCGGATTTCGAGAGAATTTTCTTTTAAAGCGAAACAAGGTGAGGCAGGCCAGAGCTCATGCCCTGGCCGCAAAATTAAGAAATGTAGCAGTTGCATTACACTTATCTTCTCTTTTGGATACTAGAGGGCGATACCTGATTAAGCCATCCCATATGTAATCCCATAATGCATTGCGATTGTAATGAGAAGAAGATGGGATGCTGAACTGTGAAGCGCGCGCGCGAATGTCTTGTCTTTGTGTTTGTTTTAAGTGTGTGAATGTGATTATTAAAGAAATGTTTCCAACAACATTCGTCCTGTTGCTTCCTGCACAAATCATAATAATCTACATACCACCACAGAAATCAATTTATTGTATTTAAAAAAGAAATTCTACTGAGCTCTTATTTCCAAGATTTCTAAAAATGTACATGTTTCAGCCACATTAGAGAAAATGAAATAACTTCAAGTCAACAAGCTTCCCTAATTGGGAATAAGGACTTAGAATCGTATGGTTATTAGCTTATTGTTTATGGCTTGTCTATTATTTAAATGGAATAAATTATAACAAAACTCATGTTCAGATAGGGTGTTTTTTTTTTTTGCAGGAAAGCAAGAAATAGAGAAAGATTTTAAATCTTTCGGGTTTATGTGAAAATAAATAGCTTTGCTTTCTGATTCTCGAGAAAGCAAGAAACACTCGACAGCAGCTTAACAAGAGATCGTATAAATCTCAAAATCTTTCAGCAAATAAGAGCATCATATGTGCTTTAGAATTGAATCGTTTTTCAAATATTTGGACGCTAGAATAGATGTTTGGAAACTATGTTTCAAAAATCGAATCATGAAGTGTACTTATGATTGATGTAACCGCGATATACATCTCAAGCTAAAATAGTGAATGGCAAGTACTCGTTATGAAACTAAATTTCATTGCTTTTCTTATTGCGAGTGTCAATAGATGACGTCGGAAAAACCGCGGAGCAAGATGTAAATAAGCCAGGAAGAATACATTTAGTTTTATTCATTAAAACTTCGATTAATCAGAAAAAAAAATCAAAGTATTCTGAACGACTGATTTTCTAGAATTCTGACGAAAGTTTTTGACTGCGAAAAACAGGAAATATTTTTTTAAATAAAAGTACCTATCATGGAAGTTAATCAACAAAATTATATATTATGCATTAAGATGGTTTATGGATATACTAACCAAACATCAATCGGAAACCGCATGCACAAATTCATAAATTACGTAAGGCAGCTCTGCTGATGCTTTTGACGATAACAATGTCAAGAGCAAGTTACAAAATTTTTTTTTTGAAGCAAAGTGTAGCTTATATTTTCATATTTCATAGATTCAATACGACAAAAAAAGACTGTGATTTAGTTTTTTGAACCTGAATTGAACTTCATCGAAATCATCAACACTTCCCAGTCGATAAAAACGAGGATGCCAAATCTGTAATATTTCTAATAAAACCTTCAAAGTTTTTAAGAATTTTTTTTTGTATTTATATAAATAAAGTTTACTTTTATCATAGCAAAGAGCAATGTTTCCTAACATAAACAAATTAAAAATGGGTTAGTTAAAATTCAACTTTAAATCGGATCGTATATTTAAAATATATAAAAACTTTTAAAAATTAACATTCGTTATTTACAATTCTTTTCTCCAAATTCGGTGAATTTTAAACCATGGAGAATAATAATAAAAAAATTAGGGTCAAGTATTTAAATATATATTTACCTCGCTTTGCTCCGCGAAAGTACGTTGCTTAGCTATATAAAATTTACCAATATTTGTAGCAATAGATGGATAGCATGATTTCAGTTTCCAAATATAAGCAAACAAATGTGATTTAAAACTTCTGTTTGATAAGGCAAATCTGAATTTCAGCAGGAGAAAACGAATTTAACACGCTGATGAATGCTCATTGTTGTGGTTCAGTCTGGTTACATGAAAAAGAAAACACAATGCTCTCACTTCAAATATATTAAATTTCACAATGATTGTGGATATAGAATATCTTTTGTTGCCCCATTGTCTATGCTCATATAGTGATTGTCTGGTTTGTCGACTCAAGAACATGCAACATATAATTGTACATGTGAGAAGCAATGCGTGTCATCTAATCGTATAGTTATGAAGATTGGGCCTGAGCTTTGTTGATGATAATTGCAAACTCAAATCGAAATGGAATTTGCAGTCTTCTCAAATGAAATAGGATATTTATTGGAGTTGTAGGATTGCGAGGAATGAAGACATCTTTACTTTTGAAAGGTCCTGTAGTTACGTCAAAGACGTTGCTGACTCATTTTTTTTTTTTTTTTTTTTACAAAAAGCTTCATGGTATTAGAAAGCGTTGGCTGTGTGGCATTTCATAACATTATAATTGGCCTGCCGATTTTCAATTGCAGTACATGCAATGGCATTCCTGGAAGGTCGAGTGAATTCAAAAATTTTGATGGATAAGTAATAATTCCATCTTCCTCCACATACCTTTCATCGGTGAGCTTGAATGTGACAGCCTCACTTTGAATGTTAAGACTGAACTTATTAAGTTCTTAGATGTCTTTGTGATTGGAAGCAACAATAGCTCATTCATTGAATCTATCCTAGTTCTTACATTTGGTATGAATATTATTAAATACTTTTATACCCAATTCTTCTTTTGACATCATTCAATTGCAGAAATTATGAGTTAACAATTGATCTGATACCTTTCCATTCCCAATTTCCAGCAACTGAAGTGAGGATATCATTTTGCAGCTGAATACGCATATTTGTAGTTCATTTTAACGTCTTTATGTGTCGCCACAAAGTAGAGTATTTTGGGCAAACATTTATTTCGTCCGCTGGTGTCAATCGAGGAATGACAGGTAACATCCTCCTCGGATCTCCTGAAAGCAATATTTATGAGTTCCCGGATGTTCCACTTAAAGCTTGGCATGAGCGATTGATTTCTATGTGTATCCCTCTCAAACAATTAGTATGCATTTCTGAAATACTTTTCTCATGCCGGTTGCTTTTGAAACGTTGCACGTGGGCATGTTAAGGAATTGCATACTCAGTGGCGCGATGCACTGTTTGCCTATTGCAATTTCTGTGAATATGCCAAGTTGTAACATATAAAACCGCAGAATAACAACAACAAAAAAAAAGGGAAAAAAAATTACTAATGAAATATTTCATTTCAAGCACGGATCAATCGGCACACCCCAATTCCAACGCAATAAGGAACAAAATATTTCAATTCGCTGGCTCTCCGAGGAGGTCAATTTCACAACGTTTCAAATGAAAATGAATTGACACGGCTCAATTTCATCGCCAATTGCATTGAAAAATAAGAAAAACAGTTAAAAAAACAAAATGAAAAACGATAAAAAATAAATTGTGCTCGTTAAAAACGCTATGATAAACGACACAGCTCAATTCCAACGCAATGTCTCGCCAAATAATTAAATTAAAGGGAAGTTAACTCGAAATCGACGAAAATGCAATTTAACAGTGCAGTCGGAAACAGTGAAATGGGATCATAAAATTAGAAATTGTTAACGAATCATAAATCGCAAAACATTAAAATGGAAGCATAAAATATTTAGTATAACATGTCTTGCTTTTATGTCCATCAGATTGCGCTGGTCGTTTTTAAAGCCTTTTTTACCTGTTACAGGTGTGACATATATATGATAAGTGCATTAAAACATGCGCCTATTTGAATGCAACGTTGTGTCAGAATTTTAAATCGGAACTTTCGGAGATTTAAGAGTTCAATCAAACGAGCGTTTCCATTTTTATTTATATAGAGTGACGGAAGTGCAAACATAATTAAAAACACTTTATATATTTCAGTAATATATATATTTGTCTTTTTTTATGATAATTGTTCTAAAACGTCACTTTACAAATTATTTTTATTAAATTTAAATAAATTATTTTTAAAATTTTCTTTACATATTTGAAAATTTTATTTATCATTTTCTTTTTATATTTTTTTTAGCGCTTGCATAATTTTCTTTGTTTCACTTGAGCATTGAATTTATTTGTCTTTAAAATGTTTACAAATTCAATAAAAAATATCTTTTTCTCGACCAATAAACTTTATTTTGCGCTAATTTAACTCGAAGCACCAGACGCAAATCATGACTGTCTGTATGTGCCGTGGTAGCCTGGTGGTAAGGTCTCGGCTCGTGAGCCGTAGGGTTTCAGGTTCGAGACCCGATTCCACAGAAGAACTGTCGTGTAAGGGGTTCTGTTGCACGTTAAATCCGTCAGGGCCAAACGTCCTCCCGCTAGTGTGGTGTGGTGTGGAGAGGGGGTGCCAGCTCAGGTGTCGTCCTTGTCGTCCGACCACGGTTCGAAATTACGAGGTCTGTCACAAAATAGCCCTAGTGTTGCTTTATAACGGGACGTTAATATAACTAAATCAATTCAACAATGACTATTTGTATTCAGAAGTAGTGAGCTGGGTTTGTGCATCTATCCTTTCAGAAAATGCATCAGCGTGTAAGCAGCAGACCTATTTTTAAAAATACTGTCCCTCCCCTACCCACTTTTCCCCCCTCTTCGCGTACGAGAAATTTGAAAAACTGAGGTTTTATGTTATATCGTTGTTCCTCATAGGAATTCTGTTCAAAATAGATGATTCAGTTACTGAAGAGAATAATTAGTATACTAATAATTTCCTAAATATTTTTCAAACCCTTTCAAACTAGAAACAAAAGGCGATTGTAAGCATTAATCTTGAGATGCACGATGCATAAGTTATTAGTATATGAATGAAGGGCATTATTTAAAGGAATGCCTAGAAATCTCGGAAGTAAGAAAAAATCTGAAAGTTGAAAATAATGACTTAACTACAATACTGATGGTATTAGATAATCTTAAAACTCGGAAGGATATGATATTAAAAATTGTCAGTTTTTTACTTCTGTTTGAAAGTGCATGGATTTCTGTTGTTGTGAAACGAGAATTCTAAGAAATATTTAGAATTTTGAGGAGATTTTCTTTAAGTGATGGTCTGTTCCTTGTTTAGTAGGAAGATAGGTTGGTGAACTGGAAGATGAGGAGGAAGGTCAGTGATGGAGCACTTTGTTGCTAGGGTGGATGTCAGTTCGGTGAATCAGCCGGTGTTGTGAAGTGTTATGATAAAGATAGCTGGCCACTACAGATCGGGCAACGGCAACGTCGTGATGTTTCGGAGTTCCGCGATGTGACAAAGTGGTCACGAGCACCTCCACATCATAATTTGGAATATTTACTTTAATTTGTTAGTTTAGGGAAAAGTTAAATTTAATTGAAACTAGTTAGGACGAGCGCAATAAAGCTCTAACATCATGAAATTTGGTATTTAATTTTGTGTTTATAAGGTTTTTGGAATAATTAATGAAATTAAAATAATAAGATATATTATTTATGGGGTAATAAGAGATCATTTAATGGATTTACGTTGCACGTGCCTTTTACTATGGGGGGGATAGTTATGTTTCTATGATCGATAAACTATGAAAATTGGAAAATAATGCTGATAAATGATGTGCAAGTTGGGACTTCTTGTGTACTACCTACCACCACTAAAAGAAGCAATGTCGACAGGATTTGTAGTAGCGGACTGCTGTCTTTAACATAAACCATCCCAATGAATGGCCAATTCCCCGAACTGGCCTCCTCTTCGAAGCCTCGGGCACAAGGTGGTCGATCTTTGATCTTCCTCCTCGTCCTCCACACCTGTCATCCCGTTTTACAACTACATCCCGGTCAACGTAAATTGGGACTATCGGAAAACACTCTGGGAAAAATTTGTTCACTATGCAATAAAGAGTAGAGAAAACAGGCTGGTTGTTCTGGTCGCAGGCCAAATGTGTGATGCGCTCCTTTTCACTTTTCTTCTCCTTAGCTAATATTTGGTTCCGATTTTGTTTTCACATTATAGCCAAGAAACTCATCTGCTTTAATGTGCGTTCATTTTTTTAAGAGATTCATTTACCAAATAAATGTAATTTTTTAAAAGAAGGTAATTATAAAAACTGTTTTTTAAGAATTGCGTTATCTTATGAAATAATTCTTGCAATGCTACTCGTTTCTGAACAAACGAGCCTCCATTCGTCCTAAGTCAATAATGTGTTAAAACAATTGCAGAACGCCTTGTGGCGTACCTACATAAAGGGACCCCGGGGTAAATACCAAAACTGCGTCCTTTCCTTTTTATTTATTTTTCTCTGGTCCTTTACACTAAGGGAAGCAAAAATTGAAAGTGCAATTAAACCTAAATAACAATATATGGAATACTTTGAAAGTAATCTGATTCAAACCTTGCAAATAACTTCACAGTGATTGCGTTATATATGGGCCGCTTTTGAACATAAAATGTATCATTCCAAACCTTTTTTCCAAACATTTAAAAAAATGTTTGGAAAAACCAATTTTATAAAATCAATTGGAGAGTCTATGTTCAACTTGCTTAGAAATTTTTCTCCATTCTAATTTTAATAATTTAAAGAAGGCCCAAATTATAAAATCAGATAACAGTGAGCGTGGAACTTTAGAGAAATACATATCAAAAATGATTAAACGCACTGCATGTAATAAAAAGCCTTTCAATTTCATAAATACTCAGAGATCTGATTCAAAACTGAATTAAAATCAATGCATTAGTAATTTGTCTATGACATGTAGAATTGCACTTCGTTATAATTTTAGATGTTTTACATATGCATAGAAAGAGATACATTACTTATGAAAAATTTTGAAGGCTTTAAGTGTCGGAAATGTTATACATTCGCTTTCCTTACTTTCCTCGACGCGAAAATGTTTGATTTCGTTGGTCAATTTATACTCAAAACAACTAAATCAGTCTTTTTTAAAATTTATGAATGGGTGTGTGTGTGTGTGTAGTAAAAATATTCGATTAAAGGTTGATTATTATATCGAACACTATTTTAAAATTATAGTATATATTTTTATTACTTATAATTTCCATAATTGGTTCTTTTATTTTTAATGAAAATTATTTCCGTTTTTTCGCGTTCAAAAGTAGCAATCCAAATATTAAAAGATCAGTCATTTAGAATATTAACGATTTTTTTGTTTGTTATTAATGGAAGTTTCAATGAATGAAAATAAATGTGATCTTTTGGGCTCATTTAGACCTAATCTGACGCCGCCGTTTTTCCGACTACATTTATCGACACTCCAAATGAAAAAGTTGGAAAATTTTGTTTTATTGTGAGTGCTTTCTACTAATTAGTTTATCTTGAGTTGCATATCTCGGTTATATCAATCGTGAATATGATTTTTAATATTTAAGATTTGATTTTCAGGAGCATAGTTTCCGAAATCTGTTTCATCGTTCAAATATTTGAAAAACTAAAGCTTTTTTGAAACGTATATGATAGATACTGTTTATTAAAATACTTTGAAATTTATACAACTCTGGTTATGCTGATGTCGAGTGTTCGTTGCTTTCGAGAAGTGTCCAGAACAACAAAGCTATTTTTTTCGCATAAATTTGAAAGATTAAAAATCTCCATTCCTTACTTTTCATGAAAAATAAATAAATAGCAAATAAAGTGAAGCTTTCCAATATGAGTTTTATTATAATTTATTTTGTTCAACTCATAAAATAACTAGACACTTTAAACCATGAGCTAATGACTAAGTTTTTAATAAATCCTTATTCCGAATCAAGGAAGTCCATTGCCCTTGAAAGCTTTTCTTTCTCATTTTGCTAAAAACCTTTAATTTTTAAAAATCTCCTGTAGTATGAAAGCTCATTCTCAAGTCTGTTTTTCGCCTAGTTGCCCCCGCTGGGAACAGATACCCTGCGATAAACATGAATAAATTATGATGTCAATAAAGTATAAGAAGTTTTATCAAATGACCTGATTTTCAAAACATTTTGAAAGTAAAATAAAATAAATAATATTCCGTTTTATGGAAGCGATCATGTGTTGAATGGAGAGTGTCGATTAAGCGCAGTATCTTGGCGAAGTGATAATGATTTATAAATGAAGAGAAAATTTGAAGTACTTAAATTTAAATGAAACATATCGCGTTGTTTTTACTGGCATAGGGCTAATTTTCTCACCAATCCTAACTTCATTTTAAATTTCCTAAATTCTGTTCTACAGCAGGTTTGGGATCGCAATCTATACTTCCGGAAGTTTTGCTTCTGCGATCATCAACAAGCGCCCCAAAATTTCACACTTTTAACTTGGGAACAGGACATCGGATTTCTTCAAGGATCTGCAGGATGCCTTATTTGACTGCGATTCTTCAGTGATCCCTCATCGAGTTTCGAAGGTGGACATTCATTACGTTTAACTCGGAACAAAAATTTTAAAACTTTACATTTACAATAAGAACAATTATGAATATTTATATATAAAATATGAGCGTAAAGGGCGGTATATCCCCCCCCCCCTCCTTGCATTTGCATTAAATATGGAGAGAGATTTTATTATACTGAAGTAAGCACGCAGGATTTTTAAAAAGATTTAATGATAAAAATGTCAGTTGTATCGGGGGAGGGGGGAAGAGATTCTAACCTGTATATAATGTTACAGAATTTGCCTGTTTTTATATTACTTTTTATAAATTTACTCTTAATTATATAGCAGTGATAATACACACACACCAAAAAAAAATGTGGTGAATATTGTCGCAACGCTATGGGCATAAACTCACTAAAAAGAAATGTAAAATATATATCAAAATATTTTGAAAGCATATATCAAAATTTGTAAAATTGAAGAGAAATAACTTTTAATTAAAAATGTATGGATGATCTTATTGACAATCAAAAAGTAATTACGATGCAGTTTTGGATTACCTTGCTGTGCGCCTCAAAACATTTTGCAGCATGCGCATCGCATGATGTTTTGTACACATAATGTGTCAGCGTACAAACATTGACGTATTTAAAAGCCTTCTTTGTATGAAGAAATCACGTGTTCTGTGAATGGGAGGAGGAAAGGAGAAAAATTTCCATCGCTGTAAGAGCTCGAGAAAATAATAATAAAGCCGCTTCGCTCCCAGATCGGAGGGTGGAGGGAAGGGCATGTTGTTCTGAATGAATGGTAACCATGCACCACTGGCTCGCGTGTGGGGGTCAAAACACCGTCTGGACTGGAAGCCATTTTGCCGTTTCAACTATTTCGAGTCCGGCTGGTGGAAAGGCTTAATGCGCTCTCCTCACCTGCTCGCAACGGGCGAAGCAATACCGGCTTCTTACGTAATCGAACAGCAGTGACGCAACAAGAACAAAATAAACGAAGTAAAAAAAAAA
>JAPMOR010072395.1:51983-96228 GCA_026543865.1 Argiope aurantia
TCCTTTAAAGCTACACCTGGCGAATCTGTACTCACCATTGCTACGTTTCAACATAAGATAAAAGAATTTTCCCTTCATTTGCAAAGTGTTGTTCCTCTCAAAAATTCTTATTTCTTCGGAAGAATTTCATGTAAAACAATTTGATTCTAATTGCTTTATTAATCTCATTCCGCAAAATGGTCCAGAAAATTTATTTTTTCTGCATTCAAATTTTTACCAAAATTCATCGTCTTAAACTGGTTTATCTTCTGGTAACGGGTTTTTAAAGGTTTATACCCCCTCCCTCCTCCTTTCCGTACCTATCTTGTTTCTTTTAAATTCATCCCCCCCCCCTGCTCAGTATCTACGTGAAAAAAAGATTTTAATTATTTTTTTTTTGTGGGGCTGTCAGTTGTTGCCATACAATTGGTTTGCATGATAAGGTAAAATAAACTGTTTCGTTTTTTTTTTTTTTCTTCTCATTAATTGGGAACGTAGATAACAATGTGCTTGCAAAAATCGATACATTCGCTTAAATGGTATTTTTTTTAAAAATTTGTCTTATTGATTATTATTAAAAATCATGAAATGGTAGTTTGTCCGTGTGTATGTGAATATAAAATTTACTTAGCATCGTCGACTGTATATTAAATCAGTGAATGGATGAGAATGCTTTCTCGCATTCCCATCGATAAGACATAAACAGACTCTTTACAACCAAAGATTCTTACACACTACAAAATGCTTTATGGATTCCTAAATTAAATTAGCTCTAACGTGTATCATTTGAGCATGAACTGTCTATTCTTTATATATATAATATAGTATAATTAACGATATCTCTAAATTTAAATGAAATCCTAATTCATTTCCTAATTTTTATCTTAATTTAGTTCATATTTTCTTTATTCTAAATGTTAAAAATAAATTATTATTTCCTGATCCAATTCCACCTTTTTTTATTTATTTAATGAATGCTACAGAAACTGTAAAAGTGCTGCGGTTTTCACGCTCCGAGTTAAGGGATAAATATCTGTCTTCTTTTAAACGATACCTCTATTCACGTTACCTAAATCGACACGCTTAAAGAAATCCATATCCGAATCACATAGTATTGGATCACTGGGGATAAATATTTATATCTCTTTCGCTCTTGTGTCGATCTGTAGATTTATGTACTTCTTTGCTTCTTGCTTTTACATAAATGATGCATACTGAGATGGAATAAAAGGGAAGTTTAAAAATTCAAATGGCCTCTTTCTTTGTCTACTGCTTAAAAACTTTTATATATGATAAATGACTTTTATATATGATAATGACGTCGCGTGCATCACGGTTATTTTGCTTAAAAAGATATAAAGAGGTATATATTGTTATAATGAGACAAAGAGTCATTGTGGTAAAATATACAGTTTTAAATGGCATATTTAGAGTCTATTCCATTTTCCGATACTGTATCTGTGCGTACAGGGCGTCGTCTCGTTTCGTTCTGCAACAGCTGTTTATAAACCGTTTGGAATAGACAAAGTACCCCTTTGAAAAAGGACTGAAGTATAAAAGTATTGAAATATTTAAAGAATGATGTTTTTTTTCTTGTTTGAACCAATAAAAAATATCTGATAAAGTTGCGAAATGTAACTTTTTATTCAGTTGAACGGTCCTACGAATTATATTTAGTAAAATATTCTTGACCCTGTCATATTTTAAAGAAAGAAAGAAGGGGGGGGGAAGAAGACACGCCTTCTTTTGGGGATAAAATGACTTGCTTTATGAAATGTTGAAAATCATTATTTTAGAGGAATTTTACGACTTTATTCGCGATATCATCAAGGAATCGTTTGAAAACTGTCATTTCATACGGTGATGGCGGTGGCTTTTATTTTCCCCTGTTTTTAAATTGAACCAGCGGCTTGCCCAAAACATTTTCACGGACGCTTTAAGAAAGATTTCATCCCTACCCACACTGTACGAAAAATTGACGCACGGAGCTTTGGCATTGGCGTTCCATTGCACCTTTGAAGTAATTTTGTGATTTTTTACACAATCTGTGGTTTGATCCGCGGAGAGTGTTTTTGGCGATTGACATCTGGCATGCTGTTAATAATGCTGAAAATCGGATTGGCACTATTAGCGCATTTTTCAGAAGCGATTGAAACAAAAACGACACGCCACATTTGAAACGAGTTATCGAGCTTACATGCTTTTGAAAGTACAGACCGACAGATATTTAATTCCTTCATGAATGGGTGTTTGCATTGCAGATGTTAAATAGTATACGGAATTTTATCTTTCCAGCTCGGTGTCAGTTCAGGTGTCGTCCTCGTCATCTGACCGCGGTTCAAAATTACGAGGTCCGTCCCAAAACAGCCCAAGTGTTGCTTCAAAACGGGACGTTAATATAACTAAACTAAACTAAACTAACTCTACTGTGCAGTTATCGCATTAACTTGTATATTCAGAATGCCGGACAAATAGATTGCCTTAGAACAGATTTCGCTTAAAACTTGATAAAAGTCGACTCGTGTGGTGTAAAGAGTGTTTACCAAATCGAATCTGTCCAGCTCAAAGCGTGATTGAGTTATCTTTGTCACATACAGACAAACATTTTCCAAAAATGTGTTTTTCGAACTCAGGGAGATCTAAAACGAGAATACTCGTCAAAATCTCGAGTTCGAATTTTTTGACGATGGCGACTTCGAATACGAGAAAATAAAAAGCGTTTCTGTGTCAGCACTTTTGTTGCTGTTATTTACTGCTAATACAGACAAAATGTAAATACATTCAAAAATGAAAGAACTTAAATCCTCTTGAATGCCATTTTTAAAGTGAACAGTAAAGTGATTTTTATTTCAAAACTTTAGAATGGTTGTTTATAATCGCATATTACTTATTATTTTATTATTTTCAATATCACTTTATTTTAGTGGAAAAACTAAATAATTTTCATTACATGATTTGTTTAATGAAACGATCTGTATTATATTCCTATTATTATATATATATACTAGCTGATGATCTATTTTATATTCTTCTATTGAATATATAAATCAAGGAAAAATGACAAATGGTGTTTTTAATTTCTTCCAAACATTTTACTTTTTAGAAATTTTTTTTTTAAATGAATGTGCATGTCACCTCCATTTAGGTGAAATAGCTATCATTCGGTTCATTTTAGTCATGAAAAAAATGTTTTTTAATTGTACGTTTTAGGATGTCAACTTGTTTTTCTCCTTAATATGACTGATAGGGCATCATATGCAAATTTAGAATCCGTATCTTTTTCAAAGACACATTTACCGACTCCAACAATAAAATCAAATCCTTTTCATTATTTAAAGCATTTTTTTCCAATTGAAACTGTGTTTGTTTCGAACGATTCAGAAATAAGTGATGGGACCGGAATAAGAGAGGACGCCCTGTATTTACATATGCCTGCGCAGGTGTTTAAACTTTTCTATATGCGCAACAGTTCAGTGTTTAAATGAGTGCGCTATGATTTCAGTTTTCTTTCTTTTACTTTTTATCTGAGAGAGCGCTGATAAAGAATATTGGCTCTGTTTTGATCCATCAACAAGGTACATGCAATAATACATTCCTTGATGGTTCAACCGCAACAGCACGCGCAAATCTGATCTCTCACTTCTGGTGTGTGTTAGACCAAGACGAACATTCTTGCTGATCATCTAAAATAGTCAAACTGATGATAACTGATGTCATTTACAATGAATGGATAATTCCTTTTTAAAGATAATGGAAATAAAAAGGAAGTGTGGAGCAAAATAAATAGGGATCACATAACTTTCAAATTGGAAAGTTATAATCTGATACAAAAATCGTAATAATATTATCTGTTAATGATATCTGATGTGTGTTTTTTTAAATATACCAGAAATTTTCATTTTTAGATGTCAATGTTACCACTTTTGTTTTTTGTTCCAATACTTTAATTACTTTCTGCTTTCCACATTGCACATGTTTTTCTGCACTCATTTCAAGTCAAAACTTTTACACGAATGCAGCTGATGGCTCCGGCCGGTGGCCAATGAACTGTAAAAGAACCTCTAGAACGTTGGAATATATTAAACCATTTTTGTTATTATTATTTATTATAACTACCTTAGTTAATGTAAGTGAAACAAAGTTTTACTGCTTTGAAATGTTAGAAATAAAAACTTTTTATGTTTTTTTTTTTTAAAATATTTTTTGATAATTAATGAATCGACCATTATATGCTTTTTCTCTTGAGTTAAAAAAAATACTGTCCTAGTCGTTGAAAGAAAATATTAAAGGCGACTATTCTTTAGTTTTTAGAAAATGTGCTGTGAATGCTTTTCCACAGAGAACAAATTCTGAAAAAAATTTTTAACTAAAAAAAAATCCAAAAAATTCTCACAGGAAATAAATCCGAAATCATTTTGATATTTCCAAATTACAGCTAGAGAGGTGCTGCTGCTCATTTGATAGCAAATGAAAGCGGAGCGTAATTTTCCAAAAGGGAAGAGTCTTTAAGAGTGAGTTGAAACTTTCATTTTGTATCTCGCTTCTTCAAACCAATTCAGGGCACAGTTTAAGTGTGGAAGAGAAAGGAAGAAATGTTTACTTACGCTTATTTTCATCGTATTTAATCTGCCTTTTTGTGGGCCTCGGTGGCAAGATCTCGGCTTCAGAACCGGAAGGTTTCAGGTTCGAGACCCGATTCCATTGAAGAACCGCATGTAAGCGGGTCTGGTGCACTTAAATCCGTCAGGGCCAAACGTCCTCCCGCTGCTGGGGTGTGGAAGTTTGAAGAGGGGGTGCCAACTCAGGCGTCGTCCTTGTCATCTGACATGGTTCAAAATGACGAGGTCCATCCCAAAATAGTCCTAGTGTTGTTTTGAACGGGAGATTAATATATCTAAACTAGTCTGCCTTTTAATAGCATTTAAATTTAAAAAGTAAATTTAATATAATTGCATAACCCTTGGAGTGTATGCGCAACAATGATTTGGAAACAATAAGAATTCTCTAAAGTGGGGGAAGGGATTTGAAACACATTCTACGTTTGCGGACTTTCTTCGATCTTTTGCTATAGATTATACTAATGCACATAGTGTTGTCACATTCAAGGAAAGAGTAGAAGTAACCAATTTTAATTGCTTTTGTGAAACTATTTCCATTGTTTTATCTTCTTTTTGGCGAGATTATTATACGTTTTTAAAAAGTTATATATCTTATTTCTTTTATAAGATGCGTATTGAAACAAAGGCAAGAAAAACCTTTCAAGAATGAAAATCTCCCCCTTTCCAGCATTAAACCTTGACGAGAAATAGTTCAGAGATAATATGAACCAGCGTGAGTGGTCTTTCCAAAACTTTCTCGCATAAACTCTAATAAAAATCTTACCGCTTACCCTCCGCAAAGAATTGTGGGTCTTGGGTAAGGCAGAGAACGTCTTACATGGTATTGTATTCAATAATTACGAACTATTAATTTTTGGCGTGAATTTAGCATTTTTATTGAATATATCGTCTTGCCAGGTTTTTTTTGGCGGTTTATCCTTGGCGTGCGGTAAATAGTATCCGAAAACCGAATTTGTGTTTTAGATGTGTTTTTTTCCCACAGACTGAAGCCAAAATTTGATTTAAAAAAAAGTACAACTATAGTCACTAAAACGCATGCCGAACTCATTGCGTTTTTGAGCTATCGCGTTCACATGCTTTTGAAAGCATAGAGTCATAGATTCAACTCCGTGTTGGTAAGGCTCAAAATTTGATAGGTGTCTATAGTGTAGATGTTAAATTGGTGTGCCGAATTTTATTCGTTTACTTTTTTTCGCTTATTTGTCAAAAAAAAAAAAATGCAATAAAGTAGCAACGAGAAGAAAATTGGAGTTTTTCTCTGGGGCAACTCTTACGACTTTCCCATTCATCTCATTCTGAGGGAGTTGGTGTGGTGTGGAGAGGGGGGTGCCATCACTGTGAAGTTATTTGCAAGGTTTGAATCAGATTACTGTCAAAATATTCCATATATTGTTATTTAGGTTTAATTGCACTTTCAATTTTTGCTCCCCTTAGTGTAAAGGACCAGAAAAAAAAAAGGAACGGGTGCAGTTTTGGTATTTACCCCGGGGGCCCTTTATGTAGGTACGCCACAAGGCGTTCTGCAATTGTTTTAACACATAATTGACTGAGGACGAATGGAGGCTCGTTTATTCAGAAACGAGTAGCATTGCAAGAATTATTTCATAAGATAATGCAATTCTTAAAGAAACGTTTTTATAATTATCTTCTTTTAAAGAATTACATTTATTTGGTAAATGAATCTCTTAAAAAAATGAACGTACATTAAAGCAGATGAGTTTCGTGGCTATAATGTGAAAACAAAATCAGAATCAAATATTAGCTAAGGAGATGAAAAGTGAAAAGGAGCGCATCACACATTTGGCTTGCGACCAGAACAACCAGCCTGTTTTCGCTACCCTTTATTGCATAGTGAACAAATTTTTCCCAGAGTGTTTTCCGATAGTTCCGGCCGCGGTGGCCTGGTGGTAAGGTTTCGGCTTCGGAACCGGAGGGTTTCAGGTTCGAGTCCCGATTCCACCGAAGAACCGTCGTGTAAGGGGGTCTGTTGCACGTTAAATCCGTCCTAACCAAACGTCCTCCCGTTGGTGTGGTGTGGTGTGGTGTGGAGAGGGGGGTGCCAGCTCAGGTGTCATCCTCGTCATCTGACCGCGGTTCAAAATTACGAGGTCCGTCCCAAAATAGCCCAAGTGTTGCTTCAAACGGGACGTTAATATAACTAAACTAAACAAACAAACAATAAACATTCTGAGGGAGTCCCTTTCTTAATACAAAGAAATATTGTATGTTCACTAATAATCCCAACTATTAAAAATATATTTTACTTCATTGACGTAGAAAGAAAAGACTTTCAGTTAAAAAAAAAACAATCAACCGATTTGAGCAATAAATTTATAATTTATTATCTGGCATATAAATGAATAATCTCTTATGCTGATGGTGCGTTTCTGACTGGCCTCGCAAAATATCAATCCATTTTATATCCACTGTGTATTAAATCAGTGCATTTATCGTATAACTTTAAACAAGCAACTCTTGTTTATAATATAATGTTTCGTGTATCTTGGAAACGGTTCTAATGATTTGGATCAAATTTTATATTTAGATAGGGGTTTGCTTTTTAAGTTTATCTATATAGATGTCTTTCTTGGAAAAAAAAAAAAAAAAACTCTGCGATTTTATCCCTTCCCCCCCCCCCCTTGTTTTTATAACTAACTATTGGAGTCTTTTTCTATCTACCCTCGTGTTGACAATGTCATATAGCGCCATCTCGTAAATTTTTGTGGTACTTGCATTGTTGCCATAAGGAAGATAAATTATTGGTACTTTAAACTTTTGTGAAATAGCGCTGATGAATGCGAGATTGAAAAATATTCATATGTAATTGTACGTGAATCGTATCTAAATATTTCTCCGAAAAAAACCACACACTATTTTACAAAAAAAAAAAAAAAAAAAAAAAAAAAACCACGTTGAGCGAAATTTCGGGTTTTAAATATTTTTTTTATGCACGTTAAAAGTATTAATGATTTTAAAAGAGACGTTTTTCTGACACTGCTTTCATATCTGAATACGACCTTCTCAATCAAAGTTATAGTCTAACTCGTATGTTAGATTTTTTATAATTTAATGATCATAATTCCGAATTACAGGATATATTTTTAACATTACTTTCGTGCTGACCAACAGAGCCGACCTTCTCTATAAAGGGACCCGGATGCAAGAAACCATTTGGGGCCTTAAATTCTTTGTAAACAACAACAAAAAAAAAGTACAAGCATGAACATATATTAATATTGTATATTTATTTAATGCGTGATTTTGTTTTTTTTATTAATTACTTCAGAATAATTTACTTTTTTTTTTCAATCATAATACAGGCAAGTGCATTTAAGCTTTTTGAACACCTGCTTGACCAAAGACAATTCTTTATTGATTTTAATTTGGCGAAAGAGCGCTCAACATTCTTTGAAATAACTGGCAACGTAAAGAAAAATGTTAACAAATTAAATACATTTAGAAATAATTCATTATAATTATTTAATATATATTGCAGTATGTCTTGTGTGTTTTTACAACCTTTTTATTTTAAATCGTATCCCGTAGCAAACCAATTTTGGTTTTTATCCAGGATTGTTATAGATTAGGTTTTTATTCACATATCTGTTATAAATCTTTACAAAGCTTTTGGTATATTTAAGTCATGTTTTTCCAAAATTTTAATATCACTGATTAATTTGAAATACTTTCAAATCTATCTTCTATCTGTACAATAGCAATGTCAGTTACAGCGTTAAAAAAGTAACATAAATTTCTCAACTGGGTTTTCTATTTCTTCTATTTCGGGGCATATATGTAATATAATATTCTTTTTCGAATTCATTTTTCAAGAGAATGTTCTGAAATATTCAAACTGGGTGCGATCATTTTTTTCTTCGTCTAAAATTGTGTTAAATTTTGTTCCTAAATTCTGAATTTCAGTTTTAATTTTATTGATTAAATTAACCTTTTCTAAGGCCGTGGAAAGTATGCTTCCCACCAAATTTATCAATCTTTGTATGAAATTATGTAGGTTGGCATCAGTTCTGATAAATTTTCTTAGTTAAGTCAGAAACTTAGATGCTTCAGTTCTTTATCTCACACAAAATGATGTGTCTTGATTTGTTACATAATTATTAATTAATCAAATTAATTATTCCAATTAAATTTATCTAATAAGCTAAATGAATCTCTTTCCTTATTCTAATTTCAAGCCTAAAAATATTTTAACATATGACTAGAAAAAAAATGGCCCTTTAAAGGGTTAAATCAATCAAGAACAATTATTTTTGATTGAAATATTTTGGATAGTGTTAATTTGGGGCCATATTGGAAACCATACTACTAAACATAAAATAAATGGCATTTCTTGTATTGAATCCAATAGACTTCTGGCATCACATACCCCTGTATTATCGTTATTTGCATCCAATTCTTTTATGGCATTGCAAGTTCATTCAAACTATGAATGCATTACTTTTACTTGAATCGTATCTATTTTGGCTTCCCGAACGAGTGTCGCATAATAGTTTAAAACTGACTTTTAAATATTTTTGTAGAATTTCCCATCTTTTTGCAGAAGCAGAAAATAAGCAATATAAACACTGCAGCATTCAAAATTCTCTTTCTTTTTATTCTATTTTATCTATTAGCACGTAATCGTATTCATTTAATAATTCGATTAAATTTAAAAAATTTCCATTTTAGGCGTTTCTACTATTTTATGGGTTTCTCAAAGTGGAAGATTATTACAGGCTATAAAAAAAAATCCCATCTGTAATTCTTTGAAATAGTAATTTAAGTCATTCTGTTTCCTTATTTATAGTAGCTTGATTTATTTTATCGGTTGTCGAACATATATTTAGTCGCTTTAGTAATTCTTTCCAAGCAATAAACGAATTAAAGTAACAATTAAAACGCTTATGATCTTGGTTTACAATTAACAGCTTTCTCCAATTATTATAGTCGCCTATAAATAGTGTAGGTTATTCATTTCCTCTTTTTTTTGGAAAAACAGTATAAAACACAAATAAAATACCGAGAGTTTTTGAATAAATTAAGCAGCTACGAAGCTGAATTTCACCATTTGACGCCTTTTTAAGCAGCACGTGCATCTTTTTAAACAGTCTTCAGCATTCTTAGCAAAAACACCTTTATATTGTACAGGTCCAATTTTAGTACAAAGCATTCTAAACTTATCATTTATAATATTTGGCCATAAACCTGGATTACTTATACTCACTTGATCATATTTGTTATTGTCATTTTTGTCAGATTCGATCATATTTGTATAAATATATGGTTTTTCAACGAATTTCACAGTTTCTACATTTCCATTGCAAGCTTGTGTAGTTTGTGCCGAACTTTCTTTTCCAGTTGAAATCGAAACAATTTCATTGACAGAATTACTTCGTAGACAAGAAAACAGAACTATCTACTTGTGACTAATTGAAAGAGAGCTTGTTTTGAAACCCAACGGGGCATTTCCTTAGAGTGGACACGATTCGATCTAACAATATTAAACATTTTATAGTAAGGATTTTCAAAATACTATATACAATCTAACTTAGTCGGGGAGGTAAATGATCGTAAATCTACTTGCCTTATATTTATAATATGTTGCAAATTTGCACTAGACTATAATATATCTGTAAATATCATATACTTCCAAATTCGTTGATTTTTCCAGTAAAATTTCTTCCACCCTATTTTCCATCCCGCTATTATTTTTCTGAATATTATTTTAGTTCTTGATCTTCCCGCCGCACCTCCCAGATGGCCGGCACTTCTTACCAAACATAAAGAGTATGGTCGTTAAAGAATTTCGACATAATTATGCGATAACTGAGGATTTTTGATGGCTCGTACTTCGTTAAATCCGAAAGTAGCATTTCTGGAAATATTTTTGTATTTCACACTCGCTTCTCGCCGATTAAAAAAATATTTTCCGCCAATTCTTACAGGGTAGTATGGTTGTGTTTCTGTTTTTATGAGTACAAAACGCAGAGGAATTTGGCAGGCAGTTCTTACTTCATACTCTCAAAATCTACTATATTTTGGATATCATAAATAAAAAAATATTAGCAAAGCATTTTTTTTTTTCCTTTTATATTATTCCAGAAGAAAAAAAAAAAATCCTGTTGTTAAAGATAATTTTTGGCTTATTCATTTCCATTTCCAATAAATTTAATCATAATAATGCGTTAATCGTCGTATAATATTAATGCATTAATTGTCGTTTAATAATTAATAACGCGTTAATTGTTTGATAGTTAATAATGCGTTAATTTTTCTAAATAAATAAATCTGAACAAAATAAGAATTGTGAATTATGAAATATAAAGGTAATATTAACATTTTGTAGAGTATAATCGGTTAAGTTCATACTTGTTTCACTTTGCTTTGTTTTTGCAATTTGTGTAACAGTGACCTTAAATAATATTGTACGCATGCCGCGTAACCACGAAGCAACAAATAATAACATTTTTATTTCCACAAAATTAATAGAATAAAAAGAGTAACCTTAAAGAAATTAAAAATATTCTAAAATGTGGAAATGGATCCGTTTAGCGAAAGAAAGGCACCGTAATGCTTAGATTTGCAAAACGTCCACGTCCGCCACTTGCTTGCTTCGTAATTTGCATAAAATGGCCGAATGGCCCGCCTTTGTGCAGCTGCTTCGGCGATGAGAAATGATATACTGCTTTTATCTTCAACATAAAATGTCACGTGAAGTGCTATCAACAGTTAATGTGACATTTTATTATTAAGTGCTCTCTTTCAGTTTGCATTTGAAAATAAAGATGAAACAATTTGATTTACTCTTTAAGTTTCTTGGGTTGATGCTATAAAACACGAAGTCGTCTTTTGCTGATGAAAATGACTGAATCGGTGATGCCCATTAGAATTTTTCAGAGCAGAGCAGTTTTGAGTATTCCAATTAAACTTCTTTGCAAATATTTTCATTTTCTCTACTAACTTCATTCAAATCTTTGATTTTATATAAACATTGAAAGAACACTATTGATAGCGTTTCTAAAGAAGAAGAAAACTGGTAACAGCTGTTTGAAATTCTTTGGGTCATGCTCATGTGGCGTTCCCATTTATTTTCTGAATGCATTCCGCATCTTTCTTCGTGGCATCGAATGACAAAGCGTAGTAAAATGGCATGCGCTATTATATCTGGCATATGACTCCCTGTCGTTACTCACCCGTTACAGGGTGAGTGACGGCTTAGGTTTAGGTTTAGTTATATTAACGTCCCGTTTGAAGCAACACTAGGGCTAT
The DNA here is from genome assembly GCA_026543865.1 of Argiope aurantia. Taxonomy (NCBI): domain Eukaryota; kingdom Metazoa; phylum Arthropoda; class Arachnida; order Araneae; family Araneidae; genus Argiope; species Argiope aurantia. Next base: position 63,848 of record JAPMOR010072395.1, read on the forward strand.
TTTGGGACGGATCTCGTAATTTTGAACCGCGGTCAGATGATGAGGACGACACCTGAGCTGGCACCCCCCTCTCCACACCACACCACACCAGTTAAGCCGTTACTTAAGTTTCCTTGAATGTGGATTCTCTAATCAATCGCGAATTCAGGAACATAACATTTTTTAAGCTGAATATGCATAATTACTTCTTGAACACAATGGAATTAAATCACGGTGCTTGACAGTTGTGTTGAAGACGTCGTCGCACACGTTTTCTGGTTATTAAATACACGCTTTCTTTCTTCATGCCACGCCTTTTTCTTCCTGCAATGGACACCAGAATGAAATAGTCACGTGCAAAATAATCAATTCCATTGAGGATGAGAAGTTGAATTTTATCACATTCTCTTTATCTTGACAAAAATGTGATAAAATGGTTAGCTTGAATGTCACTCATTATGCAAGATAAGATTGTTTCTACAGCTGGCCTGACCCCAAAGTAAACAGGGAATCGGTACTAGAACCATCAAAACACCAAATTGTATATTCATTCCATCATCCGATCAAATATTGAAATCCTTGCACCGTTATTTGTCCTTGAAATGTTGAAATTCTACGATTAATCGATTTATAAATCTTTCCCATAATCCATTGATTACTCTGTTACATTGTCACTTTTTAAAAAATCTAAACCCTAACTATGAATAATGGCAATTTAATTTTAACCTTTGGTACTTTTGTCATTTCTGTATTATAAGCTGGAAAAATATCTGAATTTTGTACCTGGCTTAGTCGATATCTTGATTTATTGTGTAAAAATTCTACTCTAATTGAGTTTTTAAATTATAAAAGTTGCTAGCGTACGAGTAATTTTGTCTTTGTTAATCACTTTGGCCTTGATTTACCTTTCAAGCGCCATTCACTTGATTGTTGAACTTTTTCTCGAACCAAAGTATTATGCTAAATTTCAGTACTGGTGAAACGAGTTTTTAAAAAGAATCGCCTAGATAAAACTTTTCTTGAACTTTTAGTTGTTTTAGAAACAATTCGAAAAATGTCTCAAACTTATTTTTTTTTTTTTTTTGAAAAAAGTATGAAATCGTATATAAACTTGTTTAGAAATGATTGCAATAATTGAACAGCGAGCATTCTACACCTGCCGTCCAAGCTAATCGACTTGTCGATAATTGGGGGGGGGAGCGGTGGCCTGGTGGTAAGGTCTCGGCTTCGGAACCGGAGGGTTTCAGGTTCGAGACCCGATTCAACCGAAGAACCGTCGTGTAAGGGGGTCTGTTGCACGTTAAATCCGTCCTGACCAAACGTCCCCCCGCTGGTGTGGTGTGGAGAGGGGTGTGCCAGCTCAGGTGTCGTCCTCGTCATCTGACCGCGGTTCAAAATTACGAGGTCTGTTCCAAAATAGCCCTAGTGTTGCTTCAAACGGGACGTTAATATAACTAAACTGAACTAAACTTGTCGATAATTGGTCGAAGTGAATGGTCTACCAGAACATAGTTCTCCTATAGTGGATTCTGCACTTATTTTAATCCTTTTCAATGATGCTTTTGTTTTTTGTTGTCAGTCTTTTTAAATAAATGAAAATTGTTCAGTTATGTTCATCATTTCACAAAATCGACCCGATTCAAATTCTTGCATCATTGATCGCTAACTTATCTTCGGACACTAATATAAAAATCAAATCCTGCATATTGCCGATCTTTATGTCATTCTTAAGGATATTTGAAGAAATTTTGCAATAAAGAATTCTCTCTCCTTTTTGATCCCAATAACACATTTGAGGCTAAACCCCTGTGTATCCGTTGTGAAATATTATGCAAGTGTTTGTAGGTCTACTTTTTTTCTCTCCCTCGGTCTCATTTGTACTGATGTTCAAAATATGGATTACAATCGGACAGGTCTGTGATTTTATTGGCTCCTTAAGTGTCGAATGTCTGTGTTCCTTTTATTCCAACAGAGAAATTCATCGATAACGAATCGAATTTTTCAACGAAGCATTCCGATCTCTGCAGATATAAATCTCTTCCCTGCATGATTTCCTTCTAAGTCCAATTATTTTCTTTCGCAGTTTAATTGGACGGTGTACTTGAAATGTAAAAAAGGACGTATGAACGCGTCCGCCCTCCTTAAGCAGTGAATTTCATCTTCGCTCATTCCCGATCGAAAATAAAAGTCAAATTGAATCGCACTCTTTACAGGTTTGTTTCTTCGTTTTCAAGATAATTTCTTTTTACAATGAGCACCTTGGCTTTTGAAACATTAAAGTTATGTGGAGTAAATTATTAAGATGTTTTTAAATAATTGCAAAATCTTTAGATTTGATGAAGAAAAAAAAATTGAATGATAAATATTCGCGATTGCATAACATTCTATAGTATTCAAGAACGGAAAATTATATCTTACAAGTTATGTTCATTTTCGCTTATGCGTGATAATTCCGTAAAATATCTCCGAGAATAGCAGAATACATTTTATTATATCACTACTCAACTCTTTCCACATTTCTCTTACGTAGATTATCAACTGATCTTGTTTTCGTACCTTAAGCAAGGATTAACCGAAAGTAATATTGTTTTGAAGGCGGATGCAGTTATATTTCGATGGCAATGAAATTCAAAGCGAAAACGCTACAAGTGATTCACCATTTCTCAAATAATTAATTAAAATAGGTCGTTCTAACATCTACAGTGTGTGAAATGCTAATGTCACGAATAGTGAAATAGAATTTCTCTACTCTTTTCCTAATGTCGAGTATAAGATATTTCAGACCATCAGATTATCTGCCAAAACATCATCACACATTATCTATCTCGTCGTGTGTAAATATTGCATATTTTGTGAGTAATAATTCTTTAATTACCGTAATTTAATAAAAATTTAAAAAATTTCCCTGACTATGTTTTCATATTAAATCGTGTTTAGGCATCTAATATTTATATTGGTTAGAATGCAATTGAAAAAACAATAACATTGCATAAAATGGGCTTTATACCTAGATAGTCTTCTATTTTAAAATTTTTAGAAGTAGACTAAAGCTTGGATTTCCGTTCAAGGAAGTTCAGGTTTAGCATTTTTTTTGTTTTTGTTCTTTCATGTCTTTTATCTGTCAGGGTTCAACAATTTTATCTATTTACTAAATGAAATCTTGATTTACAGTGATATATTTTTATAAAATGGCTGCCTCTTTGTACTTCTTATTTTCTTGGTTGAAAAAATTCTTATCTGCAGAATGCTTAAAGGCAATTTTTTTTAAGAAGCAGAATACTTTTGAAAAGATTTACTACTGAGTTGTCTTTGTGTATTGCTGACAGTGCGTTTTCTTATTTGTGCACAAAAAAAACTGAATGTGCTTATTTGAATTTGCAATTTCCTTGTTTCTCAATTGATACCATTCCATTCCAGGGTTATTAGCAGAAAGAATTTTGCATGCAGAAAGCTTACTTCATTTAAACGAATGACATCAAACTACTTTTATTTCAAAAAATTGAAGAAAGTTCGACTTTCACGTGTTATTACATTTATGGAATATTTTAGTCTTTTGATGATAATTTTATCGTTTTAAAATTGCAAAATGCTACAATTTATCTTGATGTGAATTACTTTCATATGTTTTATATTTGACTTTCATTTTATAAACTCTTATTTATCAAAACTCTTTTGGTATATTTTTCGGCGATAATTTCGAAAAACGTGATTAAGGCTAACGTTTTTGTTCTGTCCATTATTAACCTTTTCCCCTCAAAAATAAGCAAACAAACAATGGTACAGCCTAAAATTTATAAAAGAATTCTATTCGAAGCCATCCTCCCCGATTTTTAAGGTTACTTTTTTTTTTTTATTTAAAATAAAGAGCCATTCGTCGATGGGCTATCTAGAACAAAGGGAGAAATGGTGGAAGGGGGTTGAAATTTTTTATTTTCTTTTAAATTCTTTTCGCTTGATGATAGAAAAATAAATGAAGCGAATTAATGTCTCAATAAGACCAACAATTTTTGTATTTGAAGTGTTTCGCTCGCTGCAATTCTGGGACTAAGAAATAATTTGCAATTCTAACTTGGTTACTTGTTGATTAACAGATAATCAGTTTTGAAACTTATCAGAAACAGATTAACAGATAGATAATTTTGGAAAAAAAAATGAATCGTTTACGCATACTTCCTTTTCTTACTTTGAAATAATTGACATACACACTGCCAAAAATTTAATAAATTTAAATAAACCAATTAAATAAAAATAAAGAAGAAATATTTATTGATAACATTAAGTAAAAGTTGCCAGATTTAGAAAATTTCAGAAGCTTAGTTTTTTAGATGAATTTGATTATAACTGTTTATTTATTTAAATGTGGCAATTCTAACCATGTTATTATTTACTGCAATAGATGCTGAAATTTGCTTCACCTGTAAAGTCATTATTTATGGTCGCTTTAGTATGCAATATTTCATTGCTGTGAATTCAAGGAATTTGGAGATATTAATTTAAATAAGGAATCTGCCTTTCCTCTCCAACTTGCCAAGAGGAACCTCTTTTATTGCCCAGGGTAATCTTTCGTTTGTTTTTTTCCAATTTATCCTGTTGGCAACTTCTTCGAATTTTTAAATCGTATGTTTTGTCTTTTGCTATCTGTAACATTCTGCATATTGTAAATTTGTAGGGTTTTTTGGAGGGGAGGGGGAGTGTTAAATACTTGAATGATTACTTATACAGTGTTGTTTAAAAGGAAGGAGCAGATTTTTAAAAAAATTATTTCTGATAAAAGACAGTAGATGGAAGGACATGCAATAGATCATTGGATGGAAGAAAATTCAAGTTTTTGTTTTATGCATTTGTAGGTTGTTTGTGGGCGTTTTAACACATAAAGGATGAGACGGCCAACTGATGATAAAATGACTATATTCTGAATCTAGTTACAAGATTAATGGATGATGGACGGAACAGGAACAATACAAACACTGAAGTAAACAAAGTTAATTAAGACACCTCGTCTTCTTTCAAGTTATAGAACGTTACTGCTATCATCTACAGTGGCATCGTCAAAACACGTCTTCTTTCTAGTTATGCAACGAACGTCTTCCGTTGCATACGTCTTTCACCGCGGCCTACTCTCAACTGGCAGCTACAGTACTTTTGCCGCTAGAGGCGCTGGTTTTGGCGCGCTGTCATGACGGCACCACACATTTAACATGAATTCCGTTAATTATTCAGCAGACGTCGAATCGGAAGCCTGTATCTTATCATACTTGAAGTAATTGGTTTTTTGAGCCAGCTCGTCATATATTTATGACGAAGTGATTCTGTATTGAGCTTACTGTTTGCGACAAATCTTGAAGAATAGTAGGATCTTGGACAGATTTCGATGAGCAGCACGCCTGCACCATACTGTTGGCTGCGAATTTCCATTTCTGTTTGCTTTTGGATTTCCTATGGTTACTACGAAAGCTGTTCGAATACACTCAAGCATCTATCTCCTTTTTCATATGCAGCATTGTAGTTTTATTTTGCAAACTGCAACACAATGAAGCGCGCTCTTCTGAGCCATTGCCATTTTTCGTATGCAAACATCAGCGTTGCTTTTACTGAGTTTATAAGAATGCAGAAAATAAGACTGAAGTATCCTCAACCAACTGATGCATCGTGTGTATCTTTATCTGTTGCCATATATCAGAAATAAATATTTTAATTCTATTCTTTCTTTTTGAATTAATCTATTTTGTTCATAGCAGTGCAATTTTTATAGTGCTGATTTGTTATCCAGATGCTGGTTTTAGTGTTTAAGATTCAGCGATATACCCTTTTTAATGATGGTGTTTGTTCTGGTAAGCTATAGCTATTGTATCTGATGATGCATTAGATATTAATTTTGCTATGCGTATGAAATATTAATAATTTTATTTGTAACCAGTTTGGGATGTATTTCTTTCCTGTACACTATGCAACGTTGAGCACACTTTATTTGTATCCGCCTGTTTTTTCTTGTGCCAAAAAAAAAAAAAAAAAAAAAAATTCTTTTGCAGATGTAGATATTTTTACCTTCTCCTGAAGGTGGAATTTGTGAATTATTTTAAGAATTTTGAGCTAACGGCGAACTTGTTCCCTCCCGCCATTCACGTTCTTCACTTTAGAAGTGAGGAGGCCGTCAAAATTATAAACAAACAAAAAAAAAATTAAATCGATGTAAAGAGAAAGTTGAATGTTAAGAAATTTTCGTAAAGTGTCCCTTTTTTAGGAGTTTTGTAGCGTAATGAAAGATACCCAGTAAGGGCTTAGAAAAAGAGTACTTTACTTTGACAGATTTAAGTTCAAAATTTGCTAAAGTTCCACGATTTGGGTGGAAGAACCACGCGTCAAATTTGACCCATTCAGGTTATTGCAGATTTGCGTTCTCATGTTGATAAAAAAAATGATAAAAATCTTCATTTTTTATTTATTGTGGAAGCTCTAAAATGTTCAAATTTATCGAAATCTCGAAGAGTTTTTTTTTTAAAAATGATTTCGACATTTTTTCTTAAGGGCAAAAATGAAAATTTTGCTAGTCACTATGTGTACAACAAAAAAAAAAAAAAAAAACTTCTTTTCTGTTAGTCCTTCTATACATGAAACAATCCGACACTTCAACTACTGATCAAATTATTTCTCAATGATGAATTGAAATTTCTAAGCGTCAGAAAATTTTGTTAAATATTTTTTGTGAACACGATAATGATTCTTGCACTACTTGACGTTAATCTATCTACAAAGAAGCAAATCCATTCCAAAATTATTTTTGTATTTTAGTTGCTAAAGTGCGTTTTATCTGACCTTGCTTTCGTAATTTATGGTTTAAGCCGGAGGTACTCGTTGGAAAGAAATATGACTTGTAGATTAAGACCAGGGTTAGAGTAGCTTCTCAGATAATAGGGAAAGAGTTGAATGGTGTAGGTTGTTGCTGAAAAACAACGGGCCTTGTGATGTTGGAGTGTTTCTCTTCAACTCTTTGTGTGGTCCCACCTCTTAGGAAGGTATTCTGACTCTTATAACAATGTAAGTGCTGCTTTTTTTTTTTTTTTTTTTTTTTTTTGTATGGATCACGATGAAAACACGTATTTTATTTTTTTATGTCTACATTTTGAACATGAGGAGAAGAAAATTCTACTTGCTTTGCTAAAGTATTTTTGTTTTTCTTTCTTAATTTGCTTCGATTGGCTTTCGAACTATTGAAATGGTCATTATAAAATGTATTGAATTATTATTTTCCAAAATTGTTATGAGAAAAAAAAACCCCATCTCAGATGTAGATTTTTGTTCTAGTACTTTCGCAAGCTTTTTGCGTCATCGCTTGATTTTTGCTGTGATTTTCTCCTATTTGAATTATACATAAAGTCAATAATAATAATAAAAAGCTGTTTTGAGATCTTAGTGAATTACTATGTTTTAAACCTTCTCCTATGAGAGAAAATATTATATTTATATATTCTCCTGCATTATTTTTGGATTTATTAACACATTCTTTTTGTTATTTTTCAATAAGATCCTGGTTATGATTCGTTTGGACTGTTAGTGTATTTATTACTCAAGCACAAACACACTCGCGCGCGCACACACACACACACACACACACACACATAGGAAAAGAAATGAAAGAAGATCGCATAGCATTTTGAGTTTAGTATCGTAAGCGTACAACTACATTTTCATGGGCTTGCAGGGAGGAAGGGAGTGAGTCATTAGAATGAGGGAAGAGTCATCCCACAGATAGCACTAAGGTATGGTAGAAAAATGTTCGTTTGCTTCAACTATTTTTCGCAGTATTTTCTATATTAGGAAATTTTTATGTGAATCATTAGGTTCGTTTAGAATATTAATGCAAAAGAATGCGTAATATTATGAAAACAATTTTTGTTTGAAGTCTTACTCGTAAAATTCAAAGACGAAAGGAACTATAAGATTATTTTCACTTTTACTTGCTTATTTATTTTCTTCTCTATAAAAAAAAAAATGGACTGAAAAAAAGACTACTTAAAAATTTATTTACATGTAAGTTTAAAAATATTTTTGAATTGCTGTAAAATATCCAAAAAGGGAGACATTACCTGCTCGATGTAAAAAATTATAATAATAATAATAATAGTAAAAATAAATATTAAAAAAATTTAAATAAAATAAAATAAAATAAATAAATAATCGATTACTCGAAAATAAATCATGTAAAAATAATACAAATTTCAAAATGATGACACTGACTTTAGAACTTGAATATGCGAACCTGATTATACTAATTGAAACCCGTTAAGGAATTTGGGAATACACATTGAATTGTTGGGTAAAAAGCACAAGAGAAACTGGATCCGTTTAGGCACGAAAGAGTAATGTTAACTGCCTTCAGATGAGGACGCTATTAATGAATTAAAAATGAAGTTTGTGGTGGTATGTAGATTATTATGATCTGTGCAGGAAGCAATAGGACGAATGTTGTTGGAAACATTTCTTTAATAATCACATTCACACACTAAACAATTACAAAGACAAGACATTCGCGTGCGCGCTTCACAGTTCAGCGTCACATCTCCTTCTTATTACAATCGCAATGCATTATGGGATGGCCTAATCAGGTATCGCCATCTAATATCCAAAAGAGAAGATAAGTGTAATGCAACTGCTACAAGTTTCAATTATTTTGCTTATTTCAAACTGTAACAGTCGACTTGTTTGGCTTTCCCTTCACGTTTTTGAATACATTGAGAATATTGGTTGCTAGTATTAAGAAATTTAGCTATATAATTTGAACTATATTTGGCGAGTTACTCTGTCCTTCAGATTTTATAAATTTCTTTTGTTATAAATCCATTTTTTTCCATCGCAAAATATTATATCAAGACATCATCTGACTTCGAATTCACAAGGAAATTCCTATTGTTCATTTTTCATCTTTTATATATGCAATAAATGCCAAACTTACTTTGAATGCCGGCGTCCTGGCATAGGGGTAGCGCTTCTTCCCCGTGATCTGGGCGTCCCGGGTTCGAGTCCCGGTTCGGGCATGGTTGTCCTTCATTTGTTCTATCTGTGAGATGTGTGAATGTGCCCCCCTTTAAAAAGGGGCTGTGCAAGCGAATGTGATGCGTGAGTAGCAAAATCGTACTCTTGGCCCTAGTTGGCGCTACTAAAATAAGAGATGTTCACTTTCGGCTTAAAATCGTTGATTTCAAATCAGCGGGCTTGCCTATGGCAAGTGCCATTGGAAACAACAACAACTTACTTTGAATCATCTTTGAATATTACTCGGAAAGTTATGCAGAATGGGTACAAAATGCTTCAATAGTTCGCCATTCAATTTAGTATTCATAATTATAAATGTATTATTATTATTTTAATATTTTTTCTGCTTTCACGCTTTTTTTCCCACTCCCTGCAGGTTATAAAAAAAAATCAAGAGAAATTTGATCCTTTCACTAAGATATAAATCCACGCCCTCCTCCTACCAACCCCAAACCTAAGTTCGCGAATTGTCTTTTAACCATAACTTAAAAGATCTCAAGGGGGGGGGGGGGGGGGGCAATATTATTATAACTGAGTCACTTAGACTAATATACTGTTACAGAGGCGCTTAAAAACTCTTCTTGCCTTCTTTTATGCGCATCGCATCTTCTTTATTATTTACGATTTGATGAAGGATGTTATTTCAGTATTCCATACAGCAGGGTAGTTAGAGCTGAGCTATTATTCAGCGTACTTTGCTAAGAGGGAAAGGAGAAAAGACTTGCTATAAAAATTGAAAATCATCCGTACTGATTTCGGAACTTGTGAAACGGACCAAAACTATATATAATATAATATAATGGAAATTATTTTTTTCTACATAAAACTTTTTTTTTCCTTTTCGCATACTAATTAAATTGAAAATATTTGTTGTTTTTGTCAATGCTTGCATCTATTGCCTTCTTAGAATGCTTCCATTCGGCCAAACTACGGATCACGGCTGTGATTGAATTTTTGCGTGATTCTTTTCTTCGTAATTTGAAGTGCAAACGATCGACATTTGGAATTTTATGACCACTGATCCGCCCCTCCCCCCTAAAAATGTATTCTCAATAGGTTTGATTGAATAACGTTCACTTAATACATAATAAGTTCCTTGCTAATTATTAGCGATTTCTTATTATTGTGTTTGTATTTTGCTAAATTATCCCATATTTCTGTAGTAGGTCGATTCTTCTGCGTTTCTTAAAAATAGCAGTTTTGTACCAGATAGTTAAAAAAATTGATTAATAAATAAAAACTCTTGTACCCTGGGAGGTAAAAAGATGAATGAACCCAATCTATTTCGAAAATTCATTACAAGTGACATACCCTTCAATGTATCATTCATGGTATCTTTTCTTACTTCTTATTTTTCATTTGTAAGAATCGAAGTATATCTTTTATCTGAACAAAGATTTACCCTTTTGTGAATTATTTTACCAAGATTGTGTTCTATAAACGAGATGTTTACGGAAGTGGAAAGTGATTATCTGCTGTAGTATTTCTGAAGCGTACATAACAGAAGGCAAATTTTCCTAATCGATAGTCGACCCTTGTATATTTGCAAAAAGCCACCTTATCTGAACGCCACTGAAGTATCAGATTCTGTCGGAAAAAGTAGTAGCCGCTACCGAATCGAATCACTCTGTTTTCTCAGGTATATACAGCTACTGTTTATTTCCACCAGGGAAGAAGGGGTGAATGTTTATCTATTTGTTCGCTCACCGGAGTTCTACATTAGTCATTTGAGTAAGTTGTATTAAATTTTATCTTCGCATGGTTAGAGATTGCAGCAGTTACAAATTATTTTCCGACAAACGAACCAGTCCTAGTGTAGTTCCTAATGGAGATTTATAGCTGGGTAAATAAAATGTAATTTTATATCAGTTTTAAGTTATTTTACAAGAGATTTCATTTTAATTTCTTTTCTATGTCGAGGAAGAATTGTTTCCTTTGAAATATTCGGCCTTGATTTTCTTGGAGTTTTCCATATTAATCTTCGAGTTTGAAAAAATTAAAAAAAAAAGTCCATGTATTTGCAAATGCGATGATTTTTAAAAAAATTAGAATCTAGATAGATTTAGTTTGGTATGTGGCTTTTACAAGCAATTGTAGTATATTTAAATTAGCTAAAGTTGTCAATGGGATGAAATGCCTTTCAAAAACTGTAATTTTTTTCCAACTTCCCGCAAAGAGAATATCAATAACAACTATTTTTTTTGACTGATTTTGTAATGTACATGTAATTATTCGAATCGAAAAAAAATAAAAAAATGTAGGGAATTTTTTTCAGTTATGGAACTTATTTATCAACACTTTATATACTGCAAGCTTTAAATATCTTAATTTGTTGTCAAATTATCATTGTTACAGTTAAAAAATTGTTTTAAAAAAATCTGGAAAATTGAGAAATATTTGCAGGATAATGGAAGTAAGAGTATTGTGTAAGTAATCGTTTTAAATCTACGATATTAGACCAGTCTTCGTTTCTTGAGTCTGTGCTTAATAAACTGAAGGAAAAATGACTCATGTGGTTGAAATAATATTTCTGTAAAATGCCTTTGTGTTTTGTCCGATTTGAAATAAATTATTCCATCTTTTAGTTAGTAATGGTTTATATAACTTTTGTACTTATTTAATTGAGTAATTTAATGAATTTGATTGAATATCTAAAAGAAAGCATCTGAAATATTCTGTTTTCCAGTTTTTACAATGCATAGCATATAGTCATTCTTATTTAAGTGATTAATGGCTGCTCTATTTCATTATTCTTTTGAATGGAACTACATATTGTTTATAGGCTCATGCGATCTTTTGTATAATTGTTAACGTGATTGGACTGTCCTGTTTAAGACTAATAACTTAAGTCTTAACCTGTTAAGACTTTGAGGCGGTACGGGATGAGCAAGGATAGAATCTGGAACCTTTTGGTTAGCAGTCCAGTAACTTAACAATTCTACCAAAACGATCGTTCGGATAGAAGAGTTGTTAACTGGCTATTATGCTATTCACCACAATTTAAACTTTCAATATCTAGATCATCTACGAACGAGATTCAGGAAATCGAGTCTTCTCAGTTCAAATCAACTCGCACATCTCATGCAATTTTCTGAAAAAACTTTTTTTTTTGTTGTTGAAAAAGGATTTTGTTGTCCTCACGACTTGCACTTGACAACGCACGCACACGTTTTCGCTCCTCAAATCTCATTTTTTTTTTTCGTGACTTCAGATTTTCATGTTAGTGTAGAAATGAGACAGGGAAGATGCAAAAGCGTTGACTATTGAAAAACAAAAATTAAATATGGCTAGACTATATTCAGTGAGAAACTTTCAACGAAATAATTGGAACGCTAGCGAGAATTCTGAATTACTGTGGGTTCCGAATATTGAATTGTAGAATCGGATAGATATTCCGCCCTTAAAATTTCCGTGTTCTCACTCTACCAGTGACATAACTGAGATGGGACAGGCGAGGTACGTGGCCTTGGAGCACAAAATAAAGGGATGAATTCGTTGTATTTAAAATAAAATTTGGTTTTTAATAAGCTCTTATTTCCTCATATTTTTAAAAATTAAAAGTTTTCAAAAGCAGTGAACTTTTCTAATTGGAAGTAAGGTCTTATTAGAAACTCATGGTTGTTATCTAATGATTTAAAGCTTCTGCTTATTTTATGAGTTAAAGAAAATAAATTCATACAAAACTCATATTAGATAACTTAATTTCATTTGCTGTTTATCTATTTTTGCATGAAAAATAAAGAATAAAGATTTCAAATCTTTCGGATTTATGTGAAAAAAATAACTTTGTCCTGGGCACTCGCGAAAGCAACGAACATCCGACAACAAGCACAACTAGAGATAGTATAAATCTCAAAATCTTTCAGTAAGAGCATCCTATTATGCTATTTCAGCAAAATCGTTTTTCATATATTTGGGCGAGAAAACAGATTGAACGAAACTACGTTCTTGAAAATAGAATCATAAATATTAAAGCAACAAAACAAGTTAATAATATTCTGAATGACTGACCTTTTGGAATTTGGACTATTGCTTTTGAGCGCAAAAAAGCGGAAAACGTTCATTAAAAATTAAAGAACCAGTTATGGAATAAAAATATATACTATGATTTAAGATGGTGTCGATATAATAACCAAACCGATAAAAATAACCAAATCTATTGGTTATTTTTATCACACACACGCATTTTGAAATTGATTTCTTTAGTTTTAAATTGTGTGAAGGAGCTCTGCTGATATTTTTGATAACAGTATCAAGTGCAGGCTACGAAAGATCTTTTACCTAATTAAAGATCGTATTTTCTTTCATACTTCAAAACTTCAGTACAACAGCAGCAAAGACCGCAGTTTAGTTCTTTTGAGAATAAACCGACTTCAATCTTAAACACTTTCGCATCTATAAAAGCGAAGAAGATGAATTTAAACTTTTTCGATATCCTTCAAACTTTACTCGAAGTAATGTATAGCTTTTTTTGTGTACAAATAATTTCTACTAAAATTTTAACTAAGTGCAGTTATACATGTCTTAGGCAAATTAACCATTTGTGAGTTTTAATTCATCTTTGAATAAGATATTTTAGTTTTTGTGTAAATTAATTATAAATTTTAATGGATAAATTTAACGGTGTGCATTAAATTATTATGGTTTTAAGTCTTGTATTTCATATTAAAACAGATGGGGAAAAAGCAGAAAATCATTATTTCAATAAAAAATATTTACATTTATACAACATAATTACATTTTCAAATATTTCTTTCAATCTTTTTCGTATTGATAGAGGAAAAAAAAGCTGTAAGCGTTGTCAAATTTTATATCTAAATAACGCGTTTTTTTAGAGTAGCGTTATTTATATTAAATTAATTATAAAGATGTTTAAATGATTTTAAATATTTATTAACGAAGGTTTTAATTAAATATTCAGAATTTTTATATAAAGTCTAAAAGCAAAAAAAAAAGTAACTTTTTTATTATTGTTCATATAAATTTCCGTTTTAGATGTATTTAGAGATTTGTACACATTTTATATTTTCTTGAAGTATGTGATATAAATAAAATAATTTTCGATTTATATTTCAGTAAGGTATTAAAAGTTCTTCATTAGAAATTATTTGTTTTTTTTTTATTTAGCCCTTTTTTGAATTATTAAAATTAGGATAGGGAAAATTCACTGTGTAAGTTCGGAATAAAACTTAAAACTGATTTTGTAAAATGTTTTCTTAACATTCTTTGAAATATACTTACGGTACATTTTATACAAGGATTGTCCATATATAACGGTTGTAGTGAAATTATTTATAATGTTTAAATAATATCAATTCCAGAATATCTTGGATAATAATATTTAAACTTAATTGCAACTTCAATCTTTATATTCCTCGGCGTAGAAGTCAGAAAAGAAAGGAAGAGCGCAGTTTTGTATTTGCCATTGGCGCTTATATAGGTGCGTCACTGTACTCGGGGTCCTGAAAACTTGATCTAGAATGTTACCTGTAATGATTTCTAATCACTTTTTAATTTATTTATCGTACAAAACCAGTGAATTGCATAGGTGTTATGAAGGATAATAATAATAAAAGAAAAAGTGGAATATGCTTTGAAGAGCGGAACGATGACGTTTACCAAATTATGAGAAAGAACATACGATTAATAGCGTGGCACTTAGATGCTGGAGTAATTAGAACGAGAGGTCAATAACCTCTTGTCTTTGCGGCTGGATATTTTTTTATCCTCTTGTGGCTTGCACACGAGCGGTAGGGGTTGATAAGCTGCCTCTGAAAAATGCCCGAGTGCGATGGATTAGCTATTGGATCCAGAGACTTAATGAAGATGCATCTAACGATCTGTGACGTAAAAAGTTAATGCATATTAAGTACTTTCTACCTTTTCATTCGAGAGAACGTTATAATTTTTTTTTTTTCGAACTTAGAGTGTCGACGTTTCAAGTCTTTTCTTGTCCAGGGAGGGGGAGACATACTTTGAACCGGGTGTAGGTGAACACAAAGAAATTTTGCGTACACTCTGTATTTCCGGATTTTAGACATGCATCCAATTTTAAAGCGAATCATCCAAAAGGAAGAGGTATTACTTCACCGAAAAATATACTTTACTATAGTGCTTTAATTATATATATATATATTTCTTAATTTTAGTGTTGAAAGCAAATATTGTATGCATCCTTGATTATTGTAATTATTTATTCCAGCATTGCTACTTAGGTTCTGTGGACCGTATGAATGCTGCTTAACAGTCATGCAAGAAACTATGACTGCATGTGTAGCCGCGATTGCACTTGTAGTAAGTTCGTGGCTTCCAGGTTCCTTCCGGAGGGTTCCAGGTTCGAAACCCGATTCCATCGAAGAACCGTCGTGTAAAAGGATTTGGTTCAAATTAAATCTGTCGGGCCCAAATATCCTCCCTCTAGTGTGGTATGGAATTCTGGAAAGGGAGTGTCAATTCGGGCGTCATCATTGGTATGTGATTGCGGTTCAAAATGACGAGACCCGTCTCAAAATAGCCTTAGTGTTGTTTTAAAACGGGGTGTTAATATACTATACCAAACCAAACAGCACCACCCGTTTCGGATTTGAACAGAATCCGGACTGCAAATGTGCCACTTCTTTTGGAGGTGCACCTCTTATCTCTCACAAGAAAATTGATTGGTTGATTATCAATAGAACAGAAATACACAGCTATCAATTTTCGCCGTGGGAAGTGCCTAGGGCCGCTTTTCTGTACTGGAAAACGCAAGCGAGGCCTAAAAATTTTATAAATTATTATTTATCTACCAAATAATGTATCGAATTCGAAAAAAAAAATTACAGATTCTCTGAATTATAAGATGTAATGAGAATACTAGCACTTTGGAAAGTATAATTTATCCAGTGCCATTTTGAGATGCCATTGAAACAAAACTTTTAATGCTTTTTGGATATCTCTTTTCGCAAAAGAGTCAAACTTTTTCCAGAAATTCTCGCTGTTTTGTCATGCATTAAATAGCAATCGATTTAAGTAACTTTACAGATGTTTATAAAGTAAAATTAAAATATAAAAAAAAGCTATTACTGATGTCCACGCAGTATTTAAATCTTGCGCGTCTAAATATGTAAACAACCGTTTAACACAAAATGTCAAATATCTTCCGGTGTTAATCATCGCATATTAAACAAGATTCGTATTCTGGGTAATTTCTTCATTGAAAATTTATTCATAACATCAAAAAAGGATACTGGCGTAGAAAATTTCCAAGTTTGTATAATTTTAAATATGTAGAAATCCCCTAAGAAAATTGTATGCATCCCACCTTTTTGTATACTTTACCAGCTTTAAAATGCTATTCTTATTTTTTCATGTACAGTGATCCATTGCAGAATAGAAACCAAGATAGTTTTTTTTTTTTTGTCCTGCTACTACTATAACTTTTGTAGTCAATTTATTTTGTTCTTTACTCTTGGGCCCTCAGTGCTTGAATAAAAACGGCCTTCATACATACTGATTATCTAAATTTGGTACAAATATAATGAGATCCTTCCTCGTAATTACAGGATACGAGCAGGATTCCTTTTTCTCTGCACCCGTTTCCTGATGCCTTGAAATCTTGCAAATTATCTGAACGTGACTGATTTATTTCTCTTTTTTTTATGTTTTAAGTACAATTTATTACAATGAAGCTTTGAAGAATTAACCAAGAAGAATTTTTTTAAACTCGTTTGAAGATTTTTATCTCAACTATACGAATTGCGTTTGCGTTTTATTTTTTGCGGAATATTTTCTTTCCTTTTCTTTAATGGGAGAGATTGATGAAAAAACTTGTTTGTGTTTAGTTGACAAATGCATTTTGTCTACTATAGGTCTGATGTTGTGTTCCCTCTTCAAATTGAGGATAGGTGGTAAATATTTTAATTCTCATTCCGACAGCTTGTAGTGAGTGCGGATCCATTTAGTTTGAAAGCGCAAGGATTCACAATGCGGATAAATGGTGTCCTTACATTCCAGAGTTGGGATTTTGGTGTTGCCTTTTGTTGATCAACTTTGGACACATATTCACTTGCGATTATGAGCTCTGTGTTGCCGAACTGATGATTTTGTTTGAACTATCACCGTCTACATTTTGGTCTTCTACGCTTTGGAAAGGCATAGATTGGTAAGTCCTTTCAATCTGAAAAGTTATTTTTAATTTTTTTTTCTATCAGCTTGAAATGAATGTCAATTACCAAAGCATGATTAGACTTAACTGCGCTGTCGATCTGTTATGCATACACATCTCAACTCATTGGCCTAAAGAGGATGGCATCTATCTGTAATTTCACCATAAAAGTTTTGACCATGGCTGACATCTGTCTTATGACATTAAAAGTCATTCTTTAAAAATCGCATAAAAAAAGCCGAAGGGAGGAACAGAAAATTCTTGCAAATTTTTTATTTCATTTGTTTGTTTGCTGAGATTTGAAATCCCAAGTTTTTCTATTCGTATAATAAACTCTTCCTTTAATTGTCATAAAGTGTACTGAAGTGAGAAATTTCGTGCTCTCACATTTGGGTGACTTTTCTTCTATCTTTAAGTAACTGATTTATTTTTATTAAGATTTATTTAACCATTTACGTAAAATGAGAGGGGAATTAGAACCTGTTCCAATGGCCATCTTTCGGACACGCTAATTATTACTTTTGTAATTTTTTTAAATACCGGTTTTTTTTTTGTCTTAAAGACAGATTTGAGAGTAAACAACCCCATACCCAATTTTTAAGTATTTAAGTGAATAGAACGTGCCACTACCACTTGGCCGTTAGTGTAAATTTGTGATTATGTCATTCATTGGATTATAAACTTAAAATCAAATTCAATGTATCGCTGATACATTGCAATGTCAACTGGAAAATGATCATTTGGCTGGTTTAGGTGTAATGTCAAAGTAGGTTAGCTTAATGTCATCTTGCGGCAAGAAGTTCGAGTCTTTTTTTTTCCCGAGGAAATTCTTTTCAGTTTGGACTTGCATGATAGTTTATTGTACAAATGTTTGTTTTACCCTTGCATCTATTATTTTTTATTTTTAAATTTTAAAAGTAAAACAAATGTGCATACGTATGTTTTTACTTCATTATAGACAACGTAAAGCCGAATTCTTTTTCCGATTATTAAAAATGTTCAATTGTAATGTAAATTTTAAAATATATTTAAAATGTTTTATAAATAGAGGGCCGGCTAGTTTCAATTAAATATTCTATGTAACTTGGTTTTAATGCCTTCTTCGGCAAAGATTTTTTTTATTAAATTTCAATTTTTTTATATTTATATTGTTTATCCTATTTTAGAAGCCTTACTTCGCTTTATTCATTGTACTGTGCATTTCCGTAATTTTCTGTCATCTTCCCTAAAATTTAATTTGAAATGAATGTGTTTAATTCAAATTCCATAAAATATGATTCTTTTCTTCATTTAGACTATTTTTCCTATTAGATGTATGTTGAAAATTAAGAGTTTTCTAAGTTTGCTTTGAGAGTTAATGTACTCTTTTAATTTGAGCTTTTTTTCCATACATGATTTTTACACGTTGATGAACCCTTTTTTTTCCCCATACACGCGTAAAGGTAGCTCGTACAGGTTAACTTTTTTATTTTATCACTACTTATAATAAAGATGAATATGTTGCGTGAGTATGTTCTGTGTGTGTGTGTGTGTGTGTGTGTGTGTGTGTGTGTGTGTGTGTGTGTGTGTGTGTGTGTGTGTGTGTGTGTGTTGTGCGATTCAGACTAGATCATTTGACCAAGGACTATCAAATTTGCCACATATATACTTTGGTGGGTGTTAATGTGCAACTTGGGACAATTGTTTTAAATCTTAAAACGATTTTTACATTATTTTAAAATTCAAATAATTATCTTTTCAATGATACCAATTTGTATTATAATATAAATATTTTTACAATGTTTAATCAACTTTTAAAAAAGATTTTTAAACACTTTTTACAACAATTATCTTAATAACTCAGAATGAATATCAAATGCTTGATGAACGTTAATACAAAAAATAAATATCTTGGAATCCAAAAAATAATAATTGTCTAAGAACACCAAAGATATGCATGAAAACCACTATTAGAGCTGCAGATATTTTTTCGTCTTTAACAGTCCAAATTAATAACCGGTTCTCAACACAAATCAATATTAGTAAAACAGATTTCCAGAAAGTTAGCTATGCATTTATTTAATTTTGTGAAGAATCTGTAAAAGATTTAAATTTTTTATTAAAAATGCTATTGATATTTAAAAAAAAAATCCCAAATTTTGCATTATTTAAAGTTTTTACGAATTGTAGTGGAGCTAACTAAAAATAAGGGCAATTCATGGTAAAATTAACTGAACAGCGTAAGGTTTTTAAAATAATATGAATTATATATTTATCAAAATTCAAGGCTGAAAATTATTTCGCTGAGGAAGTTGTTTAGACAAAGTCGCACAAAAATATTTAATAAAAATTTTTAGTGATCATTAATTCTGTCGAACCAACTGTCTGCCATAGGCGGCTAGTATGAAATATATATTTGAAAATATGCTTAAGATTAAAAAACAAAACTGATTAAAAATGGGACAAAAAAATTGTAATTGAAAAGATAATATTTTTGAGTTTTGAAAGGATGTAAAAATCTTTTTTGTGCTGTAATATATAAGGAAAGAAAGCAAAAATTTTCTTAATTTTTAATTAATTAAAATACTAATTGAAATTGAAAAAAAAAATCGCTTCGAGGTACATATTCCTTATTCTCAAAAGCATATCTAGGTCAAACGATTTGTCCTGCAGACACTCACACTCATTCATATGTATTATAAGCAGAATGTAAGAAATGGTCTCCTAACACTGAAGTGAACAACTGAGCGCAGTGCTGCAATTGTGAATTAGTTAGCTAGTCGTGAAAAAACAGATGGATTTAAAAAAAAAAAAAAAATACAGAAATGAGTTTTTGTTGAAAATAAATATCATGAAAAATAGCAGCAGAAATAAGATTTAGTTATTGGTGTTATTAAAAATTGTTAAAGTTTTTTGTTTAAAATGTTAAAAATCTCGAGTCCAGCTATTCGATGGAAACAACTAATCCTTGAAATAAAAGAGGGGAGCAAAATGCTTTCCTCGTTATGTTCATCTTTGTGAATAAATAATATAAGCTCAGTTATGGACACGAACATCTTCTTTGAAGGCATTGTATTCTTTAATTAATCATGCACTCCATAGTGTGCTAATTGTTTATGTCTGAAAAGAAAGTTGTAAAATATTCTATTTGTTAAACATTAATTGTTTGTTTAGTCACTCGGGCAAATTTACATTTATTTATGGTCGTGATAATGAGTTACTACCATCAGAGATTATGGCTATCAAGGGAATTCTTCATCGGTTACTTATAACAACTTATCAAGCGATTGTTTGCAGCGTTTGTCTGAGCTGTCATGCGCTCATGAATCATTCTGTTAAAGCATTAAAATCTTTTGCAGTTATTCATCTCCTATACATGAGTTTCTTCTGCTGCATATCTCAGTTATATGCTTATTGCTGTAAGTATGTTCAGAAAAATAGTCTTTATTTATAAATGTTTCAAAATATTTGTATACATGTAATGTTATTACATTATTTTCTCGTGTAAGAATCATGCATAAAATACTGTTAAGGAATTCTATCGGGTGGTTTTGAAGATGAATAGGCGTTTACATCTTCCTAACTTGAGTGAATCACTTTTGGTATCATGTTTGTATGTGCTATTTCAATAAGGGAATTTTTTATTGCCTTAAAATAAGACGAAATGCAGCAAAAATGTCTGTTTAAGGCATGCAACAACTGAATAAATATTGAAGAAACTTGATGAATTGTCCCATGTTATCGTATTTTAATATATTTTATAAAACTACATTGTGTCGTTTATATGTATGTTTTTATTTTTTGGATTTTTTTTGGTCATATTTTCTGGCTTTTTTAAAGTTAGAGATGAGATCTAATCACCGTTTGATGAATTTCGGAACTGCTATTATAGACTATAGATTCAATTCATTTCATTTCGTTTAAAATGCAATAATTAATTTTGGGCGGCAGTTTTGTGAAATCCATTATCTCAAAATGTTGAAAAATATCCTATATTGCATAACTGTGCTCGCTTTATTGTCGAATCTGTTACTTAACTCCTTGCACGTTTTGATATTAGAACAACCAGCAGTTTTTCCTTCTTTAGTTTTGAGAAATAGAATGGATAGATACAGGAATGATATGGATCATTCAGAGAAATTGTTGCGTACATATGAACGTTCGTTTTATTTTCTATTAGAGGAATAAAAACCATTGACAATGAATCACTAGATCATTCTTTCTTTTTTAACACTAAAGCT
Organism: Argiope aurantia; assembly: GCA_026543865.1. Lineage (NCBI taxonomy): Eukaryota > Metazoa > Arthropoda > Arachnida > Araneae > Araneidae > Argiope > Argiope aurantia. Next base: position 85,220 of record JAPMOR010072395.1, read on the forward strand.
ACCACGAGCGGGTCATTTGACCCGCTTCCAATGGTAATTCCAATGTATCGGTGAAATGCCGGTAGGTTTAGTGTTAAATCTCCACTACTCACACATAGAATTGCAAAATTTTGACATATAAAAATCTTTATTGAAGTCAAAGTAGCAATTACTTTAAAAGGAAGAAAATCCCTTCGACACGCTAATATTCTTTATTGGATGGAAGCAACAATAAATGTACAAAATAAAATGTTGCGCCTAATAAAGAGTTTAAATAAATTCGCTGTTGAAGCAGTTAATAGCTATAATTTAGCATGCATACCACTATCTAGTAAAGATTCGTTATCAGTGACATATTTTTTGAAGTGAATTTTAATTTACATTTCGTTTTACTGGTGTGACTGTTATCTCTGTTTCAGAAAATGGAAAATAATGCCTGTATTTCCTTTTTTTCCCGTCAAGCTTTGTGCTTTTTGATAGTCCTTGGTAATGGAAGTTGAGGAGACGGTGGAAGTTTTACGCTGCATCATAACGTTCAGTTAAATTGTCGCAAAATGTATTGAAAAACGGCTTATGTATTTCAACGGAATTTAATTTTGGATATCACAGTTTTTCAAGCTGTGTCTTTATAATGATAGTTGTTCAGTTTCATGGAGCTCCTGCTATATTCATGTAGTACGCTTCATTATTTATTAGAAATTATTTATTGTAGTTAACTTTCTCCATTTTGAGTTGTCTCAGAGAGATATGACTGATAATTATTTACAATTGATTGTATTGATTAAGTACAAATTAATAATAAATAAAATTTATATTTTTAATTTAATTAATATTTATATTTTTTTTTCATAAACTGTCCCAACAGTTGATGAAAAACTATTTATACATATTTTGTAATTTATATTCTCTTTCTGCATATTTTAATCTTCTTGTTGCTCACATGTTTGTTCTTAGGAGATATTGTGAAAGTTTATCATAGTTGATAATTATGAAAAAATTTATATTTTTTGTTTGCGAATATTTTCAATTAATGCCGAAAATTTTAAAAAAAAAAAAAAAAAAAAAAAAATTTGAGTTGGAAAAAGTGCTTTTGTACAGAAATGCCATCGTCAAACAATAGAACTATATAATGAAAAGAAATTGTTGGTTTTGATGAGCTTTCTAGGTCATCCATAATTTTCATATAATTTTATTCATATTTCACCAGAAGATCCCCGCTTTGAAGTAAAGGTATCTTGCGCATTTCGTTAACACAGTTTTGATATAACATGGCACTGATTTAGGAGAATTTCTGAACATTATGGAGAATTATAGAATTGTAAAAGTAAGGCTTGTGAGGAACGATGTCTGGTTTTTACTTTATGCTGTAGTTTTAAATTGATATTGCAAAAAAAAAAAAAAAAACTAATGTTGGGTATCGTGCTGATTTCAAAAGTTTCCAGTTCTTGGGAAACTGATGATCATGATTCTGTATACAACGTGAGTTAGTGGAATCATTGCGCACACTATTACAAGTGATACAGTGGATTCAATTTGATAGGTATGTGTCTGAAATGTCTTTTTCTGAAAAGATGTCTGGGCGTTGAAAGACTCAACGAATCTATGTAATTTTCATTTCCTGGTGTAAACTTTTGATAACTACGTCACCCTATTGAAATAACCACCGGCAAAAATATAGATTGGCTTCCGTATCGTAACCGAAGTCATTTCTCTCCATCGGGTCACTTGAAAAACGTATATCTCGTGCGATTAATGGAGCTGGATAAAATCACCAATATTTTTCGATTTATTATAGTTTCTCAAAGGTCGTTGTCGTTTAAATCCGGATCATTATTTGTGAGTGAATTTGGTATTAACACAAGTAACCATAATAACGAAAAAAAAAAAAAAATGTTACAAATTTCTCAAGACCTTCAAAGAATCTTCAAAGTTTATATTTTTTTTCGTGTTTCACGAACATAATACATTTTAAAGAAAACGAAATGCATAGCGCGGTTATCAATAGTTAGATCTGCATTTTCTTTTTAATGTATCAATGAATCGCAGTTTGTGGTATTTGGTATTTCTTAAGGGTAAGATGTAATTAAAAAAAACGTGAGTTTCAAGGTAAATATTTTCTCTAATTTAACTGAAATACTATGAAACAATTGAATGTTGTTGATTAACAGTAATACTAGGTTTTTAAATTTCCATTGCTCACTTTTTTTTACGCTTATTTCTTCTTGATTGAAATGGATTTAAAAAAAAGGAAGTAAACTGTTTGAATTGAAGGAATAAAAAAAACTGTTAACGGACATAACCCATTAAAGGGCAATGTTTGTTTTGTTTTGTTTTTCTTAGTCCAAAATGTTTGTTAGTGACAATTATCATTTTCTATAGAATATTGTGAAACTTTGAATAGTTCAGTATGGAAATAAATAAAAACATTTTTTGCTTTTAAAGACTAGCCTTGATCTCAAGATACCGGATCTTTCGCTCTACATTTTACATTATTCTTTGTGGTTAAAATCGTTTTTCAAGTAAATGAAGTCAGTTTAAATCACAAGCAAAACTGTGCACAGCTTTCGAACTTTTTGTACTTAGCCTAACATAGTGACACAACTTGTGTCCTTTTGCGACTCCTGCGGTGGAATCCAGAATTAAATTGGCGAAGCGAGTAATAAAAAATAAATAAATAAAATATTTGAAATCACTAATATTTTAAGTAATGAATATTTCAGTAGAAAGTATTCAACATTTATGAAATGTAAAGTACAGTACTGAATGATTTTGATTTTTTTTGTTGCTGTAACAATGCGAATAGCAGTGCTTTTTTTTTTTTTTTTTTAATATATATACACGTGCAAGTATGTTGCCATTTATAATCGCAATTGGATTCAACTCTACTTAGATAACAAAAACGATACCATTATTTCACCATCTGCTTTTTATTTATTAATTTGATATTTTAACTTGCCATCTTGTTATGCAAATCTGGCGGTAGCAATTTTTCTTGGAATCCGTATCTGAATCGCCACCAGAGCTCGGTGGTTGTTCTAAAAGCAAGTACAAGTTCCCCTTTCTTCAGATAAACTTTGGAAAGTTGCCATTTCCAGCTAGCAACAGCCTCCCGCTCAATAGAAAAAAAAATGAAAACGAAACTTGAATGATGGCGAACCCTTTACATGTGCAACCGCGCGTCCTTGCCTCTGCTAGGAAGTGCCCTGCTCGATAAATAGCGGCGTGTATTAATTGGTTAATTGATCTGATGAGAGCCACATTGCGGAAATATCACAGATCCTTATTCTTCGTTTCAGATTGACGGTGGTCCTCCGTCCCTGTGCTCTTTCCTGCCTTGGATCATGTCAGTAAGGTGACACATGCCTGAGTAGGATTACACAATTAGATTCGCCATGGTGAAAACGCCGCTTTTGGATGAATTCTGCAAGTCTCCTTTTTGGGTAAGTCGCACATATTTTGGGGCAATTTAATTATTTTTGTAAAAAATATGCGATCGTTTTATATTTGTAATTAGATCTAACTGTATAAATAATTTATAACTTCAGCATTATGTGCCAGAATGATGGAATTTTTATCTAATACTTCTTCACGTTTTCCTTCCGTGGAAAATATTATAAGATCCATCCCAAATTCAGTCTCGAGATTTTCATGAGTTATTTTATGTACCCTCACGTCCGAAAACACTATTTTTAAGATTATATATTTGTGAATCTGAACATCTAAACCCAGAAACAGAGCTGGATGAATGAAATTTGATTTTTAATCAGTACTGAAGAGACCACAGATGCTCTGGATTAGCCATCACTTCCTAGAATGCCGCCTTAGTCTTTCATTTTAAGTAAGATTTTCGGATTTTGATTTATTGTGCGTTTTAAATCAAATCATGAAATAAAATTGCATTAAATGGATCTAATTAAAAACGCTAATTTCATTTCTCTTCATACTTCTTTTTGGAATTTTAAAAATTCATTTTATGTCCCATTCTTATGTCTCAGATTAAACATCAGAAGATATAGTGAGTTTAGAATTAATCCTACAAAGTCAGCTTTCTTCATTTATTTGTATAAAATATTTCGATATTTTTAACACCTGTTTGTATCCTAAGTTTGCATTAAAATATTTTCCAACGAAACATTTTTTTGAAAAAATAATTGCTCCCAAGCACTCTTCTAACGGAGTGATTATAGATGTAATGTAATCAACTATCAAATGAGGCATCTTCGTCTATTCTACTATAATGACACAATTGTTGTGCTGCGTTGTAATAGCGGTTCATTATGTTATACAAGGCAACCGAATCCATGTTATACAAGAAAAGAAGGAGGGGGGAAAAATGAAATATTGCGTTTTTAAGCACCCATAGATAATGACCTTATTAATTCGGTATCTATTTCAAATGAAATAATATAAAGTTAACAAATATTATAAAATTAAAATACGAATATTTTTATTACGAAACTTAATGAATGAAAAGCTTTGAAGTTCTTAAGCAAATGCTAAACAATTGCATCCACCGGCCTTGCAGCTTACAAGAACTAAGATTTTATCATCTGTATTTTAACCTTATTTGAAGAAATTATTTATCATTTGTATTTATACTATTTTCAGTTTAATGCAAAGAATAACATTTTATGATACAAGTTAAAGACCATTTGATTTTTTTCAATTATATTGGGGCAGTATAAATTATATTATGGCATGTAATTGGTACAATGCTTCAATATTTGTGTAGTAATATGTACTTTTTGTTCTTTTTTTTTGTCAACTTTTGTTTTTGTTAATCAGAATCTTATTCTATTATTTGATTTTGATATGATTTTATGATTTGTTAATGTTTATATCTTAAATTACTCATGTACTAAATTCATTTAAAGTCTTACGGCCCTACAAGGGTCTCAATCCGGCCCAGGTGTTCACTAATGACATTTTTAGTAGCACTTTATGGTGAAATTGTTTCAAACACACAATTAGTACTCTTCAACTTCTTTCGTCCCTGAATCCTTTTATAGCCCATTGACGTCTAGTCATTTTTGCCATTCTCTCTTCAATGATACATTAATGTTAAAATTTCAACCTTAATGAACGAATAATAATAAGAAAAACTCACTGTGCAAAAATTATTCATCAAATTTTAATGAGATATTTCAAATTTAGAAGAAATGTCTTATATACTTTAGACTACATACATTGAAAAAGACGAAGGATGAAAGTTATTCAGTTTTATCGTGATCTAGAGCACTCTCTTATTATTAATCAAGGAATCATTAAACAGTGGAGTTGAAACACAAAAGGGTCTTTTTCGCATGATGCGCTCATTGATTCTTACATCAAATAACGTCCAGTACTTGATATTTCTAACTTGAAATTCAAAACGGCCCGTTTTCGATGAGATTCATAATTTTTTCTAAATGAGAAGCAAATACATTTGTGATGACACTGCAATGGTACCGAAAGTGACCTGTTTGGCTAACTGGCCTGCAGCCTCTTTTATTCAGGGCACTAGTATGTTCTGCAGCCTAGGAGATGAATAGACCTTCGTATAATGTAGTAGAAGTCATCTCATAAACTGCAAGAGTTTGGGTTTCAAAATTCTTTAATAGATACATGTTCACAAATTGGGGGCGGGGCGGAGGGGATTCTCCTCGAAAGAAGAGTACTGAAGACCTTATCTTGATTTGAAATTAAAATTACTCTGCTTTTTACGTGGGATAAAGTTGGGTATGATGTGTTTGCTAATTCTGCATGTTCCCGTTTTTGGCCGTTGTTTTTCTTTCGCGGAAGTTTAATTTCCGCATAAAATAAAGTATATGGTTTTGTAGAAATAGGAAGAGGCCATGAAAAAAGTAAGAAAAACTGAACATAATATTTTTTCAAAAGCATAAGATTATTGTTACCTTAACTTTTTTTTACTTATTCACTTTTAATATGTCTTTTGTATTCCTTTTCAAATATAACATTTTCTTCTCTGGAAATATGGAATACTGGCTATTTTAACCAAAGCTAAATTTTATTTCCGGTAGTTTACTGATTTATCTGAGAGAAAAGTTACGAATGCGACATTCGCGAATTTTATTTCCCACTTTGTTGCAAAATATATGTACATGCGAAGGAATTTTAAAATTTTTTTCTCCTTTTAGATATAATCTTAAAACCTCTTTAAACTTTCCCGGCAGTAAAATCATAGCTTAACAGATACTTTAGATAATAATTCATTAGAAATAATTTAGTAGTATCGAGTTATATTAAACTGATAATCCTACCTATGGTTGCCTTATTGATTCTTTCCATCAACTGTTTCTGGATTAACTGTTTTCTGTAACAAGAATAATATCCATTATTCCTGATAAATTCCTGTTAAAAGTACATAGTCCTCCTTGACTTATTTGTACTTCCGTCCTTTTCCAATTGATAAGTCGGAAGTCGGACTGATGTTTCATTCAAATGAGTTAAAAAAATTGTAAATAAGGGACAAAGATTCAGTTTGTATATGCATAAATGAGGAAAATGATGTTAAAGTTACATAACATACAGTCTATTGTGTACTTACTGTAAAGGAAAATATATCCACAAATTATTTTATTTTAAATTTATTTTTTTGGGCCTTTAATGAAGAAGCTGTATTATGTCATTATGTATGTGACATCGCTTTCCATTATAAGGTTCAGCTTTCACCGTAGTTCCCATTCCAATAAGTTCATCATGTTTGGCATCAGAAACTCATTGACAGTAAAATCCTACAGTTTCCCCAAAGCAAATTCCATTTAACCAGGGTATACTTAAGAATATTACTGCGGACTTCTCCTTGTGTTAATATTTGTTCTCATTTTGTACCTTTTTCGTGGAACAGGATGACAATCTTTTATGGAATTCAACAAATCCAGATTTAACACCATGCTTCGAAAAGACAGCCCTCGTGTGGACACCTTGCTTGTTCCTGTGGCTGTTTGGTCCATTAGAATGCTATTTTCAAAGGAAATCTTCCTACAAGCCCTTACCATGGACTGGAGCAAATATAATCAGAATGGTATAATTGCTTTACCTATTCTTGGCTATGAAACATCTGTAAGAAAATACTAATAATGGTTATTTCTGGTTTTTAAAGGTCACTGTAAAATAAATAAATTGAAATGTTATTGCATAATGATGTTTTACTTGTGTAAGTTGTATCTAAATGTTTCAGATGATTGATCTTCTTTATCACTACAAATATGGGAATGTGTTTCTATGACAGAGATTTAAAGTATTTTAATACATACATGTATTTATTGTAATTAAAAGTAAAAAAAGGCTTGCTCATGTTAGTATTGAAGATTTTATGCTTGTTTGTTCTTTGAAAAAATCGTGCAGAAATTGGACAATAGATTTGATAATTCTATTATCATTAAAAAAAGTGGGAATATTACTAATCTGATTTAAAATGTTGTAAGAAAATTATAATTTAAGAATATACAATTGTGAGAATTAAACACTAAATAAATTAACAGAAAGTCTGCTAAAATTGAGAGGAAATTTCATCATGATAAGACCAAAAAGGTTTTTAAATTGTGGCAGAGTATAAATAACATATAAAATAATTTTTTTTGCCAGATGTTTGAATGCTGCTTTATTTCGAGTACAAGAAAGAAAAATTCAAATTAGGCTACAAATAAACAAATGTACATAAATAAACATATACTGCAAACACAAAATACTAAAGAATAATACATGAATCCGTACCTTATTTAATATTCTCCTGGTTAAATTTTAATTACTTTATCCATTTTTCAATGTAAAATAGACAATCGAGAATCGTGAATTACCACCAAGTTCCCGATTTGGAGATTAGTTCTTGGTAAATGCCCTTTGGATCTCTTCTGTTGAGGACGTAGGTAATCTCTATACCATTGATTCCAGAATCCTCGCCTGATTTTTTGTACTAAACTCCAGCGAGAAGATAAATTCATATTTACGGAGGAGCCTCTTTCAGAAAGTGCGGAATTTCAATTAAGATGTGCCCGAACATTTGAAGAATTCGCAGACAATGGCGTTAAAGATCTTGGATTTAGACAGACTTCAATCAGGCGTAAGAGGATAGTTGACTTTACAAAATTACGAATACTAGTTTTACATGCCTTGAGCATGTGACTTTTAGTAAGTTTAACTAAAGTAAACTTAATAAAGTAATTTTTAGTAAGTTTATTGCCTCCTATGATATTCTAAAATTGGGACTATTACGATATATAGAATGTCAGTTAATAAAGGAATTTATAACAACATTTTGAATTTTTTTTGTGAGCATATAATTTTGAAGAATTGTTTGAGATAATAAGCAACACTTCAAACTCTTTACTTTTGTATAAAAATATATCCGTTGCGATGCCAAACCTTGCAATGACTTGTTTTGAAACAGCCAAAACTGTTTGAGCAGAAAGATCTGAATCTCTTTGAAATATATCTTTCTTGCATTTTATTATACAAATATAGAATGTCAGTCTTGGAATTGTATCTCAATATGTCGGGTTTGGTAATAATTGGACCCCTAAAATCAATATCGATTTCACAAAAATGGCAGATTGTAGTTATTCCTTTAAATGGTAGAGGGGAGAGTAAAATTACTTACAGAGTAATTTTAGACTTTATTGCTACAATGACACAATTGGTGTCCTAGCGTATACGAAGAGAGAAAATATGTGCGTGGATAGTATCTACCACTCCCATAAAGAAAAGACTAAACATGTAGATGTAAAATCTCAAAAGTATACAGTGTTCATTTTTATTTGGTGGTATTTTTTTAAAAAATATTTTCTTATTTTCAGGTTTTATCTCTGATCCTGAGTATTTTGTGTGCATTGAATATATTAGATGAATTGTTTAACAAAAGTAATGATGTATATTTTGTGCCTTCCCTCGTTGCGGAATCGCTAAAAGCACTTACCTTTGTAAGTATGAATTCTTTGGTTTTGATAAGAGTTATAGCAATTAAACAATTAATGCATTCAACCGAGTTATCTTGGGGTTACAGTGGTTATAGACATTTAGTGGTGTATCATTAGTGATAACTCAGGTTTACAGTTTATGCTAAACTACGAACACCTGCAGCACTAATGAATAATATTATATGTGTTTTTTATGCAATGATGGAATCACTGAATAAAAAAAAAATAGTAAAAATTCCTAGACATATACATAAGGAGAATAAAAACTGCTAAATATAAATCCTTGGCATAGCACATCAGGAGATCGCTTTTAAAAATAACTTGATCAATTCAGTTTTACATTTCAACATATTCTTAACTTCATCAACATGCTAATAATTTATTCTAGATCAATTTCTCATTTTACTACCTCATGGCTGCAGTGCCTTTAAGTTTATATACAAATATATTCGAATAGACGATTGATGATTTTAAATACTGTGCTAATCAAATGAACTTTTTCAAACTGAAAAGAGCCTGTCGAATTATGCAATGGAATCAGTCAAAGTATTACAGTTATCCTAATATTTTATTATTCATAAAATTAGTACTTTTTTGCAAGTTTATTTATTTAACAATTAGGCTAATAGTACTTTTCCAATTAACCTATTTGCGCTCCGTCTCCGACTAGCGGGCCCAGGGAAATCGAAAAATCACCAGTATTTCATGTGCATTACAGATATAAGAAATATATCCAGTTTCATTTCATGTAATAATGGTTATTATTGTTTAACACTAAATCCTGTTCAAATATATAAATTAGAATCATGTTTCTTAATGCTGCTTGAATGGTGTAAATCATATCTATCAGCTTGAGTTAAAAGATTTTTTTTTCATATAATTGTTTATTAAAAATATTTTTTTCTGTAAGTAGAAGACACTTTATAATCTGAATTCAATGTACAATACATTATTAGTGAACATTTTTTCAGTTACTTCTTGAACAGAAGGGAATAATTTTTCGTGAATTGATATCTCTTGCATTCTGTATATTACAAACTTTCTCTATTATTGTAAGTAGAATATCTGAATGGATATTTTTTTTAAAGGGGAAATGTCTTTTTTGATACATATCTAAAATTATTTAAATTGTAAGCCAGGCTCACAGAATTATATTCTACGTGTGCTGATATAAAATTTAAAAGAAGAAAAATTCAAAAACCGAGACCAAACAGGTACTACTTTTTTTTTACTTATGGATATTTATCTAAAGAAACGTATTATTGAAAAGTATTATAGAACATAAGATAAAAAATATGTTTAAAAAGAATTCATTTAAAAGAAGTCTTTTTAAAAACCACAAAAAAAGGCTGCCGCATTTGAAATGCCATTTGGATCGGGCCGGTAACTAAATTTTATTAAACATTCGGACTGAAAAATTGGTAATTTATATTAAAATGTTATAGAATGTTCTTTGTCTGTAGATTGTGTGTTAATGGAATCATTCGTTCTACGTGAAAGTGCTACGAGATTGCAGTAAAAGAAAACGTCAATATTTAAACATCATCAATTAAGTATTTTACTAAATGACTAACAGTCCATAAATTGTTTTTAAATAAGTAGAGAAACATATATTTATTTTATATCTGGAAATTTTTTTGACAACAGTTTGGTATAGTAATTTTAATAAAATATTACCAAGATATAACGATGAGGATTTTTTTTTTTCTTATCTAAAAATTGTTTACATTGAATCATAAATAAATGCCTAAAGTAAGCATCAGTGGGACTTCAGTCGTGGGAATAGCCCAGAAAACATTTAGTTCCTCCTAGACGGGAACTGAAATAAACCAAAAGCGGAAAAAAACGCAATAAAAGAACATAAAAGATATCAAATAATGGTTTTAAAAAACTCCAAACCACTTTTAGAAGTTAATTTATTTTGTATCAGATATTAGAAAACAAAAGAAATTATGCTGTATGAAATGCATTGGCATGCATTCAACTGAAGCGCATTTGTTTCTTAGTATGCCGACTTTTCCATTCATTTGTAGCTTTCAAGCCAACCCTGGATACGATGAGAGAGAAGAAAGAAATGTGCATTTACATAGAGCTAATAAATTGTGTTTCATCTCG
>JAPMOR010072395.1:96238-121195 GCA_026543865.1 Argiope aurantia
GCCAGACGACGAGGACGACACTTGAGTTGGCACCCACTCTGCAAGCTTCCACACCACACCAGCGGGAGGACATTTGTCCATCAAAGTTGTGCTTACTGTGTAAAATTCGTTCTTGCTGAAGTCGATTGCCCGATTTTAAACAGTGGCCTAACACTTCCAGATTTCCAGCCGGGCGGTGTTGCAAATACCTGTTTAAAGTCAATTTTGGCTCGTGTTTCTTCTTACTTCCTCACTATAGGTTTCATTGAGTTCATATTCATTACATCATTCTTTAATGCACACTGTGACTTTTCGGGCTGGGCGGAGAGCATGTGCAATTATATTCAAGAGAAAAAAAATTACTCTTAGTCTACAAATTATTTTTGCAAGCAGAGTTGCATCCTTTTATCACCTGTTATGTTTTGAGTGGTAATTGAATTTTATTGAATGTTTGTAGGCATTCCATGGTGGATTTCCGATTAGCCAGGCTACGAAACTGAAGGGGAGAGAGTTGCTGTAGTCAATTGAAAATTTTTATTAGCTTAGTTTCCAATTAATACATTTTTAAAAAAATACAAAATCTATACGAATTGGGTATAAAATATAGGATTATATTAATACTTCGTGAGATGTAATTGGGTTAAGTTTTTATGTATTTCATTAAATTCATCTGTTCATTAAATTTACTTAGTTATTAAAATATTCATAAATATCTAAAGTATGTAAAATATTGTGCTTAAATATGGATAGTGTGATTAATAATTTTATCGAATTTTACAGTTCCTCAGCGATATATATATAACTTTCTAAGAAATAATTATTTGTCCATGTCGATTTTTCTATCAAAATTTAAGTTTCAAAGCAATTCCGATTCATAACTTCTGTGATTTATAAAATAATTTCATTATTTATTTTAATATTAAAAAAAAGGGTTAATAAAAGTTTCATATTTTTGAAAGTAGGATGATTTTTCCTTCTTGCTGTGTACCATCTTTTCTCAATTTAGAATTTTTAATTATACTAAATCTTATGAGTCAATTCCAAACTTAAAAAAAGAAAATTACCAATATAGTATTCGTTTTTCTAAAGCAACTTTCCTTGCATTTTTTATTTTTCAATTAATTTTCCCACTGATTTCTCCATTGGATTTTATTCTCCATTTTCTTTTTAAACAATAAACAGACCAGAAAACATGTCTTGCTCATATCACTCTAGATAGGCTTTTCTTTAGTGCATGGACATGATAATCATCTTTTCATCTATTTGCTATTTACACTTGAGAAAAAAAATATGATGACCAGCAATACAGACCACCAAGCTCTTAAAAAAAACCTCCACAAGAACACAGACAAATAAAAGACAATGACAGTAAGATTATTCTTTCTTAGTTACCTATTGACAGTTTACTTCGTGAAAAAATCAACCTCGCGCATAGGTTCCATTATGCTTAGACTGATTTAAATTCTATTTTTTAAAAATTAATTATTGTATTGAACTTTTAGACTTTAAGTTCTGATTAGATTTTCATAAAATTGGTGTGATTACATGACACTTTCCATATAACTCTATTTTATCTTTTAGCTCTTTGCCTTGGTCTTGATGTTATTCAACAGAAAGCGAGGACGGCATACTTCTGGCATTTTGTTCATTTTTTGGTTATCTCTAACATTCTGCGAGATTTTTCCATACAGAACTGCATTTATGACACTCCAGGCTGAGGTAATTAAATATCATCTTTTGATTTTTACTTTACATCCATTCAAAAGCATATATGTTCTAAATACACTTTTCACTTGCGTGAAAATTATCCTTTTGGATAATATCGGGATATTACATTACTCAACGTCATTGATGTTATTAAAATTGCTTCGCAATAATCGCATATGGTTTTATATAAACTATGTATTATATTTTCATCATGCTATTTTATGTAATATCATAATTTTTATCTTGAAATGTTTTTCGAAAATTGGAAATATGAATTCTATATTATAATTCGTTTAATTATGCATTTTTTTTGTGTGTTAATCGATATAAATTATATATATTATTCATTAATTGTGTATATTTGCGTATATTATATTATTCATTAATTACGTATATCTGCGTTAATTAATACAGTGAATTAATTTAGTTTCTATGCACATTGTTAAAGCAAAGATTGACATTTTTTTTAAATTTTTGATAATTTAATGGAAAAGAAATGGAATGATTTCAATGTTTTGACGATTTTATTAAGTCAAAAAGTACTTAATAAAATAAACTAATATTTTCTTAATAAAGTAAAGTTCTTGAGTAAGGTGGTTTCACATAGTAGTGATACAACATATGATTTTTTCATCCCTTCAAATATATGGCATGGCATTATTCCTCGTATCATTTGGTTTAAAAATTAACATAAGTGCACTAGCACCTTGTCCCCTTTGAACTGCCGATAATTGGCACCGGTCGCATCTATACTCCATTAGTCACTGTGTAGCAGTGGTAACGCAAGAGATTTGAAGTTCTTCATAGATAAAAAGTAAATTCTATTATAAGTCATTTCCAAATGTTAAATATAAATGAGAATAATGTATGATCATACCTTTTTTTTTCACCTTAGTAACCCATCAAATATATATATGCATATAATTAGGTTTAACAAAACAAATGAACTCGTCTTAAGCTCCTCTTGTGTCAACTGCAATTAAACTGAGCACTATATAATTTGGTTGTGAAACTGCTATCATACACTCGGCAGGGCATGCTAAAAACCTGCTGTGCATTCATCACTGTTGAAATGGCAACCATCTAAATTAGGATCCAGGAGTGATTTTTGAAATGTGCCGTTCTATTTGCTTTACTTTACTGTCATTACAGGGCACCCGTCAGCCTGTTGTTTCTTGAATGAAAAGTATATGTGAACATTCTTCGTAAAGAATTAATAAGCTCTGTTATTTTGAAAAAATGTAATTAGTGTAGTATTAATTACATCATTTTATGGCAGCCGTTGGTATAACATCTAACTATTAAAAAAGATGTGCGTAGGATGACTGGCATATTTATTAGTATATATGGAAGGATCAAATGAAATCAATAAGAAATAAAAGTGAAACTGTATTTTTATCCTAAGCTTCCATTTGGCATAATGACATGCTACTCATTTGAAGAATCTTGTCTCTCCTTTTCATTTATTGCCTGTGCATTTTTATAGATACCGTTGGTTATCAATTCAAATCGACATTATGTGCATGCATCCTAAAAATGGCTCCTTTTGTGTCTCTTCAAAGTTACCGATGCTGAAATAGTATGATTTAACTTACATCCTTCTTGTATGCAAGTAATAACATCTATGCAGTGTTCTATAAAGTATAGAATACCGCATGATGAACGATAGTTTTATCTATCAATATTTGACTTCGATTTTACCCTTTAATTATATAGCGAATTTCGGGTGAGAGTAAAAAAACATTTAACTCATATTTTCTAATGAATTATTAAAAATTTGAAGTATCTTCTTTAGTTGATTAATATCAAACAACTAAAATTTGATTCCTTTTCTTTTCACAGACTGAATTGCCGAGTATTTTTTCTTTCGTTATGCACATGATATATTTCCCGATCTTGGTAGCCGAGTTAATTTTGTCTTGCTTCGCAGACATCAGGTATCGACATCCTCCTGATATAGAAGGAAAAGTATGGCTTTATTTCATGATTTTTTATTTTTATTTTTATTTTTCCATAAGTTATTATTTTAAACATAAGATTTTTTAAAATTTTTTGATTGCAGCATATATCCACAGCTAGCAAGCTATAAAATTAGAAATCTGTAAAAATTTTCGTAATTTGTAAGAATTTCGAATGAGAATCTGATGCTTTTATTTCATTTCGTTCTTGCTAGAGAAAAGGTTCAGTTTTTCAAAAGTGTTTTTATTGATTATAAAGTATAATTTGTGGGATGTAGAAGAGTTGTATTCTTCATGAAGAGATTCTAATCTATGATTAAGATGGAACGATAAAACTAATAATGGGCATTTGCCTAGAATATTTGATAATATTGTTTTTATAGAATATTGTTTTTAGAAGATTAAAAGCAAATGAATTTATCCTAAAATTTTCTTTTGCACTTATAAATTTAATACAAAACTGTCAGAATCGAAAGGTATGCAAAAAGTATAAAAAGTAAAGTAATTTGTTAGAAAAGTTGTCATATAACCTATTAAAACACTGTACTGTTCTCTGCAATTTTTATAAATTTTTTATGTGATGTCTATTTTTTCCTCTTCCAGAAAGAATGTCCAGAAATGAGAGCTTCTTTTGCATCTAAGCTGACATTTTGGTGGTTTAATGGGTAAAATATTTTTACTTGTATGTGTTCTGTGTGAATAAAATTGTGAAACCTTTTCTGTTTCGTGTTCTTCAATCAATCACTTTTTAAAATTTCATTTAGGATGAGCATTTTGGGCTGGAAAAGGCCTTTAAGAGTTGAAGATCTGTGGGAGCTAAATCCAGATGATCGCACTGATCACATAGCTTCTCAATTTGAAAAACATTACAGACAGTTTAACTGGACCCAACCAACTGCACCATCAAAGTATGTAAAAGATTACAACAATTTTTCAAAAATATTGTAATTTTATTTTTTTAATTATTAGAACTACTAAAACTATAAACTGTGCAATAAAAATGAGCGACTGAAGAACAAATTATAAGATAGAAGTTAAGTAACTCAATGCACAAGTATTCATTTAAAAAATTTGTTTATTGCTCCAAAAAATAAAAATATATAATTGTTTCTTAAAAATTATCATTATATTATCATTCTTTAGGTATTTTTAACAATCGGAAAAAGGGGGGGACATCAAAATGATGAATCTTGAATAGGGCCAGAGGGGAACTCTCAGAGTGTAAATAGTTAATATAATTCCCTTTAAAATATTTTTGACAAATTCATGCTTTCATCTGTTGGCACTTTTTGTATATGCTAAATATTTGTGAAAATGATCGAAAATGTTATTTAAGATTCTTTCTATAATTTAAAACTGCAATATAAACAGTCAGAATTGAATGACTTTGTTTTAGCTGTGATTTTAAAATAAAGTCAATAATATGTGTAGAACTAAAAGTTAAGAGGGAAATTTTGATATTCTTTCATACTTTTTGTATAGTTTATTTTTGACAGGCGATTGAGAAATAAGAATAACATAATTTTGTAAAAAATCCATATGATTTATTATTGCTAAATGAATTTGGATTAAATATAAATATGTAAGTATAAGAAACTTATGAATAGTGATTAATAAATTTGGCTTTAATGAAAGTTTTTCTTCGAAATTCTTGATATTTGATGAAAAAATAATTGTTATCATGCAACATCTCTGAATGTTCATTTCAACATTTAATGAAAAATCTAATTTAAATGAATATTTTTATTGTTTTAGAATACACGAGGAAGTCGAGGATGTGAAAGCAGAAGAACAAGTGTTGAAAGATGGAACAGAATATATCGTGAGGAATGGTCGTCACGAACAGCCCAAAGAAAAAATTCATATACTTCGCTCTCTCTATAAAACTTTTGCTGGATCTTTTATTACGGGAAGCATCCTGAAGTTAATATACGATTTGCTTCAGTTTATCAATCCGCTTATCTTACGGTAATTTTATACATGCATATCATTGCTTGTTTTATTTGCATGTTGTTGAATACTCTTAAAATTTGTAAGAAGAATGGCTAACTCAAATATTCTCTGATTCAAATATATCTCAAAATTTATAACTATGCTGGGATGCTAAAGAAATCTTTATTTTGTATATAACATAAATACACAGGTAAATTTTAATTTAATTTGTTTAGATTAATATTAGCAGAATTCTAAAATGACGTTAATACATTCATGTGGCATCTGGACTTAGCTTTTTTGGTAATTGTATCAATGTGGGCAAAGTATCTATTTTATTCCAGAAATTGACATGATACTATTGAAACCTTCCTTTGACATGAGTGTTTCCAAGACATTTTGTGAAGTTTAAGGGATGCCAAGCTAAACTAGCATCGCTCATTTTGTTTATCAATACTAACAAATTTGTGTATTTAAGAGTTATTATTTAATGTGCATTAATTTTTTGTGTGTAAATGATGTACATTCATGTTATGCTGATTAATATAGAATTCCACATTTTCTGAAAAATACTGTTGAAATTTTCCCAAGTGTGCTATTAAATTGAATAATCCAGCAAAATATTTCAAGTAGCACAAGGTACTCTGCATTGTTAAATGATGTTATATTTGTGGTATTAGGGATAATATTGCCTCCTGAATTATTACCCAAAGGTGTATTCATTAACATAACAAATATAAATGAAAGTTAGTGCCTAGTACTAATTTTCATGTCTTTCATTTGTATATACATATAATATAAATGAAATAAATTTACTGCTGCTTTGTTGCAATTCTCCCTACACTGCCATTTTTTGTGTGAAATTTCTTGCAACTTTTATAATTCTTTAGACGAAGATTTATGTATGCTGAAACTTCTTTAACGTGTCATATGAATTAAAATATTGTCTAGTGATCTTTCATTAGTTATTAATTGAAAATGTTTATTTTTAAGCTGTTCAAATTAGTTAACTATATAATTTGATATAAATAATCACTCAGAATTTGTAATTTTTTCTACATATTTCTTTCAGTTCCCTCATTGAATATGTGAAGTCGGATGATCCTCTTTGGATAGGAGTTTTGTTTGCTGCCCTTATATTTCTGAACTGTACTCTACAATCCGTTGTATTGGGTTCTTATTTCCACCGTATGTTTATTATCGGCATGCGTGTGCGTACTGCTCTTGTCACAGCTGTGTATAAGAAAGTAAGAATTGTTCATTCATAAGATAATGCTGAGTTTCTATAAAAGTGAAGTATTATTATAAAAGTGAATAAAAACATTATTTTTATTGTTCTTATTTGCTTAATATATTCTCAGTATATGTGACTTGTTGTGTAACTAATTTTGAAATAATTTGCTTAATAATGAGATAATATCAAAAATTGATAGCTACCATAATTGGAGCTATCTGATGCCATTATTCAGTTGTTTGAGGCATTCATTTTTTTGAAACATTGCTTGGCTGTATATTTTTTGAAAAGAAATGTAACAGCATTCAAAGCTGATAAGTACTAATTTATTATTTTTTCCCTTGATATAAAAAAGAAGAATCTGATCCATAATATGATAACATGTAATGGTTTTCTTATATATATATATATATATATATTATAGCATTATTATATATTGTAATATTTCAATATATTATAGCATTTAATATAAAAGTGACATTTAAAAAACTGAACAATTATAATTAGTTAACCATTTGACAAAATGAAAATGATTTTCAAAATATTTTGGAACTTGGTATTTTTGCGGAGAAAAAGTGTTGGATCACGTGAAAAGCTTTCTTTATTTGAATATTAGGATTTCAGTTTCTAATCTAAATTTCTTCCATCATATTTTTACCATTTGATTTTACCAGTCTTCCATTGTGTATTTCCTCCACTGGTTTTACAAAACTGTTCTTTTTTTCTTTTTATTATTTGTGGCTTTTTTCTAAGATTTTGATAATTTTATAAAATGAATAATAATAATTATGAATTCACTGTGTACTATTACTGCAATTTTACAGCCACCTGAACTCATGTTAACATTTCAGTATATGCCCCCATTTTTTTGAATATCGGCACACAATCAGGGTCATTTTAATGTCAAACTGTTGGAAACTTACTCTTTATCTTATTGGCTATTTGTACAAAAATAAAATCTTCAGAATATATAAATGTTTTTCTTTAGAAATAAGCTCTTATTTAAGATACAAATGCGATTTTTTATAAGAAAAACCAAAATTGAACTTAACCTCTTTTTTTCTCATACCTTTTCTGTATCCATTTCTATTTTCCCCATTCCATTCATATAAAACTTATATTAAAAAATATAAGTAGTTTTTTCCTGTATAAAAATGTTGGGAAAATAAGAAAACTTTATATTTTACATATAGTTTACATTTGAAGTTTTTTAGAAAAAGAAGTGTAAACTTTGCACTAAACTAAATTAAAGCACTTTGATAATTCATACCTTTTGCCTTTCATTTATATGTACATACTCAAAAAATACTTTTATTATTTCTCATTCAGAATAAAATAAATTGTTAATATGCATTTTAAGATAATTTATTCATATTATAAAAGTGCAATTTATATAATTTGTTGTATTTTTTATGATTAAAAAAGGATTCGATCAGATTTTTTTTTGGAATATCGGAATCTGTGTTTTGTTTCGGTTCGATCACTTTCCAATCCTCATTACTCTAAGTATTAAGACTTGTGAAAAGATTTCAGAATCAGTGTTGCTAACAGACATCCTTGTAGCATTAAAAAATCTGTTGTAGAAAGTGAGATATTTTATTTCATTGATTTCTGTTGTTCTAACCTTCTAGCTCCTCCATGAAAAAATAGGAAGTAACAGGTATACATTTTTATAAATTCCTAAAATTTCTAAGCAAAAGAGAAAGGATTGGTTCAGAAAGACCTTGTTCATGTGCTGATGGGTTAAAAGAACATTTTCCATTAGTTTGTAGCAAAAGAAGGGAGGGATGGGCAGAGTGTCTGCTGGGGTAGAAAAGTTCACTAATTATTTCTTACAATGGGGGGGGGGAGTAAAATAAAACAATTATTTTTCTCCCTTCTTTAAAATTGTTTTCTTTGTCCTTTTTCTTTGTTCCTTTCTTTGTCTTTAATCATTTCACAAGCATTCTGAACTCTTATGCTTTACTTAAAATTTTCTTACTGACAGAATAAATTATTTTAGACAAAGATAATTATTTTGCAGAGACGAATATAAGGACATATTTGTAAAGCAAGCTTTCTGCGTTTATCAGAAGTAAAGTAAATGAATTATTGCTCATATGTTAAATTTTTAAATAAAAAAAATTTGTTTTAAGAAATTATATGGCATTTTTAAAAAAATCATTCGCATTTTAATTTTTTCTGAACTTATTTATAGCTAGATATTATTTTATAACTATTTTGAAAGAATATATTTATTAAATTTTAATTATTTTTTTTAGTCTCTAGTTCTCTCATCAACTGCAAGAAAAGAATCCACTGTTGGTGAAATAGTGAATTTGATGTCTGTGGATTCTCAGCGATTTATGGACTTGATGACCTACTTGAACCTCATTTGGTCTGCTCCCCTTCAGATCGTGGTTGCTCTCTTAATGCTGTTCAACATATTGGGAATAGCTGTTTTATCTGGACTTTTTGTATCTATTATTCTGATACCTATCAATGCCGTGCTAGGCCAAATGATGAAAAAGCGACAAGTGAGTCTCTGGATCTTGTTCATTCTGTGTTTGCAAAACTAGTTATTTATTTAACCCTGGGAGAGGAAAAATTGTTGCTTGCAATTAGAAGTGGATGTATGCATTTCGAGACCTTAGGTTGTGTACATAATGTGGTTCCCTTTTTCTTATCAACTTAGTTCTGCATTTCACATATTCTTAATTTAATTAGCATGTTTAACATTTATTTTTTATTAATTTTACTTTACTTAATAATTTAGTAATACTTTCTAATATTTTTATTTTATTTATATTTTATTATCTGTGCAGACAGCATTATTTTATCTAATGCTATTGTATATTATAATTGAACAAAATGAAACAGACTGGTACTTGACTAATTATATTCTGACAAAGTGTTGATACTATTCATATATTTCATAATTCATTAAATTTGTATATTTCTATAATTTCTTATTTGTATGTTTTTGAAAATTCATTCAATTGACATCTAGGCTAATAAAAATTGTTTTTTTAATCGATCAGCTATGTGGCATAAGCAGGTGGCTAGTTTGCTTAAATGGAAATTCATTACAATTATTGAGTTTTTCTCAGGAAAATGAAGTTAGCTTTGACTTTTGCTTTAAGAACAATTCAATTTGAATTTGTTGCTGTATTTTATCAACACAATTAAGCAAGAACAATTTTTATTTATTAAAATAAAATTTATACTAATCATGCTTTCATTTACATATTTAAATTTTGAGAGGAAATCCACCATTTCCAAGCTGCAACTTGTGGGGAATACTTATGGTTGAATTAAGTATATGCATAATTGTTTTCTCTTATTTCAACTAATTTGATAACAAAAACTATGGCAAAGAAAAATCTTGGATTTCCAGTTATGATTTAATGCGATTCAAAGGACTCATGATGGTACATAAATACAGTCATTTCATAATTCAGTTATAGGGTTTACAAATTTTCCTTGCCTTCTGAACTGAAAATGCCCAAGTGGTTCAAAATAGGTTAGTAGTATAGTTTGGAGGAAAGAATTTCCTTCTGCTTCTCTAGGAATAAGAGCTATAATAATAAAGTTTACACATTTTCTTTCTGGGTTCTTTCTTTTAAAAAAAATTTTCTTTCTTTTCAAACTTTTCTTTGCCGAAAACTTACATATTTAATAATTTCATTTTCAGATTCCATTTACTGTATGTCTTATATATAAGTTAATTTAGCTTTTTGTTTAATGGGAATTTTGAAATAGTTAAATGGGTGTGGTGAAGTAGTTAAAAGGGTGTTTTGAAATAGTTAAATTTTTATAGAAATTTATTCTATGATTTTTAGGTGAAACAAATGAAATATAAAGATGAGCGAGTAAAACTTGTCAATGAAGTTTTATCTGGTATCAAGGTATTGAAACTGTATGCTTGGGAGGAGGCCTTCAGGGAAAAAATTAATTCAATTAGAGAGAAAGAAATCAAGAATTTGAAATTTATTGCATATCTGAATTCCTTAACTATGATGATTTGGAGCTGTTCGCCTTTCTTAGTAAGTTTTTACTCACACTTTTTTTTATTTTGTATCTTATTCAATAACAAACAATTGGAAAAAAAAATTGAAATTTTTTTTTAAAAAAGTGAATTTTGTTTTTTGAAGTTTGCCATTGCATGAATGAATATTAATGTACTTTTTATTCATTTAAGATAGTTTTTTCTGAAAACTTTATTAATCAATACTTTATGAGATTAGAATAAAACAAAATTATATTACATGAAAGATTAAAAATATTTAATCGGATAATTTAGAGTATCAAATTTTTCGGTGTAGAATTCTACACTGAATTAATTGACGTGCAGAATTCTACACTGAATTAAAGGAATGCTTGAAGGATAGTTAATATTTTGTTTTTGTTTCAAGTAATTCTATTTGCATTAATTGACTTTTAACACTATATTTATATAAACACTTATGAAGCATGATGTAGAATCAAATGATGTCTATTTTTGTAATAAAAGAATGCATGAATTGCTCAATGAACTTTAATTAAAAATTCTCTTAGAGATAATGTTTTGACAAAACTCCATAATTTAAGAAATAATTCTGCATTTTTTTAAATATTAAAAAGACTTGATTAATTATCAAAATAATGTTAAATAAATAATTTCCTTTTTATAAAATAGAAATATATGAAATTATATTTAATCCAAACTTTTCAGAGCTTGGAACCAATAAATGTCATAATTATTTTATTCAAGTGCATGGCAGATTTCAATGAAAGGTAGAATATAGAAAACGATTATTCAGCGGCGTTTTCATGTTGAAGAATTAAAATGAACATTTATATTCACAATTAAATCGAAATTATATTTACATCTAAAACATATGTGATATATTTGATCAAACATTTTTTATTTTGCACAACTTCAGATTTTTCCATTATATGTTTTAAATCAAATTTATGATTTATATGCTTTATACATATAATGGTATATGCTATACATCAAATTTAAACAACAGATTTTTTAAACAAATGATCAAGAAGAAGAATTTAATAAATATTTTCATATCATAATTGGCTGTTTGAAATTGGAGATGGTTGATATCCTGTTAAGTAAAATTCTAAATGAGAGCTATTGTGCAATAACATTATCATATTTTGATGATTTTTTCCCATGTGGTAGTATTTTGTTGAAATCACAAAATTAAGTTGCAATTCTTGTGTATATTTTCCATTTTTTTTAAAAATACTTTTACATATTAACTTTTTTAACTTTTTAAAATTCATACTTGAAATATTTATAAAAACAATTGCTTTGACTGAAGAATTTGTGAACTGTAACTTTTTTGTTATAAATTGAAAAATTATATATATTTGAATAATTTTTTATTATTGATAGGTTGCTCTTGTCAGTTTTGCTACCTATGTGCTTATAGATGAAAACAATCATCTAGATGCAGCCACTGCATTTGTTTCTCTTTCTCTATTCAATATACTACGCTTTCCATTGACTATGTTGCCTCATCTAATCACTACAATGATTCTAGTATGTATTCTCAATATTTATATATAATTTTTTTTAATTCCTAGAATTAATGGATAAGAATATAGCATTTTTAAAATCATATACATTTAAAATACAAAATTTAATTTTTTATATAGTCACTATTTATGGTTTGTATTTAGACTTATCATTGAAAATTCTCTTTTTATACAAACTGATGGCACAAGATTTAATATTTAATTAACAGTAATGAAGCCAAGTAAATGGTTCAGATTTTTACTATGTGTGATAAGTTAACAATCTTCTAAATAATAGTCTTTCCTTCTTTCTCTCCATCTCTTTTTTTTTAAATGATGTTGAAACGAGAATTTTATAGATTTCCTAGATTTATTAAAATGAAGTTTTCAAACAAATTTTGTTTCAAAAGTTATTTTTTTATGAGTAATGAATATAATTTTGTTTCCATATCTGGTTATTCTTTAAGTTGAAAACAGTTTTTAATTATTTTTGTAAAGACATTTTGATTATTTTTTGTTTGATAAGTTTTTCTGGCATAAAAATTATAAAATGAGAGCTCAAATTTGATTGATGTTTTTGTTTTAAAACTTCTAAAATAAACTGACTGATACTTTTTTAATACTGAAGGAAAATATATGTGATAACATCATCATATTGCTTTTTTTTTTTTAGGTTTCTGTATCTGTGAAAAGACTTAACAAGTACATGAACAGTGAAGAGCTTGATAGATATGTTACTTATGATCCATCTGATGGTACATTCTTAAATATATCATATTTTTGAATTTAAAAACAATTTTTTTAATAATCATTTTTAATAATTAATCATTATTAATAATTAATCATTTTAAAATAATTTTTTTAATATTTGTTGGATGTTATTTCTATATATACTCTTTTACTGAAAACTGACTGAATAATTTTCTGCGATATTTTTATCTTCTTAGACCACTTCAAAGTTCATTGTTAATTAAACAACTTTAAAACTGAAACATAATGGAAGTGACAGTTCTGAATGTTTAAATTTCAAATATACTTTTAATTTATATGGGTTATGGACTTTAATATATTGAGTTTTTGCTAAATATATGATCTATATATTGCTTTTGAAATAACAAAATCTGTTCTAAACAAAGGAGAAGCTTTTAAGTAGATCTTCAATATGAACATCTTCGATAATCACAAAACATTTGATAATGCACTTATGTGTATTGATCTGTTTTGAAAGAGTTGACAGTTATTTTCTTTAGGACATCAATGAAATTCTAACCAGTATCAATTACGATGTGCCTTATTTATATTCAAAATTGTGGAAATATTTGTACCTCATTTAATTAATGTTATGCAAAAATTAATCTTAAATAGGAAGTGGCAATGCTGTATAGCAGATTTTTTTCTCCTTCTGTATAAGGTTGGTTTGCAACAATTTACCATAATGGCTTTTGAATCTCTGTTAATATATAAGCCATTGTGGTTAACATCTTAACATTATATAGATATGTTATTAACCTTAAATGTGAGTTACTTTTAACTAATTAGAGACAAATGGAGATATAAAAATGATTTATTGATATGAAATAGAAGATAAGGTAGTTTATTCTTCAAATACTAGAATTTAAAAGGGTTATTATCATAGAAGTTTCTTGCACTCATAAGCTAAAAGTTTTTCTGTACTACATATAAACACATGAGTATAAAGAATTTCTTCCTTTGCAGTGTTTGCATTGACTGTCAGCAATGGAGACTTTACATGGGACCCACCCAAGAAAGAAGAGAAAGAGAAGGATGCTAAACCTACTCTGACTAATATCCAACTGTTAGTCCCACGAGGTAGCCTTATTGCAATTGTGGGACATGTTGGGTCTGGGAAATCATCCCTTTTCTCTGCCATATTGGGGGAGATGACGAAGCTTTCAGGAAGTGTCACTTTTAGTGTAAGTATTTTATAGAAGATAAGTATCTTCACTCCTAACAAAATACAATTTTAGTTAAAAAGCCATATATTTCGGGAGAGGTGTTAGGAACAGAGTTTTTTTTTAAAGCAGAAAAGGACAATAGAATGAATTGTATATAAATGCGTATAAATTAAATTATATACAATATGTCCATAAGTTAGTCAACAAACTGAAAAAAATCTATAGCAATTTAATTCTAAAAACTGCAGAAAATTATATACAGGGTGATCAAGAAATAACAGGAGGTGTTAGAAACCTTGTAGCGTGTTATGTACTGAACGAAATATAAGAAAATTTGGCCACCATACACATTAAAATATGCGGTTTCGATTTATCAAGGAAAAAAAAAACACTACAAAAAACAGATAGGGGAAATCCTGGCGCTGCAAGCGCATAATGTGCGAAAAAAGAATTCATAACTTCCAATGGAAAAAGTAAATAGCAACACGCCAAATACCAATGAAAAACGTTTATTATAGCAACTTAGAAATTTGGTTCAAGGTTACCACCAACTTGATCCAATAATTGCATGCGGTACACGAGGTTTTTGATGATGACTCGCAGCATATCGGCATTTATTCATCTGATATGTAATGTTATTTGATCTTTTGAAGTAGGAATGTCAGGAACATACATCCTTGATACACAACGCCTTACAAGTAATCCCGCAACCAGAAATTCCCAAGATTCAGATCAGAGTTATCAGTTAATGAGTGTTATCTTATTCGGATAAAACTTCAGGATCTTACGCAGTACCTTCTGCATTGTTGAGAATAGGATATCAGTTTGTCGTGATATTGAACGTGCACTGCTGGTACCTTGCTTATTAGCTATCGCCTGATCCATAACGGCAATTGCAACTTGTTCCTGCTTGATACCTTTACGTTCTCGATTGCACATCAAGAATTCCTGTAATTTCAAACCTTTCAATCATTCTTTTCAAGTTAGTTATGGTCATCGGTCCTCTACGTAACTGTTTTAACTGTCAGTATTCACGAAGAGCAGCACTGACATTTTCATCTTGGTGATAAAACAGCTTGACTAATAAGGCGCGTCCACGTAGTGACAACGCAATCGGCGGGCGAATTCTTGCAGAATGTCATACGCCGATAAAGTGGTGACCCGGACGTGATCCACTTTATCGGCGTATGACTGCGTTTTAAATTGAAGATTGTAAACGCTCGATACATAAAATAAACATTTCCTATTTAGGATATTACGACCAACGATTGAAAGTGTTTTAAAGAAATTAAAATCAAACACAGACTACGTCAATTCCAAGTAAAGCAAACATCTCACTCGTTCTATTTATTTTTACAACATCATCCTCGTTGCCAGATGCAACAGCAGAAAAATAGTTTCGTTTAACACAAAATAATATATAAAATATTTTTGCAGCAATTACTTCAAAAACAAACATGAACAATTATAACAAACAAATACAGAACATTAACAATTATTTATAATATTTAGTTACGTGTCAACCACAATGACTTGCACACAACCTTTTCCTACAAGATAATAGGAACATTCGGATACGAATAATAACAATTGCTTAGGCTATATGGTAATTGCATTTTTCACAAGGTGTGCAACTTTTCATACTAAAATGTATAGAAAATTGACTACTGCTGCTACTGTGCACTAAGAAAAAAACTTTTTGAATCTAGATACATTTTGATATAGTTTCAGGTATTTTTTAAAACTCTAAGTTTGTGGTCTGCCAGTAATTTTGTTAGTAATATTCAGTGCTTAACTTCTATAAATAAATTAAAGCTGTATAAAATTGTTATTGAATCCATAAATTATAGCCCTTTTTGATCCTAGAAAAGACAGACTATATCAGGTTTTGTTTTTAGAAGTTAAAATTTTTTTCTCCTTATATTTACATGGTTAGGATATAACAGATGTAGTCAGATAATTACAGATGCATTTTTGTATGTTGGTTTATTCTAAACTAATTTTTTAAAAAAAATGTTCTTTTCTTGTATTTTTATAGGGCAAAGTTGCATATACTTCTCAGCAACCATGGATACAAAATACATCCTTGAAAAACAATATTTTATTCTCCAAGCCCTTATCGAAGCATTTTTACGAGGAAGTTATTGAAGCTTGTGGGCTCAAACCAGATCTTGAAATTTTGCCAGGAGGAGACCAGACAGAGATAGGAGAAAAGGTATAATGATCATTGAATTTTATTCTTTCCTTCCTTTAGACAGTAATATGAAGAAGAAGGTTGGGTTTAGAAGAGTAGAAGGTTGGGATTCTGGTTACAAAATGAATAAATCTGAAATTCAAAACAAAAATGAAATGCAAGTATTACTCAAATAATCAGCAATTACATAATCCTGTTATTATGGTTAAATAAATTCTGAATTTTTGAATTTGATTCAGATTTAATGTAAATTGTTGTTTTTAAAATGATATTTAGGCTTGTTAATCTTTTGTTAATAAATCTTTTATTCTTTTATATATTATGCCATTTATCTCTCAGCATTTTTGAAAGCTGCATATTTGTTAGAAGGTAGAACAATCAACTGATATATAATTTAATTTATTGCTATTATGTCCACTATTCTTCAACATTAAATATAATTTGTGGCAATGATTGATAAAATAAAACTTTTGATATATATCTATACATTTCTACTGAATGGAAGATAATTCTGTTTATTTCAAGCAAAGTAGCATTTGATATCCTAAAATCTAGGAGTGCAATCGTATTCTGAGATTAATTGTTATATTAATTAGAAGAGGAAAAATCTATCCTCTACATTTGTGTATTTCTTTTCTTTTTTTCCCTTTCTTTATTAGCGTAAGACGGTGATTGATATGTTCACAATATTATTCAATGCTTTGACTGATTATCTTGATTTTTTTTTTATCATTATCATGATTATTTTGGAGGGGATTTTACATACTTACCACATAAAAAAAATATACTTGAACTCAAGTTTTGCGATGAAGTTTCGGTCACGAGGACATTTAAGAGACTAACAAGAAACTGATAATGAAGAAAATAAATTTAGCCTATCCCTTCCATTTAGAGAAAGTAGATTTTTTTTTTTGTAAAAAAGGAAAATGCAGAATTTTTACCTAAACTATACGAAATTTACAAAATAATATTGTAGAATTGAAATATTGTTAAATTTAAAATGGATTTTTTCATATTTTTTGAAGAAATATGAATATTATAACAAATTTTATAATACATATAAAAGTAAAAGTACACATGCTTGACATAAGCACAGTGTTATTCTCTTCATAATTTTAAAGCTAAATATATAAGACATTTTGTATGAAAATGGCAGATGAATATCATGCAGATCAAACATATTGGCATATCATTTTGGTTACTTTAAAAAAAAATCGAAAGATGAGGTTTTTCAACAAATTGATATTTTTAAATCTTTGGATAACTATACTGAATTTTATAATAGGATAAAAATTTATTAGATGTTTTTTTATTCTTATAAATGAAATACATAACAAAATTGAAGTTAATTAGGTATCATAAAATAGGAAATATTATCATTCACACAAAAATTAGACTCGTAACGCAATGTGACTTGATTGTCATTAATAGCTTTCAGGGGCTTTTCTATTGTTTCTTCTGTGGATGTATTAGTTATTAATATGCAAAATATTAGTTATTAATATGTGATTGCTGCTATATAATGGAAGATTACTCACTAGTTTTTGGAATATTTTTCTTCAAATTTCAAGATTGTAAAAAAGGAAGCATGCAAGTCCGATATTATTTTGAGACATGCATTCTTAGTTTGCACAATTCCATGAATTCTATTTTATTCTATTTTCTTAAAATGCATATTAGCAAAGCTACACCTGTTTACAAAATGTAAACTGTGTAGAAGATCTGTTTGCTAATATGAATTTTAGGAAATTTGAAAAACCTTTTCAGAATTCATATTTCTGTCTCATTGAAATAGGAATGTCGTATTTTATCTAAATCCGTTGGACCCATATCAATATCAGGCTTTGCATCCTTTTTTTTTGTACTAAAATGGCTTACAAATCCTGTAGAAATAATACAAAAACTAATGGATAACATTCCTCTTAAAGTAACAGCAGTCTTTTCAACAGAAACAACCCTGCTCTGTGTAAATCATTTCACATCTGCAAGGTAAGTAAATCATAAGTGTCCAGAGACCTTTAATGATATTGTAAATAAATTTTTATAATGTTAGATATGAATTTGTATAAATAGTAATGAATAACATAATCAAACATTTGTTATTTATACCTAAATTACTTCAGAACTTCGTTATGCCTTTAATTTATGAGAATGAAAGGACCCTTTAATATTTTTTATCTTATAGAATTCAATATAGCTATAAGTTTTTTTTTAAAAAAAATATTAGTTTGTAGAAAATTTTGCAGTTTTAGCTTCTTCTCTTTCAACTGAAATCTGTTCACAATAATGATAACACCTTTTTGAATCTGAATGACATTCATCCGAAACTTTCATGTACAAGACCTTACATGGTCATCTTTAAAATTTTGAAAAGAACAATATGCTATATTTTGATATATGCATCTAAAATGTATTTGGTATAAATACTGTATTTTATCGAATAATTAAAGAAAAAAATAAAATTTTATTATAATTCTAAAATATTATTTTGCCATACATTTTACGAATTTCATATAGTTGGGTAATTAGGTATAGGTAAAAACTCTGCCTTTTATAAAAAAGAAAACTAATTAAAACTGTGCAACACTTTTTAATGAAAACCTTTACAGTTTCCCAAATATGTGTTTTTTTACGAAAATGCATGTATTTCCTTTTGCATACCGAAATTTCATTAAAAGTTTCTGTGTATTCTCTTTTCCATAATAGTTTAGATTTATATATATATATATATATATATATATATATATATATATATATATAATATTATCAACTTATTGGTCCCTTTAATATCCTTATGACTGACTGAATTTTCATATAAAACTTGTGTTCAGGTATATTTTCCGCATAGTCAAATTTCCAAGTTAATCTGTTCATTTTTTTTCAGAAATTCTGAAAAGTACATAAATTTAAAGCTGCAATATATTTTTTATCACATTTGTAATTAAAAATTATTAGTACATGAAATTAATATTTGCATACAATATTCATTACAACTTTGCCTTCTTTAAAATGTGCAGAAGTATAAATTCTCTTGGAAAATGAATAGGGCGTTTAAATATATTAATCATTTTTCTTCCAGGGTATAAATTTGAGTGGTGGTCAGAAACAACGAGTAAGTTTGGCAAGAGCAGTTTATGCCTCTGCTGATATATATCTTTTGGATGATCCTTTATCTGCTGTGGATTCGCATGTTGGGAAACATATATTTGATAAAGTGATCGGACCGTCTGGGTTACTGAAATCAAAGGTACATATTTATATATATTTCTTTTTGCTATTATCATCATTAAAAATTAATTTACCAAATCTGTAAAATGTCTTAATAAAGTGATTCAAGACTTAGCATGAAGTACTCTAAATTTAACTTCTTTGTTACAGAAACAAGATGCCATTTAACATATTTTATAACAAATATTCATCATATATGTTTTTATATGTAATTAATCAAAATCAATGTAACTATATAATTTATCTATAAATTTATCACAATTCAAAACCTAGAATCTATTCCACTTTGTTTTGAAATTTATATTATACTTTCTTATGTATAGTCATCACATCAATGTATAGTCATAATAAATAACTGATTGATAATTTATATAGAAATCATGCTTTTTTAAAATAGAAAATATACTAATGATTTTATGTGTTTTGGGGTGATTTTAATTAAACAGCTCGACCTTACTTGAAGTTAGCAGAAAGTTGAATTCTTATACTTTCTATGTTGAGAAGAAAATTAAGGCATATAATCATTACAAAATGAAATTTAAGAGAGCAGATAGTTTTCATAATTACATTCAGAAAGATTTATTATTTCCTCCTCTTCGTTTTCAGAAGTATTATATATTAAATTTATACTTTTTTTGTGAAAATATATAAGTATATAATTAATCTTTTGTTTACTTTTCGAAATAAATTATTTTATATGTTAAAAAAATTACCAGAAACATAATTGTGAAGCTTTTAAAATTATTTAGTTTGTTTTATTATTAATTGTTCTAGTTATTAAAGTTGTATTAAATTGATTTTTTTGATGCATTTTACATGTGTTTTCAGACTCGAATATTGGTGACCCATTCTTTAACATACTTACCTCAAACAGATGTAATTTATGTTATGAAAGATGGGACCATAGCTGAGAAAGGCTCCTTTCAAGAGCTGGTGGATAGCAAAGGACCCTTTGCTGAATATCTTGCTCAGTATGGATCAGAGATCGATGACTCTGAAGACTTGAGTGACATTCCACCAGAACTTATAAGGTAAACTTATTTGTATGAATTTGAAAGTGAAAATTAAAATCAATTATTAATATTATAATCTCTATCCCTTTACAGAAATTTAAAATTAGTTGTCTGCTTATTCATGACAGGATTTACTCAGAATTGGATGGGAAAACTTTTTTATAAAATATTCTTCACAGAAATGAATTAAATCAATTATTTCAATTTTGATTCAAAATAAGCTACTAGATTTTGATTTTGTTTTCTAAATTATTTAAATTATTTTCCACATAACAAAAAATAAATCACTAGATTTTGATTATGTTTTTAAAAATATATATGCTATAAAATATTCTGAGTGCTTTATCTCAATATAAATAAGTCATGGTGACTATATTTGTATGTATGGTCCATATCGCCTCTGATACAACTGAAGCGAATCCAATCAAATTTTGCGCACTTCTTGTATAAGATATGAGAGAATGTTAAATTTTAAAGTGTAAAAACTGATTAAATATTCAATTAATTAGAAATTTACAGAAATTGTCTACCTTACACTTAAAACTATTTTACCACTTAAAAACTTTTTTTTAACACCTTCTTTTAGTAATCTTAAAGTATCTCAAAAAATCTCAAACAATCAAGACAATCTTACTTAGACTTCAGCATTTGTAATCAAAAGTTCCATAAATAATATAACATATATTGATAATTTATGGAAAAATTATCAGTAGTTTTTAAAAATCATCTGTTTCAGTTGATACTTTTTATTCTCAATTAAGAAACAAAAAATAAAAGAAAATAAAAGTTTTATTATTAAACTTTGTATTTTGTAGTATTTTATGTAAGTATTTTTGTATTAATCCTATTCTGTATGTTTTGTTATGTATTATTATTATTTATGTTATTCTATAAGTTTCTGCTTGTTTTCTTGAATGTATTGCTTAATAATTTTTCTTATTATTTAGGAGCTTATCCCTTAATACTGAAAGTAGCCCTGGTTCTGATCTGGAAGACAGTCAGCAGATGACTATCATGTCCATCAATCGCCAACCATCTATGGAACGATCCATTAGTCGGCAACCATCAATAGAACGATCGATTAGTCGCCAGAATTCGAGAGAAAAACGTTCCAATTCCTTATCTAATTCGATAGAGAAATCGGGTTCCTTGCCAAAGGATTTTGCTAAACTGATTAACATTGAAGAGGCAGAAACTGGACAGGTGATAAAACTTTTTGCCCTGAGGTATTAAACCTCAAGGCATTGTGCAATAAAATTGTTGTCTTGGCTTTCATTTTTATTCTCAGGTTTTCTGCAGGAATTAATATTATTCATAATGAGCAACCAGACGTAACCATTGTGGGTTTATAATTATTCATCAGTCGTGAAAAAGACAATAAATTTAATTATACTTTCAAATTATTGATGGAAAAACTTATGATTTCTTGCATTAAATGTCTTGCATTATAAATATTGTATTGCTAATGGCAATAGTTTTTTTTTTTCATTTGCCCTCATATTTGACACTATCAAATTAAATGCATTGCATTTTATCTCTTTTAAGACTGATACTTAACATATTTGTATTTCTTTTAAGTAATTATATTTTAGTTTATCGAATCATTATGAATGCAGAATGACAGTATTAGTAGCTAATTTTGAATAATTAGTATAATATTATTCCCTGATTGTTTAAAAAAATATTCAAACAATCTGCAGTTTTCTTTTTATTACTATCCACCTTTGTCAATCAGTGAGTTTGCCAGTTTAATGGTGAATTTGAAAAACTGAGGGAAAAATTTCATTTATTACCTCTGTAAAATATTTTTAAATTTAAAATTTTGATAGACATAACTTATTTCAAAAACTTTGCACCTTTCTGTTCATTTTGATTTGCATTTCCCCAAATTTCTGTCTACATCTTTATAGATCCAATCATATCTTAGCAAAAAACAGCAGAAATTTAAAGTGGGTGCACTTGAAGAATTTTTCACAACTTCTTGATTCTGAAGTTAAACCCTAATTGTAGGTACAGCAAATTTGAAAAGCACATATAAAGTAGATAATACCTACAAATGCTGGAAAAATAAGCATAACTTCATACTTTATGCATCAACGGTGCAAAAACAGCCTGAATGAAATCTTCATGGTAACAATGAAAATAGTTTGAGTTTTGCTTGAGTATCGTAATAATAATAAAAAATTATAAAATATAATAATATAAAATTTGTTTTAAATATTAAAAAATAGAAAGAAAAAATATATGATGAAAAAACTTTCATTGAAAATATAATTTTTAGAATTTTAAGATACTGTGAAATTCTTTTATATTGTGATTTTTTTGGAAGTTATCACGAAAAAACGCCGAAATTTCGCTTAATTTTTAATTAATTGAAATTCTAACCAAATTTGTTTAAAAAGTGGTCAGAGTTGCACATTTCCATCCACCAAACTGTATTTGTGTCACGTTTGATAGTTCTTGAATCGATAATCTGACTTTCAGTACATCAATGCACACACTCACTTTCATCTTTTTAGTAGTAGAGGCGTGTTAAGGTAAAGCGGTTTTTAAAGCATAGCAATAATAATAATATTATAGAAATCAATGTAGCTGCATGACATAGATTAACTAGAATCTATGTTTGTTCAATTTGTTATATGTAATGGTTTTTGCTTACAGTTATTTATGCAAAACGAATGGGAAAATATTTTAGCTTTCTGGAATATAAAATGTGATGATATTTCAATTATTATAGCATCATTGACTTTCTTTCTAGATATGCAATAAACTGCAGCAATTTCATTTTTAATCTTTGATTTTTAAAAAATATAGCATATATCAGTGCTCAATTTCAGTGAAACTTCTTTTTCACACAAATAAAACATCTGGTGAAAATGTTATGCATTTTTTGAAAATTATTATTTGAGCATTAATTAGAAATAAAATAGAAATTTCTTCATTATGAGATATTTTTATTTCTTTTTGTGATATGATGAGATCTAAAACGTTATTATCACAATCCTTTTTAGAAATACTCTGCTTTTTAATTATGATTAATTCGATTTGGTTAGTGTCATATTTACAGATCTTAAAGCTGTTTTGACAAATGTCTCATAATTTAAAGCTGATATATCTTAATGCACAACTCTTTCCTTTCCATATTTTGTATTTGTCTTGTGGTCATGTTACTCAGCTACAAACCATAAGGTTGTGAGTTCGATCCTCGCCTATCGCCAATAGCAACATTGGTGACCCGATGACGAAAAATACGTAACATTCATACAACTGTTGTGGCGCCCTCTACCAGAAATAAATAAATAAAATAAAAAATAAGCTGATAAATAATCAGCCAATAAAAAAATAAATTGATAAGGTGCAACAGCCCATATATCACCACTAATAACAGCAAAAACAGAACAAAATATCGTTCGTCTCACCTCCAACGCACTGGAGGGGGAGTAATGTGGTGACTCTTTATAAGCCAGATAACAGCTACGAGACATGAGAAATTTCTTTTGTTTTGTGATCATGTTACTCAGCTACAAACCATAAGGTTGCGAGTTCGATCCTCGCCTATCGCCAATAGCAACAGACCCTTGGTATAAAAGAGGATCTCAAACCCATTATCCTTTTGCCCCAAGATCTGCAGCTGCCATGCTTTGTGATAGATTCTAAGCTTTGAAAGTGGTCAAGATTTAATTAAATTACCATAGATCTACTTAGATTGCCATACTGTATATGTGAATGTGATGCCTTTTTAAATATGCTGTCTTCGATCATGAATCAACATGGTACTATGGTATGAGAGTTTATAATTGAAATACTGATAGAATATTGATTGTCCTTGTATTATTCTAATCACAATTTAAATATTTATATTCATCACAAAATATATTTCATATGCTTTCAAACCTGGATATTAGCTTAAAATCACCTATATGGAAGCCTGCCATGTGCTAAGTATGCTAACCTAATATATTTGCATTCTGTATCATTAAAATTATCCTCAGAATGGAAATATTACATTATGTGCTCTTTCATAAAACTCAATAATCATTCCTCGAGTGTCTTTCCACTGATCTTTTAGGTGAAAATATCAGTCTACATGGAGTATTTTAAAGCAGTTGGCCACTGGTGGCTGGCTGTCATTGTTATCTCTTATATTGTGTGGCAAGCCTTTGCTGTGGAATCCAATGTGTGGCTAAGTGAATGGGGCACTGATAAACCCCTGAATGGCACTGAAGAAAAAGCGCAGAGAGACTACAGACTTGGCATATTTGGTGCTTTGGGACTTGGCCAATGTAAGCTTAGTTTTTTT
>JAPMOR010072395.1:121205-133226 GCA_026543865.1 Argiope aurantia
TAGCATCATAAGGGGTATCGGAAACATTTTCAACTTCATGTACATCTTTCGAGAATCCAGATTCAAACTTATGTCCTTTCCTTGAAACTTGCTTGTAACTTTAAAATTTTTGTAACTTACCTAAATCTTTTATGAGTCAATGAATATGTTATTATATTGTTAGATACCTACTTATATCAGATAAATAATTCGTAAGGAAAAATGGTCATATATAACAAGGCATTTTTCTTGCGCTTTCAACTGTAATTTCTTGATTTGTTCAAAGTGCAAATAAACTGAGTTTTGTATATTAAATTATTGAGATTATTAATTAGATTATTGAGTTCGTATGAAATAAAATTATTTGTATTTATTAAAATGTATTATTATACTTTATTAAATATCGATATATTTTTGTTAGAAGCATTTAAATTTTTTTCTCTGCAGCCATCGGAATATTTGTCGGATCTTTTGCTGTTGCTTATGGAACACTCGCTGCCGCCAATTCTCTCCATGATGGGATACTTATCAATGTCTTGAAGTCCCCCATGTCGTTCTTTGACACTACTCCCCTGGGACGCATAGTGAATCGCTTCTCCAAAGACATTGATACAGTGGATGTAACCATCCCTATGACCTTGAGGTCCTGGTTGTCATGCTTGCTTCAGGTTATTTCCACGCTTATTGTCATCAGTGTGCAAACACCGATCTTTTTGGTGGTGGTTGTGCCCATCAGTGTTATCTATTATTTTATACAAGTAGGTGAAAATTATATTTTTAATTTATTAAAAATTATTAGTTCTTTAATATGTGATTATTTATTTTCACCATGTGATAATGTTTATTATATGACATGTATTCCTTAAATTAGCTATATATCTGATGATATTTTTTTTCCATTTGAAATGTATTTTAAGTAAAATATCCGACTTTTAAAACCATCTCAAAAAGAAACCAATAAATATACTTTTGAAAAGGAAATTGTGGATTATTCGACGGATATGGTAGATTGACCAAAAGTTCCACTTTCATATTGATTTTGAATTAAATATATTGAATCGACTCATTTTTTGACTTATAAAGGAATTAATTATAAGAACATATTTTCACTTAAGTTAATTAAGATTAATTTCTGAGAAAATTGTTTAGCTCTGTATTAATATCCTTAATTTCTAAAAGCTTAGAAACATAGGGTCGCAGCTTTGCAACTTGATTCAACCGCTATGGTAGTAAATCCATTACATTCAAAAATTGTCAAAATTAAAACACTGCCCTCACTGAATTTCACATTGGGATATTAATT
This sequence comes from Argiope aurantia, assembly GCA_026543865.1. Taxonomy (NCBI): domain Eukaryota; kingdom Metazoa; phylum Arthropoda; class Arachnida; order Araneae; family Araneidae; genus Argiope; species Argiope aurantia. The sequence continues at coordinate 122,488 of JAPMOR010072395.1, forward strand.
AACCTGTTAACCGGGTAATTAACTCGTATTCAATTCATTTTTCATTGAAATATTTAGTCATACCGGGTTAACAGATTAAATTAATTCTTAAAACCACCAATGTGAATGAGTGAAAGAGAATTTGTATCTCTTTCTATTCTTGTATTTTAAAAAAACGTTTTATGTTCATTATTTTTTTTATAAAAAAATGAATTTTTATGATTTAGTTCAGTATTTAAATTATCATGAAAATATATCAATGTTCTTTTAAATAATTCAAAATTATTATTGCTACTCTATTGTTTGAAATTTGCTAATTATAAACGTTAGGTAGAAGTTTTTTATAAAGGTTTTTAAATTCATTTTCAATCTAATTTTTAAACGCATTTCCACATGTTTATGTCAATTTTTAATTACGTTCGCAATGTGTGTATTTATAATCATTGTAAACTCGCTTAAAATGCAAGAAAAGCATTTATCACTACTCCTAGTTATTGGCGTAATGATACATGCGTGAAGGTTTTGATATTCCAATAATCTACTTAAAAATAATTTACATATTTCGACAGAGTTTAATTCGGCTCACCAGAAACTCGTTAGTAGAAATATGTTTCTAAAAAGCATGTTGTATTATTTAACTCTCTCTAACGGAACTGGAGGGCTTCAGGTTTTAACCCGATTCCACCGAAGAACCATCGTGTAAGCGGGTCTCGTGCACTTTAGATCCATCGTAGTCCTCCCACTGGTTTGGTGCGAAAGTTTGGAGAGGGAGTGCCAGATCAAGTGTCGTCCTTGTCATCTGACTGCGGTTCAAAATGACGAGGTCCGTCCCAAAATAGCCCTAGTGTTGCTGAAAAACGGGACGTTAATATAACAAAACTAAACTCTTTCTAGATATACTAATGACGGCACTCACTGTGATGCAATCGTTTGTTGCTACCCACCTACTGCCAGCTTGAACTGTTACTAAGACAGCTGTTTATTTATCATTTTTTAAAAAATACATACATATATCGTTGAAATTATGATTATTAGAATGGGGTGGGGGACTTTTTTTTTCACTTTATCGATTTTGTAGCATGGTTTTTTTTTCTCGTAAAGTATCACATTTTAATCCTCTTGTTAATTACTTTACAGCGATTTTATCTGTCAACGAGTCGGCAGCTGAAGAGACTCGAGTCCATCACTCGATCTCCCATCTATTCCCATTTCTCCGAAACATTGTCGGGAGCAAGCACCATTCGAGCTTACAGAGCAGAGGAGAGATTTTGCAGACAGTCCAATACTTTTGTCGATAACAATCAAATATGCTACTATCCTAGCATTGTGTCCAATAGGCAAGTAGATCAATGAATTAATTAAATATGGAATAACAACAACTATATTCTTTGATTGAATGATCTAAAGTAATGTACTCTTTTTTGTTGGACCAGCTTCTGTATGAGTTGCGGTGTAGTCGTACAGGAAGCAGTGCTTGCGTTTGGGGCTTGAATGGGTAATTGAGAAATTAATTATAAATGAATTCACAGTTTTTATTTAAAATACATGGATATTTTAATTAGGTAGTATTACAAAAGAATAATAGTACGGAAACAATGAACATTTTGCAATTATTCTTTTATATTTTATTTTTGATCGTATATTAACTTAATATGTACTGTAGTTCAAAACATTGATAAATATTTTAAAGAATCTTCTAAAGATTTATTACTTTCAAATTTTGCTAAACTAAAACAGTTTCAATCTGGTCATGCACCAGTCAATCTTCATGTAATATCAAGAATAACATGGAAGACAGTCTTACTATTTTTGTTAGTTTGAAATATCTATTGTATTTTTTGAGTGTATAAATAAGACGAAGATCGAATGGTTTTAAGGTGTCAGTTAGCAATTTTCTTTTCTTCTTTGAATGAGTTTTTTTTTTTGTGAAATAAATCAGAGTGATATAATTCATGCTCTAGATTAAAGGAAAGATGTTTTAAAAAATCTTAGTATAAATATAAAATATAAAATAATTAAAAAACAGTATGATGGAAATATCCATCATCGTGCAAATTTATATATTAAGCTCAATACAAAATCTTCAGTGTCCCTCCCTTTTAAATTTATCTATTCATTATTGCTTTTATTAGCAAAAAAAATCTCAGATTAGTTATAAAAAAAATATTCAATAAATGCACGTTTCTTTCAACCACAACAAACAGCGGAGTGGTAAGTTCAAACCCGCTATAATGATTGTGACATTTTATTTTTTTCTTTTGACAGCTAAGTTCCTTATTACGCAATAGTCGTGAAAAAGTTACCATCTACAGACTATTTATAGTACTTCTGTTTTAAGTACAACTATTTGTTCCCTAAATATTATGATGGAAATTTCCATCATCATGCAAAGACAGTTAATAACCAGCCGTAATATTCTTCCATATTTTTTCTCTATACTAATACAATTTTTAAAAAAATGAAATATCACTTCCATGCAGAAAACTGAGTCTGGTGTCTTATTTTCCAAAATGCGATTCAAATCTACAATATTGGAGATATGAACTCAAACAGAATTTCATTTATTGAAGTCGAGTCTCTCGTTCATGAACATGCGATCAGAAAAGATACCATCATTATACAATATAATGATGGTATTAAAAATATAATTGCCCCTTTTAAGCTGTTTCGCTAATATTACATGGCTGTGTCATCATTCTGGAATGATAATTGCAAAAGTTGATGGTTTATTTGGAAGAGCTACTTTTTTTTTTATAACGAATATTATCTGAAATTTGGTATGATAAATTTAAATAGGTTTGTCAAAAATCGATGCAATGCTTTTTCATGTTGCAAGATATAGCAAAAATGTTACTTTCATTTATCATAAAATGTATAATTATATTTACAAAGAATGAGGTTTTCTTCTGTATTAATTAAATAAAAAAACCTCAATGTAGTATATATATATATAATGCAAAAGTAACAGCAAATATAATATTTGCGACAATTTCTATAACAATCTGCTTGTTTTATAAATGAATGCCATTTTTATTCATCGACACGAATGATTTTGTGTTTTATATTTGCAGGTGGTTGGCCATTCGTCTGGATTTTTGTGGAAATTTCATAATTTTCTTTGCTGCTCTATTTGCTGTACTTCAGAGAGATAGTTTAGATGCTGGAAAAGTGGGATTGTCTGTTACTTATGCACTTATGGTTAGCATATATGTTTGTTTTTTCTGATTTTTAATATTTATAAATTAAGATTTCGAGCTACATTCAATAAGGTATTTTTCTAAAAGATTGTTTAGCCTTAATAATAAAGAAATAACTTTTTCTGCATCTGATCAAATGGAGAAAGAATGAATGTACCTTTAGTTCGAAAATTTCAATTTTGTAATGACAAAGTGGCTGAATCTTCCAAACATTTGACACAAAAGTTTAGAAATATTTTAAAAGTTGGGATAACATTAAATCAGCGATGACATTTAAAAAATGATAACTACAAAATGTAAATAATAATTAAATTGAAAATGTAATGACAAGCAAGGTTTGCAAATTTTACGTATTTATATAATGTACTTGTAGATTTAAAAAATGTGAAAATGTATGAGAAGCCTCCTTAATCATGCATTTGTCATAGTATATCAAATATGGCATTCTGCATTTATAAATTGATTAAATCAATTATCAAATATTTAGTGATTAATATTTGCATGCATATAGTTGGCTTCTATTTTTACTTCATGACTTCAATTCTTTATAAAGTGTATCTATCAAATTAAAAGGAGAGGGAAGAAAGGCAATTTTTAAGGAGAATTTATTGTAATAAATGAAGCTATTGCAATAAGTAATATTATTTTAGCTTTGAACATTTTGTTAAATAAAGATACTAAATAAGTATTTTTAATAATTGTAAATTCATTTTTAGATTTTGCATTTACATGAACTTATCAAAACGTGTTTTGAAGGAGAAATAATTCATTATTTTTTTCCTTATATATTTTAGGTCACCAGTACATTGAATTGGCTTGTGAGAATGAGTTCCGAGTTGGAAACAAACATTGTTGCTGTGGAAAGAATTTTGGAATACACCAACACTCCGACTGAAGTAAATATTTCTTTATTTTTTCATTTATGGAGAAATCCCATTTTCTATAATTAGTAAAAAATAACTACATCTTATCTTCGACTGTTTAGACAAAACTTATTTTTTTATATAATTTTTTAATATTCTTTTCTATTATGTAAAATCTTCATTCTTATTATTTCCTAAATAAAAAAAAACCCTTCTTTTCTTATTTTCTTCTTCTTTTTTTGTTCTTAATAGTGTTTTGTCAACTAGAAAGACCTGGGTTCCTTTTTCTTTTGCATTTGCTTAAATTTTTCTTATAAAAGATGCAATCAAATGAATTATTTCTTCTAAGATACAAAATGTGTACAAAATAAGGATGAGAAGTTACTGATAAATAAACAGATTTTCGCTTTCAGGATTGAGTGGGCATATAGTTTTATGTTGAATTGCTTCCACTCCAATATTGCATGCACTTCTTGCAGGAGAAGTTGAGTCATAAACAATGGCGACCATGAGGATTCTACTCTAAACTCCCTTTTTGATATCCTGACAGTTATTATTCAGATAATCAGGCATGTTTAGGCAGGGTAGAGATTGCTCACTTATTCTTCTGAGTGCTCCATATTAAGATTTCACTTATTAGACTTATTACTAATAGGAAATATTAGAATAGGGCTGATATGAGATTAAAAGAAAGAGATAAATCATATTTTCTTGAAAGCATGAAGAGCACCTTGCATATTTTAAAATTTGGTTTTCCATAAAAATTTGAAACAGACAGGATAACTTTTTTAGATATTGAGTATTGGATACATGTTCACACTTTAAAGTTTTACATTAAAAAAAATTATTAGAGAAAAGTACCTGCAGTGAATACAAAAAAATATCATTTATACCAAAAAAATTAACTGTGGCTAAATTTTTTTAATGAGAATATCATTCACATTATGACGAGTGGAAAGTAATCAAGAAAAGGAAAAATCTAGACGATCAAGGAAAGTTTTAAAAAAGTCTTATATTCATCTAAAAAAAATCAATATTTTTTTTAATATTATTAATTTTTTTTGTGTGATTATACACTTGCATTCACTGAAAATAATTTCACATAGAAATGAATCCAGGAGGAGCATTTTTTTTTTCTTCCGGTGAACAAGGGATTAGTCGCGGAAAAAGTTTTTAAAAACCCTTTTGACTTCAGATTAATTTTTCACTTTGAATGTATGTTGCAGGCCCCTTGGGACATAGAAGGCAAGAAACCGCCCAAAGAATGGCCCGACAGAGGAACCGTTAAGATGGATAACTATTCTACGAGATACAGAGCTGGGTTAGATTTAGTTTTGAAACAAATTTCGTGTGATGTTAAGTCGGGGGAGAAGGTAAGATTATTATTCAGTCTACTTTGTTTTATTTCCTTTATTGTGAATAATTGTTTTATTATTTTTTAGAATTTAAAATTTTTATCTTTTTTCAGTTTTGTAATAGATAATGTTGTGGCACGAGTAACAGTCATTGCAAATAAAATAGAAACTCTTAAAAAAAATTTTGAGATATATAAATGCATATTTAGAATTTTCAGGTCGAGATTCTGAAAAGATTTTGGCTGGGGTGCCTGGTGTGAAGGACTCGGCTTTGGAACCGAAGGGTTCGAGACCCGGTTCCACCGAAGAACCGTCGTTTCAGCGGGTCTGGTCCACGTTAAATCCGCCAGAGACAAACGGTGTCGTTCTTGTCATTTGACTGCAGTTCAAAATGACGAGGTTCGTCCCCAAATAGGCCTAGTGTTGCTTTAAAACGGGACGTTAATATAACTAAACTAAACTCAAACGTTTTCATTGTTTTGAAGAAAATTCTTCTTATTCTAAAAACTTTAATAAATAAAAGCAATAGTTATTTTCAGTGGAAGAAATCTAAGTTACAAATGACAACCAGTGCTTCAATTTCAAATTGTACAAATCATTTTGTGGTTTCTTGTAATTTTGCAATCGTAAAAAAAAAAGAAAAATGTCAATCAATATACCCTCAATTTTTATTACATATTTTCAGTGACATTTTTTCAACTTCCTTTAAAATGTGAATAAAAACAATATGGTGATCTATTTTGGGAGAATTTTTCACAATAAATAGTTAAAACCATGCTTTGTTTTATCCATGTATTTCTTCTTCTCCCAATAATTACGTCGCATCGTTTTTATGTGGCTTATCTTTGATAACGTCTGATTTAAATGAGAAGCTAATGTCTTGCAATTTTGTTTCAGATTGGAATTGTCGGGAGGACGGGAGCCGGAAAGTCGTCATTGACTCTGTCTCTGTTCCGGATCATCGAGGCTGCCGATGGAAGAATCGTGCTGGACGATCTTAACATTGCCGACATGGGCCTTCACGATCTCAGATCCAAAATTACGATCATTCCTCAGGTAATTCACTGCGACTTATAGAGATGTATAATTAATTTATTGGGTTGTTCGGAAAGTAATTTCGTTTTTTTTTGTTTAAATGAAAGACAGTTTTCGTATAATAAACAAATACTTTATTAAATTATATATTGGCCGTTCTGGTACAACACCTTTTGCCATCTTTCTGGTCGTAGCATCATTCCACGCTCATAAAATTTTTGGTCTTTGCTGCCAAAAAACGGATCGAGGTGGTTTTTGACCTCCTCATTTGAGGTGAAGGTTTTACCGTCTAAAAAATTGAGCGAACCAGTTCTGGTACTGGCGTACTGTCAACACACCTTCTCCATAAGCCATCGGTCCATTTCTTTCTGGCTTGAACAGCATTTTTACCCTTTCTGTAGTAAAACAGTAAGATATGTCGAAAATGCTGCTTATCGCTCTCCATATTTAAAAGGGCACCAACCAAAAATTACTGCGTAGAATGAATTGGAATTTTTCACACACAAGCCTTGCTATATGAGCTCTCAAAGCATATAAAAATTATACGGCTTAAATGTGAAGTTGGGTGCAAAAAAATACAATTAAATCCTCTGTCGGGAAAAAACGAAATTACTTTCCGAACAACCCAATAGAATGTCTTTCGTAAGATGCGATTGACGATTAAAAATTTGTATAAAGAAATCTGCCTAAAGATATTCGGGGATTGTTCATGATACTAATTCATGATGCCAGCCAAGCGTATCGAGCCTCTTATGGGATCCTGGTGCACCGGTTCTGTCAGTAATTTATAACATAGCCAAAATAATGACCAGTTGAGTGTTAGACGATAAACACAACTGCGTTTATTATGCGGTTGTTTTTTACGTTTGTGTTATTAAGCTTTCATTATTTTTCTATTGCATGTAATATTTGCAAAAGGACATTCGTTACAAAATACTTCTTTCAGTTTCAATATTTTTCTTTGAATGATTTTTATTTTTCTATATGAGTTCATCTAGTAATTTTTTACGAAGAAAGCTAATAATTTGTTCTATAGAACGAACTTGTAACATTTTCTTGTTTAAATAAGCAGACTCGAGAAAAAAAAATTATGACATGAAAATGAATTAGATATTTAGTTAATCCGTTTCTTTATTTCCGTTCGAGTTAAAAATTTATTATTAATTTTCAGGATCCAGTACTTTTCTCCGGGACACTCCGAATGAACTTGGATCCGTTCAACTGGTACTCGGATGCTCAGCTGTGGGAAGCTTTGGAACATGCTCATTTGAAAAATTTTGTGAGTACTCTGGAGGAAGGTTTGGAACACGAGGTAGTCGAAGGGGGAGAGAATCTAAGGTACTTTTTTTCGTTCGTACTTTCTTTGTTAGTATCATCGCTGTTCTTTATTTTTGAAATATCATGTGTATCCAGCACAATGACATAGCGAAAGCAATTGGCGCATGGGGCACAATAGGACATCCCTCCCCGCTTTCTACGTTGGTGTAGCCATTTAATATCCGGAAATATTAAAACAATTTAGATTACATGAAAAATATAATATTAAATTTTCCTTATGGGTGAATTTTTATCTGATTATAATCTGTCCGCGTTTATAATGCCGCATAATACGCCCCCTTCCCTCGGAATGCAGTTTGCGAAAACCGATTGTATTGTTTCACAAGCATATAGATCTGGACGGATAATTTTAGCTGTTCTAAATGAAGCGTTTTCAAAATCTTTTGAAAGGTTTTAAATGCTTGTAAATTATTATTGGCTTTTACTTGTTATTAAAGTTTTTTTAGGAATAATTTGAGTTATATTAATTATACTAATTTTTATGAAAAGATATCTCAATAATGTTTAGATTTTAGAGGGAAAAATATTTCCCAGTCAAGTTGCTATTAAAGGCTATGGTTTAATATCTGTATTGAATGAATTTTTATTCTTATTTACGGGAAATCATGTAAATCTGTAAATATAGCAAGAAGTTAAAAATTTTTTTGAAATAATTATATGGAGATGCAGTTCTACAAATACAAAAGTTGAGTTGCCTCGACTTGGATACTGCTCTTTATTTGATCATAGAAATTGTACAATTGTTTGTAATTAATTTTTAATGTTTTATTTTAATAACCATCATTTCTATCATTAGTGTTGGCCAAAGGCAACTAGTGTGCCTTGCCCGGGCCCTACTCCGAAAGACCAAAATTCTGGTTTTGGATGAGGCCACTGCTGCTGTGGATTTGGAGACCGACAGTCTTATTCAGGGAACCATCAGAACAGAGTTTAAGGATGCGTCAGTGCTAACGATTGCTCATCGTCTCAACACTGTGATGGATTATGATAGGTAAGAAAATGTCTCCAGTTAACTTTCAACAGTTATAAAGACAGAAATAAAATATAATTTATCCTTAATGAGTATTATTGTAAGTATTAATAAGCAATTAAAAACGAAAACTAATTGAAGCAAATTTTAGATTCTCAAATGCCTTCGCGACTGCTGATGAGTATTACTTGGATTATAAAACTGATCGAAATATGATTTTCTTAAATGTATTTTTTTTTCAAATTAGAAGATACATTTATACATAAAGGAACATTACTGCTTGAAGCAAATTTTAAAACCTGAAATTTTATCGGTATTTTTTTTAGTGTTAATGACTGTATTAAAATATATATCTAATTAGATCTGTTAAATGCACGATTAGCAAACCCTCTTAGTACAATAGCAAGGATTGTTTAACTTAGCAATGTAGTGCAATATCATAAAAATACTATACCAATATTGTAGAAATTCTTATGATATTATGGGAAACAAGTTTTTTGAAAACCAGCGATATTATTCCTCTATTTTGAGAGAAATAAAATGTCAAGTAAAATTGAAAAAATAGAAATATAGGAAACTACTATGAAGTCTTTTAAGAGGGATCAGCGCTACAAATAAAAAAATGTATTGCTTTCCAACGCAATAAGTGCTTCTAGGAAGGATAAGAGTTTTATACATAGCTCTAAAGAATGTTGAATGGATGCCGGGCTAATGACGTCGGGTGGCAAATTAATGACGTATCTAGTGATTTTGATGGTAAAAATGAAGGTTCAGGAATATTAAGAAATCTTGGAAATATATCTGTTAGCACTGTAGTTCCAGTGCATGTTCTAAAACATTCGATACTGTATCTCTAAAACTGTAAAAGCGAATGCACACAGAGCAGTGAATTAATTTTGACATAATTTTGATCTCCAATGAGTACTTTCGAAGCTTTTCACGCTGTTGCAGTTGTTAATAGCGATTTAATGCTTGTGTGTTACTGTTTACTGCTAATGCTGCTTTTGTATGCAGTTCGATATATTTTCTTCCCTATGTACTTTAAACAAAAAGAATAATATTTTCCCCCCTTTACTTTAGGATAATGGTATTAGATCAGGGAAGTGTTGCGGAATTCGATTCGCCAGACACTTTGCTGAAAAATAAGAATTCCATCTTCTATGGAATGGCCAAAGATGCAGGTCTTGTTTGACGAAATCAAGAATCAGCACTTGAATCAAGAATCACTTGAATCAAGAATCAGCTACCTACGGTTGAGACAGTACACGATGCCAGTATTACGGATCAGTATGCAATTGTTTTGAGTATCCACTTTAATGAATGTTTCTTTTCTGTGATGATTGCAAATCAGACCTGAAGAGTATTTTTTTCCCTACTTTTTATTCGTTGTAAATAATTATCACTGAATGTACTTAATTTTAAAAACATTTGCTGATTTTTATGTGCTTATTTTAAATTTTTTTTTCTGTTGCATTGTACATTTTTTTTTTCTTTTTTGTTTCCATTAAGATGGTTTTTGTACAATGTTTGTTGGAGTTCATTTGTAAATTACTTTTAATTTATTTGAAAAATCATTTTTAAGAAACATTATGATCATGCTATTACTTAATGAAAGTAATTATCTGTTTGTTAATTTAATCTCCAGAAACGTATTTTGCAACTATTAATATTTTTAAAGTCTTATTTAATTTTATGTTTTATTTGAAATAGGAGGCATTACTTAAAATGAGTGGCATTTACAATTATTTAGATATCTTTAATTAAAATTTTTTTCTCATTTAATAATAAAGTTTATTTTGATTTTATGCTTTTATAATTTGAAAATTGGTCTCATAAATATATTCTTCCATATTCTGTTCGATGTTTTTATGAATACAATTTCAGTGGAATTGTTTTTGACATAACTGTTTATTGAGAGACCAAAATATACTTTTCATTGGATTGTGTATTATGTATTTGCATTCCAAGATTAATATGTAAGCTGTTTTCTTTTTCTTTTTTT
>JAPMOR010072438.1:0-22946 GCA_026543865.1 Argiope aurantia
GGACATTTTATCCCTGGTCTTATATAACCTATGATTTTGATAAGGAAAACATTTCTTCATAGTGCTAATATATTACGAGATTTCGATAGGGATTTTCATTACACGCGCTTAGAAGGCAGGGGAAACATGGGGAGATTTTAAAAAAGAATTTGCCTCATCGGCGGTATTTTACCTCTTCACGTGGAGTGTGGGAAAGTTCGACTTGTAGCTGATTCTGCAATTTAACAAAGCTTCTCTTGAATTAATTAAGTAAAGACAGTGGAATTGGATCACGAAATAAGAGAATATTTTAGAATCATGTTACTATGGCCTAAATTAAGATAAAATCTTGAAAATTAATTAAATTGAAATTAGAGTTAAAATATCATTACATATTATATATATATATATATATACACACAAGAATTGCTCATTTAAAGTTATAAGATTGCATGTTTTTGAAGCCCTACATACAGCCAACTTCACTTCATTGGAGGCAACTCATCCAATATCATAGCTACGTGTCAAATATATTTACATTATCTTTCATCTGTCTCTGCGTTTTACGGAGTCAGTATTTCTAATCACCGCCCACGCGTCGATTCGAGGGCGTCGTAGTTACATGCGCACATATATATGTGCGCAGAAAATTTGCCTGTCTAGACAGAATGTTATAACATTAAGATGATTTCAAATATGATTGTCACAAATTAACTTACAGAAAATTATGGCAGAGAATCTCAAGCACATCGGCACTCAGAAAATAATTATTTGTAGGGTACTTAAGATGTAAATGTTTTCTTTTCTTACATCGGGATTTCGTGCAATCACAAATACATAAATCATTTTCAGAAAGTAATCAAATATGAAGAAAACAAACATGCTTGAATCAATAAAGGCCTAAATTTATAAACTAATGAATTCTGCCAAACTTAAACCCATAAATATATCGAAATCACGAATAAATTGAATAAATGTTAGCTAAAAGTGAGTTATTAAAGATATAATAGAATTATTGCGCAAAAGAAAATTAATTGATCTGAAGAATGATAAAATTTGACTCTCAAAACGCTGTAATCGGTGTTTCTGAGGAATCTCAAACACAAAATAAATACAATGTTGAAAGTAAATATTATCAAAAGGCAGCTCATTAACATTTGTTATAATCCAATATTTAAAAAATGAACATGATATTTAAAAGTTGTGATCCCATAACTACAAAAACTCTCATAGTAAAATTAATACTAAAAAACAAAGTGTAATAAAAGGATTATCTACTAATAGAAACGGAAAGAAATACTTTAATGCTATCCATATTATTGAATACTTCTGGGTACTTTTCGCGAACTAACTCAAAAACTCATTATTAGTCATAATCTAATTCAGTCTTTGCACACATGAAAAATACACCAAAATTTAAAAGAACGTTACCGTACATTTTAGATAATTTTTATAAAAGGTGATTACCTTTTATCTACCTGAACGTTTCATTAAATTCGACGTTCACAAACAGCCAGCTGCACGTCGATGGAGTCAATTCATGAAACAACATAGTTAAATGCCAAATACATTTGTACCTTATCATTCCTTTACGTTTTGTTAAATCTAATGTTCATTAAAAGCCAGGACCAACATACTAATGGAATCAAAGTCATGTGACGTTATAATCATGCCAAATTTGGCATATGGAATGACAACTAAATTTGTTGATTGCTATTAAATTTGGAGCAACTTGTCTGTCTGTTAAGAGTTTAGAACTATATAATCTGAACTTTTCAATTTAATAGAACAATCCATTCGTATTTTACACCAGATCACAATTTCATCCATAATCACCAAAATAGTCAAAAGTCCAATGTAACAAATATCACAAATCATCAAAACGGTCCCAACTGCTGTTTGGGGGGCCGCAACTGTAATCTGCAATGTACCCCATCTGTGAAACTGTATATAGTGTAATTACCCCATCAAGATCCTTTATATAATCAAATCAAAAAATATGTACTCAAGAAAAAATTGTAAGTTTTTATTGGAACTAAATAAAGTTGTTAGGGGTGCGGTATTCGGCGTGGGGCGCGACGGGGACTCCTGAAAGACTACGTTAGTCTTTTCCTCCCCATGTCCACCCAACTGTTTGAATAATCGTAGAGATTATAGTCGCAGGGACATGGAGAGGTGTTATGTCTGTTAAGAGTTCAAGTTAACTCGTTATCTATATCTCGTGCAAAGACGTTGGGAGATAAAATAGACACAAGTTTATTATCTAAAATTTGGCTATCAAATTTTGAACTAAATCCCTCAAACGGTAGATTGTCTATTGATATGCATTTTTGCGTGCATGTAAATGCAATAATTATAAAAGCAATTATTTAAATCAATGAAGTTCGATATGTTTTCTTGCGGCTGCAACTGTAGAATCGTGTCAAATTTTGGTATCAATCGACAGGCAGAACATTCTTCGAAAAGGCCTATTCTTACGATAGAATAGTTTATAATTTCAGATTCATGAAAAAATTCTATATTTCGTAACTATTGTTCACCTATGTCATGCAAAGTAATCGAGGCTTTACCCAAGGACTACAACTTTATATAGGGTCAGTGAGAGAAACATGAAAGTTGAAGAGAAATCTCTCCAGCTTATTTTTCTGTTTCTCTTATCTGAAATTACACGTTATACAAAATAGACAACCGTTCACCATGCCTTTCAAGATATTCGTGGCCTTAACTCAAGGTCCTCAGTTTTATACGGAGGTCCGAGGATGAGGCCGTTATTGAAGAAAATACGAGAAAGTTTCGAGGATACCATTTCCTCTGGTTCATACTACAATAAAATGACAAATTCATACTGAACTGAACTTATGTGACAGATAATATGTGATCATGATATTATTAATTCAGATATTTCATCTAAAATATCAATATATGTGAAATTGTTATCATTATGGAAAATGGTAAAATCCTAATTTATATGCAATTTGTGTAATACTTTTAATCCTATCTTTCCACAAAGAAAGCTTGACTTATTCTGAGCGAATGGATGTTTGCATTCTTTAACAGCGATTTATTTAAAGAGTTTAATAGATTTCGTTTCAAAAATCTAGCCAAATATACTCCAAATATTCAGTTGCATATATGAAAATCAACAAATGCTTTTAGAATTTCCAATGAAAGTTCCCCGGTTTCGTGTTAAAATTAACACTTCCAGACTTCAGAAATTCGGTTTCTAGGATAAAGCAGCTATTAGAAGGGAGAACATCATCAATTTACTCTATTTAGATCCGATATATGAGTGTATTGCCCTTCGCTTTAAGACTTGTTACCTGAATCAGATTTAATTAATTTTCTAGGGCAGCCTGTTAATCATATTTAATGTAAAGAGTGTTGATAATCCATTCTACGCATTATAACATTAATTAAAATTAGTCAGTCTATAGATATTACATATTTTACAAAGGCTTTTGAGATTTTATTACATTATAGAAATTCTTCATTTCTGCAATCTTATTGGGAAAATGCTACTGAATGTTTCATTTTGATTTTAAGCTGTACTATATATACAGTTTAATATGTTAGTCAGATTTGTCTGCTAAATCTATACTTATAATTATAAAACACAACGTTTTAAGGGAGAGTGGGGGAAAATCCCTTTCCTTGAATATTTTATGGCCTGCAGGTAATAAAAGAATTCAATTAAAAACGTATGCAACGAGATAAACTAAATTCATGCGGATTTAAAACTTATTTCAATTCACTTATTTGTTCACACAAGGTGAAATTTTCTCCTATTTTTCATATCATTTCATAATATAAGGTGCTTTATGTTGAGTGTTATAGAGTAGTTTTTAGTCTAGTATAATTTTTAATCGCATTTTCAGCATATGTTAAGTGCAGGTAAAAAAAAAAATAGCTTAGTAGTTTGCATTTTTCATTTTGAAATCTGGTTATCTAATTAATCTCCCAAATTGTGGGTTAAAGCATAATATGATAGAATGAAAGATTATAGATTCTATCTTCACAACGCTTGTATTAAACTAAAGCAAATTGTAATCGTAAAATTTTATATTTCATATAATAGTATTTTCTCAAATTTATGCATTTGGCAAGTAGGCTTAATAACATTTTTATAAGCCTGTTTCTGGATGCCTTCAGCAATTCCAGTAAACTGCCTACCTTGCCAGTCAAAAATTAGCATCTGCTTCTGGGTGAAATAAAAATCTCCTCGAACTATCCTCCAAGAAGCATCCTGCATCCATATATTGGAGATATTTCAGACTACTATTATGATTTGATGATCTGACGTTTCAGCTTTTGTTATGGACTCTTGTTTGGTAGAAACTTGAGAGCATTCACATTAATTTTTCGCAAACAAGCTGTTATCCCTTTTATATAAAAAATAAAACTGATGTTCCATTTTTTTTTCTTTGTTCTTTAGAAATCCAAAACTACTCAATAGATTTATTTCAAATTTTGTTCCCAAATTATTTCAAGCATAAGAGAGGATTTGTGAAGGTCTTATAAAGGTTAATCAAATGCTCAGTTTTTTTTTATTAATTGAAAACTGTTTCCAATACTCATATGAAATACTAAGCAAGCAAAACAACATGGTGGTACCAAAACCTTGTTAAATTAATTTAAATCAGTCAAATGTGAGAAAGTGAGATATTCGAATAAAATTTCATTTACTTTAAATTTCTTTCAATTGAAAAATATTTTCAATACTCCTTTTACTTAAAAATTTTAAAAATTGGTTTAAAACTTGTTTATTATTTTTAAAATTACCAGACGATAAAAACTTAAATTATCTCTGTGTTAAAAGTAGCAGTCTTTATATTTCATGCCACTCATAATGTTTAAATAAATTTTGTATATTTCTTTAAAATTTATTACAACTTATTAAAAAATAAACTATCTTTAAATTATAAAAATGCGTTATTTTTCCAGAATAATAATCTTGTCAGAAATTCCGAGATATTAAAATTCTTTGGTGCAACAATTTTCGCATTTTAATTGAAAAAAAAAAACGGTACAGACAATAAAAAGATTTTGTAAATTTTAATACTTTTGCATAAAGAATATTTAACATTAAAAACATAGTCTTAGGGATGAGAGAATTTAGTATATATTTCACATAAAATTTTAATTAAATTTATTTATAAAATTACATGAAAGAATGTTTACATTTAAAATAGTATTTATATTTAAAAAGGCTCAATTACGTAGTCGTAGGAATTCCAGAGAGTGTTTATATTAGATAAATTTTTACTTTCTCGCTCATAGCATTTACATTAAGTAACTTTTAAAAATTTATTTAAATGTATAATAACTTAAATTCTTGCTAGAGGTCGTTATAAAATAACTTATCTGAAAATGGAGCCATAAAGGATATAAACTAAGCTTCTAAACGGTATAGAAAAAAGAATTTAATTCGATACTTTTTACTTTTTCGTATGCAAAACATGCAGTATACAAAACATTATTGTAGCAGCCAACAAATTCGATCTCGAAACTGTGTCAAATGTCTTTGTTATCTTCCTAGGTGATAAAAACATTTTTAGAATAAAGCTTATCGACCTCTAAATACAATTACTCAAAACAGCTTTGAGCTAGATAGATGAAATTTGATATACAGTTTGAATACCAAATTTGAAAATTTCTCTTAAGAGCGAAATAAATTATCAAGAAATCTGTGTACTAACTGTTCTATTACATTATAACAAAGAAAATGTAAAAAATTAGATTGATAAAATTCAGTAAACATATTTGGCAACTAAAAAGGAGATTCGTATATTGACCCAGATCCATCTTGGAGTTACCGAATATCTGTTTGCACATTCACGTGCCCCTAACCGCGTTAACTCAAAAGCGCAGAAACGAAATTTTGTATATGATCTTGCAAATAAAATAGCCATTCAGTATCAAATATTGTTTTCAATCGGTCCGAAAAATTCGTCCAAAATACATATTTGGTTTACTTTGTTATTTTATGACGTATTTCTCACGTTAATAATAATTTCTAACGTTAATAAAGAATTCCAGCATTCGTGACATTCACTGTCTTGACCATGGTCCATAATTTCGCTACAGAGAGGGAGGAAAACATTTTATTAGAGAATATACATGGACATCATACATTCAACTGTAGAGGGTGGTAATAGGGCTTTTTTCAAGAAAGGATGAAATTATATCTCAATGATTCTTTAGAAATAGGTGATAAAACTTTCACAGGATGAGTGAAAATTCAATTACCAATGAAATCTTAGAAATGTAACACATCATCAAAAGTCATAACTTTATAAAGATATAAAAAAATCAATCAATGATTAACAAAACCTATACACAAAGTTTACAAGGAATGTATAATATAGTATTCCATATCAAGTCTAATTTTCACCGATGTCTCAAACTTTGCTGTTGAATGGTAGCATAACTGATGAACTTATAATATTGGAATTCATTCTGTTTTTCGGAAAAAAATGAAATCTTAATAGGGTTTTTTTCCTTATTACTTCAGGGATATCTATACAAAATAGGATAAATGATTAATATAATATTCTAGGCATAATATGTAATATTAGCCGCCTGTGACTACTACGTGGTTCCCAGGAACATTGGATATGTTTTAACATCTTTTTAATTAATTTACATTTCAATTGTATTTGCAATTTCAACTAAATCCTTGATGGGTAACATCATGTTCATGATTTTCTCTCAATGAAGCACTTTCGAGCATTAAATTGTGATAGATAAAACTATTTTATTTTATACCCTTAAAAATGTTCCGTTTAATTTGTGTATGAAGTGTATGTATTGTGTATGAAGTATGTGTATTTTGACAAGCTTCATAATATCATAATATAATTAAAATTTTGAGTGTCTTGGGAATCTATTTCAAATTACATAATTACATAAGGACTCTTCAAATTACATAAGGACTCTTGTGGGAATGTAACTTCATTTCTTGATTCCTAGATGAAATTGAGCAGAAATTAAATGGAAGCCTGCCACCTAAGATTTCAAAAACTGAAGATAATAATACGATTAAATGTTTGAGAAATAATGAAAATGATTTGAATTCGAGGCAACAATGAAATTTATTGTTGAATACCGTGCAAAAATATTGATAAAAAATTGCCAAAAATCAGGAGTAAATTTCTATGATGATTATCTATGTATCATAAAAGATGAGAAATGGTGTAAAAAATAGCATTTTAAAAATATGTATTAATCAGGCTTGTGCAATAATATTTTCAGTCATGTTTTTTGCCTATAAATGAGAAAATCTTGCTTGATTTTTAATATTTAAATCATATTATGAATTTCAGAAGCAATGTCCCAAGGTGCAAAATTCAACCCTCTTGAGAAAATCTATGTCATATGTGGTATCTCTCGGTTAACAAAATGTCTGTAGAGCACTAAAACATACCCACATGTATTCTACTTTATTAGTAGTAGAGATGTAACTATAAATCTAAAACTTTTTAATGACTTTTATAAACTTATTGACTTCTGAAAATCCAATTACTATCTTAGAATATTTGACCAAAACACAATTAATGCAAAAATGCTGAAGGATACCAATTTTATCTATGGATGCCAATGATTTCCTCAAAGACGAGAATGATCATGGATTATATGAAAGATAAAGAAGGGAGAATTCTAATTAGCGAGCGTTATTTTTTACGACTGGATCTACACCAATATTTCAAACTGATCCCAGATCTTCTCTTTTGGTGTAGAAAGTATATTCGTTTAGTGAATTAACGCAAATGCCTCGATTTTTGCATTGATGATTGCTTTGTTATGACTGTAAACGAAAAGATAAATTTGTATTACTTGTAACTTTTGACTGCATATTTTGTTATTAGTATAAAGCTCCTGCAAAGGTCCTGTTCTGGAATGGAATCTTACAGAAATGCGCAGAAAACCAATTAATTGAGATTGCAATTCTTTCAAAGCTTTCCATCTAGGAATTCCACAGGTAAAAGTTAAAATTTTTGAAAGCAGAAATGTACTTCTTTAGATTCATTCTTCATAATTCATTCATATTAGAAATTATACTACTATAAATATAACAATAATTGATAGTTGGGGACACGAGCATGATTGTGAATTGATTTAAAGTAATTATTTCATAAATTCTGTAGTTTCTAAAATGATTTCTTATAATAATTAATGATAAGAAGAAACATTTTGGCATTTTCAAACGAAAAATATTTTTAATAGGTGGAAAAGAGGAGGAATCAAATTGAAGCACAAATATCACCTTTTTTATGAATGAAGGAAATGCGTATCAAAACTGACTTAAAAAGAATTACATTAATTGAAGAAATATCTTTAAACAAATAAATTATGTGTTTGAGACATGCTGCTCTCTAATATAATTGATATATTAGAGAAAATTCATTTCTCAAAGTTAAATGATTAATAAGTTTTTCCTTTTAAAGCTATGCTGAGCAACGTGTAGCGAAAATGTCGTATTTGTACGGTAAATTATTTGAAGAACTTTTGACCGTAAAGAACATACCTGCACCATATTCAAGATAATAGTTGATGAAATCGGATTACAAAAAGGCAACCTAGCAACATCAAGATTAACCTCCCTCTAAATGGCTATACAATTTTCACGGTGTTGCTCGTTAATTCATTATTTATTATGCAAAAAGAAAATGCAAGCAAACGTCGCTATTGCATCTGAACCAATAAGAGAATATCCTTTAATGAAAATCTGTATAAACATTTTCCAGTTTGAATCGGGAAATTGATGAAATTCATTTCAGAAAAATGGTTCAAAATTGTCCTTCGCAGTCGTAAAGGGAATTTTGTTACAAATATGTTTGCTTTAAATTCAAATATCTGTTGGCAGAAATTTCAGAATGTCTTTGTAATATTTAATATGAAATATACATTGCAAATCAGTGCTTTCATTGTCGTATCGTTTTCAAAGAATGCATTTCTCATAACTAACCGCCTCACTTCCTTCAAGTGATTGTTCAATCGTTTCAAGAAGACCGCAGCACCATCTCTTCAATGCGAAACCAATAATTTTCTCAAGGTCGCGAACAATCACCTATTATGTGGCGGATAGAAGGATACGAATCCAATTAGGATGTGTTCTTGCTTCAACCAATCCAACAACTAGAGCCTCAGCATTTCAACCTCAAACCAAGCCACGATCTGTCTGTGCAGAAGGCGGAAAATCCATTTAGTGAATTAGCGCAAACCCCTCGAGTTTGGCAGTGACAGTAGCTTTGCTGTGACAATAAACAAAAGGAGAAGTCTGCACTACTTGAAACTTTTAAAAGCGACTATTATTATTAGCATAATGTCTCTCCAGAGGGCGCTTTCGGGAACGGATTGCACCAGGAAATCGCTTAATTGAGTTCGCATTCTCTTCAAAGCTGTTCAACTGGGGATTTCACAGGTGCGTGTTAAAATTTTAAAGGACGAATTGCTGATGCATTAGAAATGAGAAAACAGTCCGCCATTGGTGACAATAATTGCACTTTTGTCTTATGTGGATTAATTTTGCTTGGTTATCAATCCATTTGCTCAGTTTGTTTGGCTTTGAGTTTAGAGATAAATTATTTCTTTTGGAAACTTCTTTCTTAAAAATTCTTTTCTTAAAAATCTTATAAAATTTGTTTTTTTTATTAACATTAGAAGTAATAAGTCAGCGATGAATTTTAATTAAAAATTTAAAGTAATTCTCTGTTTCACATTTTATAGCAAAGCGTTAAGATTTCCGGATTTCCAGTATTTTTTTTTTTTTTTGACAAGACAGTTGTTTACACTTTTTGCCTACTAACAAAATTCTTCAAACATAGTCTTTTGTAAATCTAATTGATTGAGAGAGGAAAACTATGTGGAGGATAATTATGCTCCATATAATAATGCTGAATACCATGGTTATGAATTGAAATGAAACTGATATATATCATAACATTGCTGCAAAATTTTAGCAGTATTTTCTTGCAGTGTGTATTTCTTTACTGAGAAAAAATATTTAGAGATATTTTGAATTATTACTGAATGAAAATATATCAAGTTAATGTCTCCTTGCATTGATGGCGAATTTGGTTAATTTTGTGAAAAGAATAAGTTTTGTGGAAGATGCAAAACTACAGCCAAATCTCTATTACGAATTGAGGTCTGGTGAACATTTTATAAAATTCCAGGTGATATATCAACTTATGAGGAGACTATATATGCGGAGGTGCTCACACGAAGAATAATCTTTGCAATGCTGATGCATTGTGATTTGATGACGTCAAACTCTGTTGCTGGTACTGTTGGTGATCGTGAATTAGCAATTTGTTGTCCGTTTACGTACTGTTGATTTCTGCAGATGTTGTTCTTTGTATTTACTCCGTCTCTGATTTCTTTCTTTTCCAGTGCAATCATTTTCTCTTACAATAAAGCATCGCTATCAGTTGCCGATCTTGCTGGACTTCTGCTGCACATCAAATAGACAATTTCCATAACAAGATTATGTAAGTTGCAATTCAGATATTGTAAATAATGGATGAAATATAATAATAAATGTTGTAAATATAAAATAAGTTTTAAAAATTTATAATCATTATTTCTAGAAATAAATATTCCTATTTAAATTCAAAACTCTAATCAGGGACATATAAACCATTCAAACTTACTTCCTACTGCCAAAACTTTTTAAATATTTATTATTATAAACCAAATTCACTAAACTTTATATTTTTAGAAAAACAAATATTTAGAAAATGAGTGCTACTCTTTAAATATCTCTGAATATGATCCTCACATATTTAAGAGTGACTGATATAATTCATATAATATTTAAAAAATTCATTTAATATTAAAAATTAAGTCCATTATTCCGCGAAAAAATCTTTATAATTATACCAGAACTTTAATTATCGTTGGTCATATACACATTACATGCTCACCCTTAGGAAATATCTATAGATTACAAACAACTGCAATTTCATCTAAAAGTATAAATACCTTTTACCGATTAAATTTCCAGTGAGCACTAAAATTGAATCTTTAAATGCCTTCTAGAATGAATGAACTCTCTTTAAAACACATAAGCTTCAATTAAATTACATTTATCTTAAACATTTTAATTTTTTAAAATTAATAACTGTGCCAAAATTATGCAAATGTGATTGCATACAACTTTAATGTCTCCAATTTAAGAATTCAATCCAAAATAAACATTAGAGTATTTTAGAAAGTTGTGTGTTTAAAAATAAGAATTGTAAGCACCATTCCTTTATTCTCCAAATGAAGTAAGCAAATTTGAAGGCAAACATGGAGCGATATTTGCATGGTTGTCCAAATAAATAACAAATACTCATTCCGAATCTTGTTTACAACTGAGTTTTGTTAAAACTGTAAATAAGTTTCTGTCGGTACGCTTTTGCTTATAGATATATTTGAAAGAAAAATTTTATTCTTAAACATTATTTGTGTTTGGTTAATAAACAAATATATTTTTTTAAAAATGGAAAGTTGGTTGTAAACATAGTTTTACACTATAATTTTTCAATTATTCTCATACTTACATCTTTGTGCTCCATATCTCGTTCGAAAGACGCATATTGGAATGTTAAGATTTAAGAATAAAAACACTTATAAGCATCGTAGAGTACTTCATAAGTTTCATTCTAGCTGTAAAATGACGGCGTATTTTTTCCAACAATTAAATCCATTTTGACAAATTAAAATATATCATCAAGATGTTTATACTTTACAAAATATTTTAAAGCAACACGTAGATTATTTTAGCATGTTGATCAGAATTTCAATATTTGGACATGCGGTGAGGCATTTGTTATATCTGGCACCTAACTTTCCAATAATTTGGCGCTAAATAATAGGGAGAACTCTTCGTCTTGTCTACTTAGATCTTCGCAAGACTCACCTCTACAATTCAATATCTTTTGACATCGCCGATACCACTGTCCACAGTTCACTAAAACAATTGATTCCATAAAAGAAAGATTCCATAAAGAATCTATTTCAAAGGAAAATATCAAAGGTGACTAAAAATTGCATCCCTCTCTTGTAGTTTTTGAGATGATCTCATAATTTGGAATTTGGCTAAAAACTGATTCGTCATTCTTTGTCAGTCGACGTCAAATTAACCGGAAATATGGTTTTATGGCCAACAGCAGATTCAACTTCTATCAGTCCCACGTTGCATGATAGATTTTTGCAAGAATTTCGTCTTCTGTTATCAATTCTTTGACATCGATCCGAAACCTAAGCATACCACAATTGTTTCATCAGATATTTAGACAGTTTCGCAAGAAATATGTGAATAAAAAATATATATTAACAATAAATACTAATATTATCACTTAAATAGTGATTTTTTTTGTAAATACGAGTTACTTGAAATTAAAATTGGAAAATAGCTAAACCCATGCTTTATTGTTAGCTATATTAACCCATTAATAAGAGTTAGAGCCATGGATCATCCGATGAGGGCCATGAAATATCATTTATCTATAAATTATAATGTTTGTTAAAGCTTGAAGTTCATCAAAAAAAAAAAGAGCTTTTAAATTTTATAGCAAAAAATATTATTTCTTTTAATTTTTTTTTTTTACATTTTAATTATTAATCCATGATTTATTATTCAATATTATGACATATTCATGCCAACTCTTTTTCATAGATTGTTGCCAAATTGTGCCACTTGAAAGAAATAATCTTATTAAATTAAAAGATTGACTAATAATTAATATCTGAAATCATTTGAATAGTGTATTATAGTCTTGAATAAAAGGCTGAACCAAATTTCCGAGTCTTAACATATCATCATAAAGGGATTGAAAAATCGATTACAAAATACCCATTTCAAAGTCTTGGAGTTTGTAGAGTTATTTAAAGAATTGTAATAACTTACATTATGATTTTTTTAACCTGTGTACTAAAAAATGATGAATAAAACAAATGCGCTAAAATTTTTAAGCTAATTAATATAGAATCGATAAAGTTAGTCGTAAACAAGTTGCGTTAGTCGTAAACAATTTACATCATATTCATCGATAAATTAGAACTCAGTTATATTTTTAAAAGCAAAGGATTTCAACATTAAGTAATTCACTGTTGATTAAACAGTGGTTCTTTAAAAAATCAATTATATTTATATTAATTTTGAAATCTTCGGAGTAAATAAAAAATACATGATATTTGGGGATACTACTCAATATTTTTATAATTCATTACTCATGTATCTACAATCATTTAAAATCATATTTCCATTTCAGAACAATTGATTTTTCTGATTGTCGTTATTAATAGTAAATAAATATTTATATTAAAAATTTTGAAAAACAGTAATTATGGATTTAAGCAATAGGAAATCTTTTTTCAATACATGCATTCAGCAATTACAAATTTAGCATCTGTAAAAAATAATATAAAAAGACTTTAAAATATATTTTTATTAGTGTGCTAAAACATCAAATATTTTAATTTAAAATTTATTATTGTAAATCTGAAATCTATGTCTCTATAATGCAGGGGTTTGAGGGGTTAGAGTCCCTTCTTTCAAAGGGACGAGTAAAGCTACTTCATGCTTAAAAGATTAAATCAATTTTTTCTGAATTTCATGGAGATAAATACCAACGGTAAGAAATAAAAGGCATAATTTAATTAATTAGCAGATAATTATATTTTGAAAATACTAAAATAATGCGCTGACATCTGTAATATTAAAATTATTATATTACCGATATTTAATTCGATTAACATTAAAATCAAAATATAATAATCCGATTAATTAAATTATTATACTTACCGATATTTATTAGTATTTCAGATCTCTGGGACATTTGAAATCAATGAAAAATCGATTACAGAATTCTGTTTATAAATATAAACAAATATGTATATTAAATGAAAAAAAAATATTTTACCTTTACTTTATAGTTTTTTTCTGAAAAACTGCTCATTTTTAATGAAATAATAGTTTTCATATTAGACTGATAGTATAAACAAGTAGAAAAAGTACTTTGAAACTAAGAGCTGAAATTTTAAATTTTGAAATGAAATTTCTTAAAACAATAGATATGATTTAAATACGAAATGTAAACAAACCACGGCAGAAATTAATTTAAATGATAAAATTTCTGAAAAATCGATTGCAGAATTTTATCTATAAATATGAACAAATTTGCATATTAAGTGACAAAACATATTTTACCGTTAAAGTACATTAATCCTTTACTTCATGCTTATTTACTGAAATAACTGATCATATTTAAGGAAATAATGGATTTCATATTAGAATGATAACATAAAAAAGTGTTTTAAAACTTGCAATATAGATTTTAAAACTTTGAATTAAAAATTTTTAAACAATAGATATGATTTAGATTTGAATTGTAAATAAACCATGACAGAAATTAATAAAAATGTTAAAAAAAAGAATAAAATGCTTTTAGTAGTGAGAAAAGAAAGTAATTTATTCAATTAAATTCTTCGCACTCAATCAACTCATCAGACATCTGGTCAATCTGTTATTTAATAACATACTAAAAATCGCTTCATTTTCTATTCAAGAATTAATTATAATTCAATTGCCGTAAGGTGATGATATTCACACAGTCAGAAAGATTAATATCGCCGCCCGATTCAATTTTATTGTTTAAAAACATGACCTCTGTAATTTTCTAAATTGCACCACTGAGTTTCGCCGATTGAGTTTGTTGACCAGACAACTGTAGCACTGGGTGAAGGCGAAGAATTTCCCAAGGTTTTAAACAATGTATCTGACTAGTCTGTGTTGATTGATTAAAATTTTCTTTCATCCGGAAAACAATGTCAGAAGTTAAAAAATGATTTGGTTGAAACATTTTCTTCCCTTTTTTTTGTATACAAATACTTAGAGAAAAAATATTATATTAAAGTTCAGGAATTTGCTCTGCAGATTTTGACGAATAGTTACTTTGTAGGTCTTCCTGAGATGGACGAATTTTAATACATGATATTTGCATCAATAATGTACATGCTGTTACTTGATGTTTGAGATATTCATTAATAAATATTTGAAATGTTTATCTTTCTCGTGCACCAGAATTTCAGAGAAAAAAAAGTTTATATTTATAAAGTTCTTCCTGATTTTGATGACTCTGCACTTCGACATTCTAGAATTACGGTTTAAAACATGAGATATTTAGAAAGATGAAGTTAGAAAAACATAGTATATAATATTTGCATCAATAATATCTGTGTTCATAATTCATGTTTGAAGTCTCCCTTAATTAATATGCGAAATGTTTTGCTTTTTTTCATTCACTAAATATTTAGAGAAAAGGTATGTTCAAAGTTCAGAAATGTTCCCTACAGATGAATCATCCCTTTTTAGATTATCCTGAATAGTAGAGTAATGAATTATAGTAGAGTAATGAATTATAGTATACAATTAGAGTATACAATTATAGTATTCATTAGAGTAATGAATTATAGTATAAAATATTTGCATCAATAATGTCTGTTTTCATTATTGAAATATTCCTTGATAAATCTTATAAATATTTTTGTTTCCTTTTTCCTGCTCCAAATATTCAGATAGACAGTGTAGTTAAAATTCATAAATTTGTCCTCTAGATTTTTATGAGTCTTGAGATTGTCGATGCACTGTATACAAGAAGTAGAAGGTCAGACGTTTTTCTTAAATAATAATTTATATTTTTATCCTGACTATCAGATTCTTAAACAGATTTTGTTTAACAAATTTCTCTTCAATTTTACAACAAAGAAAAATGTCTAACTTTAATGCTAGTAAACAACTTCAATTATCCAATCAGGAAAAAATTAGAATTTTTTTTTCATAAGTTAAAATAAAATTTCATAATTAAATATTACAATATCATAAAAAATTATTTATGAAAAAATGATTTTTTTAAATTTTTGATTGGAAGATTCACAAAAGACCTGTATAAAGACATAAAAAATAAAAGAAGAAACAAATTTGATTTTTTTTTTTTGTCATGAAACAAGCACTAAACTTCTGAAAGAATAATTTATACTTCAAAAATAGCGAAGAAATTATCAGATTAAAAATATAAATCGAAATTAATATTTATAATAAAAAGAAAATAAAAGAATGTTTAAATATAGTAAAGATTAAGCCTCCGATTCTTTATGACTTTTTAAGTCGAAAAAAATAGTATGCCACAATTAAATAAATTTAAAAATAACAACTGATAAAAGTATTAAGTTTAATAATCATTAATAACAACAAAAGAACATATTTTAATTATATATTTTGAGTAATAATAAATAATTTTTCCATTTTTTAAAATTTTGAATTTTAGGTTAATTTCTACTACTTCTTTGGTAGTGTTAATACATGTTATTTTTAGTAACACTTTAATGAGATAATTTTAAAGAATAGATTGTGGTGTGTTTAATGTCATTATATAAATAAATCAATTTAAAATTTTGGAGCAAGGAACATCCTTGTTTTGAAATTTCAGATTTTTAAAGCAATTTCAAAAGAATGTGTATTATGTATTATCAATAAGACATCTATTAATTAATAAGATAAAATCAATTTACTTAAAAACTGTTTCAGTATCATAAGATGTTGAATACTTTCCAACTAACTAATGTTAACCGAGAAATTAACTTTTGCTTATTTAACAGGTTAAAGCTCGTTTCATAATGGAAATTTTTTGGTAGTGAGAAGTTATTTACGCCTAAAATGAAATGAATGAATAAGGCTAGTGAAAATTGCTTTTCACTTGTTATTTTCTTTGACAAAATATTTTTGACATATTTGTAAAATAAATGATTCAAATATTTTTAATCACAAAAAGGTTAATTATAAAAGGAAATAATAATTTCGCAGTATTATGTTTCTTGAAACAGTAAGGCATATAGAAAGCAACCTTACAAGCAGAACAAATAATCTTAGTTTCCTCCTTAAATTTTTTGATTAGTAGAATTTGCACCTTTTGCTCTTGCAGAATAGGTGATATATAATCGTAAAATGGCTTGTTTTTCGATTAACATAGATTTTTTGGTTTCAAAGAAGGACATATTTTGCTAGTAGATTTAGTCTACGGTTCACTTCCACATTTTTCGACACCTTTATCGACTGTTTTTCGTCCATATTTTCTTGCATATTTCTTTTAAGACTATTTTTTTATATTTTTCTCAAGATAACATTTATCCATATTTTGAAAATACACAACACTCAAATTATGATATTACTAAATATAAATGTACACGACAGAATCTACAGTGTCTATTTTATATAAAAATATAAAAACGTAGATATCGCATTTACATAATTCTGAAAGCACAGACCGACAGACAGTCAACCCTTAGTTAGATAGGGCGCAAAATGTGATAGGTGTCAGCATTATGTATGTTAAAACTGTTCACTGAATTTTAGTCTTCTATCCCTTTTTATCTTATAGTTAACGTATATTTGAACAACTAGTCAGACAATCTTCCTCTAATGGCAGTTTGCTAAAATCAAATGGATATGTACAAATTTCCTTCATCTAGCTCAAAGCGGTTTTGAATTAGTACACGCACAGATAGATTTTTTCCAAAAATGTATTTTTCGAATTCCAAGAGTTCTAAAAGATGGAGGTTCAATAAAATCTTATCAATTTTTTGACGATTACAACATTTTTTTTATACTTCTTATATGAGTAAGTAAAATATCTGTTATTAACAGTATTTGGACAGATTTTAGAGAATGTATAGCCATTGAGATTTTCGTCTACATAGAGTCCCAAACGTTCGCTGAAATTGAGGCATTGGCTGGAGAAAAATGTGGTAGCTTATTATTATTTTCAATTTAAAACTGTTCATCTTTTCGAAGACCTGTGGTTTTTTAATCATTGTATTTTCTCGTTATTAATGAATACATTTAATTATCATATTTGATTTGTCACATTAAAAATGAGTTGTAAATATTTGTACAAAGTGATTAGAATAGATAAAATAGTTCCATTACATGAGTGAAATTAGAATCTATGAGTAATATAACAATTGTTCAATAGGTAAAAAAAGATATTATATTTATATTTGCAGAATTTTCGATGCTGGCCACAATGCTAAAAAGATTTTACTATAATTATTTGCAAAACTTTTTACTGATACTTATTTAAAGTTCAGCAATAAACCTTTTACATATTTGTTTGCATAGAAAGAAACAAGAGTAAACTTAATCTACAGAATAATTAGAAAGGCGGTATATTAGTTCAACGACGAAGGAGTGTAATGTTAATCATTAAGAATTAAAATCAATATACCAGATCTGTAAATGTAAGAAAACGATTGCGTGTATAGAATCTGTACCATCGTTAAAAAAAGATTTATAATGTAAAAATAATTATAAAAAATATCTGAACTATTTGTTCCAAATATATTTGATAAATATATATCCTGAACGTATGCATTTTAATCTGAACCTTCCTTTTTCAATATCTTTAGTATCAAATATATTTCTTCTTGCTTCCATAACTAATGCTTCGTAATTTTAAATTTATTAATAAAACGTTAACAGGCAATATTGAAAAAAGAAAATGCATAAGCAAAATAAAATATATCCACCGTCATGAAAAAAAAGAAAAGAAAAAGAAAACAGGGATTCAGTCTAGAATTGCTTACCTTCCATTTTTGCCAAAGAGCAAACCAAGCGAAAACAGCACCATGTAAAAACGCGAACAAATGAATTGTTTCTGATGCTATCTATTTTCTTATTTGGAAAAACGTCAACACATTGTGTGTGTCTTTTTCTCTACATTCATTTCTTCCATATTTATATTCAAACATCTTCATTTTTTACGTTTTTTTTTCTTTTTACTCATCCTTCACCGGATGAAAAAAGAAAGAAAGAAAAGAAAGCGGCACGGCATTCAGATTGATTGAAAAAGAACAACTAAGAGAATGTATCGTTAAAACTGCCTAGGAACAAGTCTGACTGTTGAGCAAGATATCTTTTGTTCTTTCTAATGTCACACGCTTGTTTGTCACAAAGATTTTTTTTAAACTTTTTTTCTGCAGTTTGTCTGAAAAGTTCACGTTTATGAATGCAGAAATGGCTCACAGTTTCTTTATGAAAACATAGAAATAAATGTTTTACTTTCCCGTCTTTTTGCTGCAAAATGAAAAGTAGAAAAATAATAATGATGATAGAGAAAGAAATAATAAAAGAAAGGAAGGTAGAAGTTAGACTCAAACAAACTTGTTCGCATTCAGAAAATGCTCATCAGTCTTATCTTAATGTTGGAAATAACAGAAGATAGTGACAGTGTTATCTTCTCGGGGGAAATGTGGGTGGACATAACGGAAAAGGGCTGGCTGCAAGGGGTTTTGTCACCTGCATTTTTAAAGGTACATCAGAAAACAGTTAGATAAATGAAGCGAAACTTTTCCGTCTGATCGGTTTGAATGCGCGAGCAAGGAAGAAATATGTCACTGAAATATATATATAGAGAGAGAGGGATAAAGAAGGTTTACATCCGACTGGCAGTTCTAGGCTTGTCATTAAGTTTCTTTAAAAACTTTTAAATTTATGGCAAAAATGATATACTATGCACAAATAATTTAATAAACTATTACTTTTATCGAATATATTTTTTTCTGAATAAGATAATTATTTATATGTGAGGAATCATTATTTTGATTTTACTCTCCTGTTTCTACTTTATTTTACTTTTTTTCATATGGAAGTATATAAAATCAGAGTAATGAAGTCATCAATAACTTGATCTCAAGATTTTGATGAATCTGCCTTTTTTCAGACCTCACTAAGACAAAAAATAACTACAATTCTGCCTGTCTGTATTTTCGAAGGTACTCAAATTAAATAGTAGTCTCAACATAACAATTAGGCAAATATTTAAAATTTGGTTCAAAAACTGTCTGTCAATCAGCTTTTCTTGTATCTGCGAGCAAGAAAATTAAAAAAGCTGGGTAGAAGTATTTAACTCAGCATTGCAGCATTAACTGCATTTACACCAAAACAAAAAAATAACTATAATGTTGGCTGTATGCATTTTCTCATATACGCAAATAAAATATATTGTTATGTATTCCTCACATGACAGTTAGCCAAATATTTCAAATTTGGCTCAAAAACTGTCTGCCAATCTTCTTTTCTCCTATCTGTGAGCAGTAATTTTTCTTAAAGAAAAAAGCAGCTGTCTAGAAGCTTATAATTCAGTATGCATTTACGCCAAAATTAAAATTCGTTATTAACTTTTGATAAACAAATATATTAGCAGAAAATGATACTGTTTTACGTACTTGACACACAGGAAATGCAATCGAGGTACCTCTAGACTTTTCCTTTTCTCTCGTCAAATAGAGAATAAATATTTTGTTATCTGTACTCAGTGTGTTTAGATACAAATGATAAATCTTTTCTAAAATATGTTAATTTTTAACTAAAATCAGTCGTAACAGTGTTTAAATTTTATAAGTGAAAATGTTCATTTTTACATTCTTGAGAATATTTTTGCTCTTTAAGAAAATAAAAAGAGTATACTTATAAACAACATTAAATAAAGCGCCTATATCAAATATCAATCATTCTTTATACATATATCTTATAATTAAGAAATCAAAATGTCGTACTGGACATCAATAGCTAATCGGTTAAAACATAGAAGTTGAAGGAATACGAAACGTATGAATTATGTCGCTTAAATGTGCATTTAACTAACATTTTCCACCAGCATAAATCAATTGGAATATTAGATATTAATTGATCGCCGAGGCTGAAATATTGGTTATAGATTTATCAACCAAGTGTTGTTTTGAAGCTCATTCAGTAAAGGCAACATTTTCCTTGTATTAAATTAAAGTAAAACTAGATTTTTACCGAAAATGATAGATGTTCCATAAAGCATTTGACTAAAAGAAGTTCAAACATTTCGTCATGAATCCTTGAATCAAAGGTTGGACAATACCTGAGGTTACTCTTACTTCTCTTGAGAACCACTACACCCAAATGTAACCTTCAAAAAGAACTCATTCCATAGAGTTCAATTTAAGTGTTTTTTAATGAGCATATTTAAACATGAATCGCTCTTCGCAAAATAAAGCGATTTCTGAATGGAAACAGGTAACGTCCGCATAATATGACATTAGCGCAATACTGTTTTGCTTAACCACACAATCTGCGTATAAGAAAGAATACATGTGCAACCCAATATTCTAAACACATGATTCAAAAATATTTGCCCCAATTAATTTTCAACAGAATGAAATACTGCAAGAGCAGAGTAAAAGTATTTCTTGAAAAAATTGTAATGAAATTAATATTTGAAACATAAAATATAGTAATACAATGCGAAGACTAGGAAAAAATTAGTTTCTTAAAATGTGTAAAAAAAACTGTCTTAATTTTGATTCGCAGTAGAAAATATATTTAGAAATAATTTTGCTAACAGAAACGTAAATTTCAACTCATAATTTCAAGAATATAAAACAAATTTTATAAACATCTATTAATTTAAAGCAAAAAAAAAATCCTACTAAAAATCGTTTTCTGTGAAAAGTAGGAAACAGAAAACCAAAGAATACCAAAGAAAACTTTCAGTCTAAAAATAGTCTTTCAAAAATGTACACTTACTCATTTAATAATGTCTAAATTGGACGGAATGTTATTCATATACATAGATCGCAATCTTATTCATTTCTTTTAATAAAAGGACATGTTATCATATTTTAATAATTAACTTTGACACCCTCCTTTTATTTTTAAGTTGTTTCCATTTTTATTCAAGTTGATTTTTTTTCGAATGACAAGTTATTCCAATATATGTTATTATTAGAAATATAATAACTGTTTTAAATGAAAGATACACACTCTTATTTTTTAAACAAAGTGAATTTATAAAGAGTTTTAGAAAATGCTTTTAATTTATGGAGAACTTAGACGATTAGAAAAAGATAAAATCTCTCATCTTGATTTAATCTGATTCAGAAATTATAAATTTCAAACTTGAGTAACATTTCAACAACAAGAAACAAATGATGAAGAATGAAATTTGAAATAAACTATAATTTCTAAAGGAACAAGAAAATATTTGAAAAAATTAAATACTGCTTGTAATTTTTTAATTAATATATGAGCAGAAAATAACGATTCCATAATGTAATATAACATTCTGAAAGAATTTTTCTTATATTAAAATAATAGATATTATAAAATTTTGCTTGAGAATACATTATATTAATTTTCAGAGATAAAAAATTAGGACTGAAACAAAGGAAAATAAAAAATACAAAACCCTTTTTTTATTTTATTATGATTATTAAACATTTCATATTTATAAATTTTACTCTCTTCATTCTTCAGTGAATCTCAAATTCATGCTAAGTTTAGTTATTGGCATCCCGTTTTAAAGCCACTCTAGGGCGTTTTAGGAGGGACCTCGTAATTCTGAACCACGGTCAGATGACGAGAACGACACCTGAGCTGGCATCCCCTTACCAAACTTCCACACCACATCAGAAGGAGGACGTTTAGCCTCGAAGGATTTAACGTGCTCCAGACCCGCTTAAAAGACGGTTCTTCGGTGAAATCGAGTCTCAAACTGGAGTTTTCCGATTCCGAAGCCGAGACCTTACCACCAGGCCACCGCGGGGCTTTAAATTACTGTAAAATTGTACTTAAATTTCAGAATTTTAAAAGGTATCTTGTATATTTCAAAACAGAGAAACAAAATAAATATTTCCAAGCGTGCAAATTATTCATTTTAAAAGTGGGTGAACGTAGAAGAAATACAGTGACTTATAAAGCAAAATCTATGGATCTTTCTAAGCCAAGAATGATTATTGAACAAATATCAGCAACTCTATCCCTCATCCTTTTGTAAAACGAATACTTACACAATAGAGTGAAAACGTTATACTGGGCCCTCCTGTGAGAGAAAAAGATCATCTCCGCAATTTAAAAATGCCAACCTGGATAAAAATAATTATATTTTTTGTTGAGT
>JAPMOR010072438.1:22956-60985 GCA_026543865.1 Argiope aurantia
TTTAAAAATGCCAACCTGGATAAAAATAATTATATTTTTTGTTGAGTCTCTGCCGAGTTTTAAAAAATACGTTTGCTGCTGTGAGTATTACGTTTCGGCAAAAAACATTAATTTTAGCCAATTGAAAATTGTGCAATTCTGTCATTAAACCTATATTATTTTTTTACGACATTTCTTAGCGCATGTAACATAATATCTGCAAACACAAAATTTTGTTTCGTACCATCAAATGGTACGCTTGCCAGGAGTTAAAATACCATCAAAGAAAGGAATATTCTTAAATATTTGCAATAAATAGTAATGAACATCGATGTATTAATATCAAAAATACTTGTTTATATCGAAGAGACACTAAAAAATTATTTTTTTATTTTTTACGAAATAATTTTGGTAAATGTGTTACAGCTTCAAAAAAGAAGCGCAAGAAAAATTATTGTTGTGTTGCCTTGATTGATGAATGAATAGATTTCTTTAAATTTTATAGTCATTTTTATTCTAATGGATAAAAGTTAATCTGGGTAATTTATAATCAGTTTTTTCATTACAAAATAATGGAGTATTATCGATTTTAAAATCCATTTTCTTTTTCCTCGTTGAATGGAATGCGTTATTTATTCATTTTTATTTATTTTCCTAGAAATAATGAGCTACTTAAATTTTGCTAGGTTTTATCAATAACTTACGTATATTGTTACCTTAGGTCATTTTTTCAAGAGACACAGATTATATTTTCAATAAAAATTTTATCATTTTAAAGAGGAGAATATAATTTTTGTTTCGGTATTGCAGATATAAATTTATTTGTATGAAATTCTTTTATCTAATATAACGTAAAACGGACGAAAACATCTTAAGCAGTCACTAAAATAAAGTAAATCTGTTTATTGCTTTCTTAGAGGCAGTTTGAAAATTGGTTTTCAAAAAAAAATTCTGAAACATGCAATTTAAGATATCAACAGAAAATCTAATATCTTCATTGGAATTAAAAAAATTTTTACTGCTTTTTAATTCCATTTGAATTGTTTCAAACAATGCTTTAATATTACACACAGATGCATATATTTAAACGAGCAATTCTTGTATATATATATAAGTTTATCTATTTCTTATATCTCGGAATCAGAGATAATGATTTGGATAAGATTTTGTATTTAGATAAAGTTTAACCTTTTAAGCTTATATATATAGGTATCTTTCCTGATAAAGAGTGATTTTGTACACAAAAAAGCATTTTTTTATAATTAACAGAATACATGTTTCAACTTTCACTTCGAAGTGCATGCAGTGCAGTATAATAGTCAGAACAACATAAAGGGTGCGTATGTTGCGGATCCTCGGTTCGAGTCACGCTTTTTGCTTTATTTTTTTATTTTTTACCCATGCCTAATATTTTTGCTTTTTAAGTTTATATATATAATTGTCTTTTCTGAAAAAACACGATTTTAAACACACACATTTTTTTTAACTAACTATTAGAGCTTTTTCTTTTCTTTCAAATTGAGAATATCATATAATGCCATTTCGGATCCGATTTCACTATGGTAAACCTGAGTGAAAGTTGAAAAACGTAAGTAATGATAGGTAAAAGGTAAAATGAATACTATAATATAGTAGATTGCTTGGAATAACTAAGTGCATTCATGATTTTTTTTTATTTAAATGACCAGTTCATATATAGGAAAGATTGAAAAATATTCCTATGTAATCAGTATGTGATTCCTATCTAAATATTTTCTTCGGAAAAAACCCCACAGTTTTAGGGGGAAAAACCCCTTCGAGCCAAGCTAGTTTTTCCAGATATGTTTAATAGGAAATAAGTCTTAAAATTTTTATAAACATAGTTATTCGAATGAATAATTTAACAAAATTCTAATGAAATTTTCTTTGATTTTTACTTTTACTTTATATATACTCTAAACTTATAGTATTACTTCCTGCAGATTTAATTAAATGTAATTGTGATGCATTGTAATTATTTTTATTTGCTCAGTTATATAAAATAAACTAGTTTAAGTTATTTTTTTAATTTCAGCAAAAAGTTTCTTATATAATTAAAGAAATACAATTTTATGCATAACATCATAAATAATTTTATACATGCAAAATAATAATAAAAAAATTGGCCGAACAATGATTAAAAAATTCTTCTATTCCGGAAGACAATTTAATACAAATTTAGTCCAAATATAGAAAATAAAGCGAATTTTGATTTTGTGCAATCTTTCGCACTTATTATTCTTTATTTTTTTTTTAGTTAATATGTCAACGTTTCCCATATTAACAAAACTGTAACTTAATTATGAGGTAATTTATACTTTGAAGGAAAAAAAAATGTTTTCAGTGAACTTAATCATTAAATAATTAGAAAAGCAATGAATAATTTTTTTTTAATTTTAAATATTTTATATTATTAACATATTATATTATAATGAAGAAAGATCTTATTATTATTTTTAAACATTATCAATATTATAAACATTTTAAAACATATATTTTAAAACATTAATTTGAAGAATTATAAGGAGCTAAATATATAACTTATTTATACATTTCTGACAACAATATGCATTTTCACATTAAACTTAAAAGTCAATCTGGGTATTTCTTCTGAGTCAATGTCTGAAAATCGTGAGTCTTGTGCTGTGATAATCATTAAATAATTAGAAAAACCAATGAAAGAAAAAATGTGTTAATTTTTTTATTTTAAATATTTTATATTATTAATTTAAAACGTAAAAAGCTCATCCATACATTTTAAACATTATTTTGATATAAAGCCATATGCAACTATATACATAAATTATTTATACATTTTTGACAACAATATCTATTTAAAGTTTAAACTTAAAAGTCAATCTGAATCTGTCTTCAGAATCAAAGTCTGAAAATCGTAAATCTTGTAAGGAGATAATCATTAAAAAATTAGAAAAGCAATGAATAAAATATTTTATTTTATCTTTTTTTTAATTTTAAATATTTTATATTATTGATAAAAAAAAATGGAAAAAAAATCATTCATATTTTTAAAAAATTTTATTTTAGAAAAAAAATTGGATGCGGCTCAATATATATATATATATATATAACTCATTCATATATTTCCAACAACAACATGTATTTAAAGATTAAATTTAAATTCAATATATATAACTCATTTATACATCTTTGAAAACAGCATGCATTTAAAAGTTAAACTTAATAGTCAATCTAGATCTTTCTTCTGAGTCAATGTCTGAAAATCAAGTCTTTTACTTCGCCTGACAGTCACCATTGTCAAAATGGAAATATTATCGGTAATGTAATTTTACTCACGCTCTCACGTTTCATTGTCTTTATTAAAACACTTAGGACCACAGTTTTGAATACTTAAGTCTAGACTATTAATCTATATGATAAGGGAGTGTTAAATATCTGTTCCTGCCATCTTTATGAACCCCAGTGCAATTTTAAAACAGGAGGAATGATTAAAATGACGTCCGTTCTTATAACTTAAATTCTAGTCATTTTATGTAAGCTGTTCTGACTTTCATTTTGTTAATTTCTTTGTGAAGGCTCCAAGACGGCGGGAAAGATAAATAATTGTAAAGACTATAACTTAAGTGAACTATTTGTTATGGGCTTATAATAATGTTTTTGCATTCGGCGAAAGTTTTGTTTTGCAAAACTTTTGTAATATATGCTTTCATTCAACAAATTCCTTGAATTTCAGTAAATACTTCAAGTTCTGGCGCCTATATTTTGAAGACTCATAAATTATTTCTTACAAATTACTGACTCACACAAGAATATAAATTACATAGATTTATAGTGTACAGTGAACAAAATTTCGGAATGTTTCTATAATAATACTAGATATGTGACTATCGAAATCTGAAGCTTAAAAATATTTTTCTCAAGAATCTATTAAGAGACCAAAGTAAAAAAAAATATTTAATTGAATACTTTAGAGAGCATCACTCATTGCGAGCCAGATGGTTGCCAAAGGTGGCTGGAAAAAAAATATCGTATTCGTAAAAAATAGTTCAGTCTCAAAATTTTGATGAATCTTCATTTTATAAATCAAATATTCGTAAAAAAAAATCAGGAAAATCTCTGTACAAAATCTTTCTGATGATGAATTTGCCTGTAAACTCAGTAATACAAAAAAATATGAACAAGTCGAATAAAATTGTATATCTAATATTTATACCTAAATAAAAGATCTGTTAAATTCTAGAGATAATCCATTCAAGAAAATTCTGATTCTCACTCCATTCCTTTACACATCAACGCGGTAACTAAAAACACAACAAGCTAGATAAAGGAAATTACGGATGTGATTTTCATACTAAAAATGAAATTTTTTAAATAATGCTACATTTAATAGAAAGGAATAGATAACACGTGAGCTTATTTTAAGCCTCCCAGTCCTAAAAACAGTCAAGTTCAAATACCTCAGAATTTTGGAACGATCGAGTTTCTTTTCCAACGACAAGAAAAACGTTTAAACTCCTCAAACTCCAGAATCATAACTATATTCTTAAGGGGTTTATATATAAAAGCGAACACCAATTTACTAAAGACTATTTGGCAGATGTGCACTCATTTGATAGTTTCCAGTAAACCTCATTGTCCACCAAATCCATTTTGGCGAACAAAGCACACTCCACGAATATTCAATCGATCGCACTTAACGAAAGGAAGAGAAGTTGCACCAGGCATTTCGAGTACCCACCGTAGATTTGTAGAGCGGGCGGTTAGAGCATTGCTTGAAAATTAATAAAAATGAAATAAATGTACAAATACAGATTGCATATAAATCTGATAGCAATGTACTTTTTTTTTATTTCTATTTTTGGTCTGTACAAGCGCTGCATACATATAATATTTTTCTTTGAAAATTAAAAAGAAAAATACATTTAGGATTACATTTTTTTTGTGATAATGACTCTTTTTACATTACATGGTAGAAAATTTTATTAACTTAAACTATTGTATAATCTTAAGTGGGATGGCTATATTTATTGTTAATTAGAAAACAAATATCAATAATTTCATGCAAACTAATAGAAGAACGTATCAAATCGTATTTATGAATGCCTTGAAAAATGGTGGTGAGTATTGTTTCTTCCGGGAAAAAAAATCTTCGCTATAATAGAATATGTTGAGGTTTCACCCAATTTGAACAAAAAAGCTTAATAGATCAGAATTAGCTTGAAATTTTAAAAATATTTGTTATCTTGGGAAGCATTTCACATACTATTAAGAAGAATTTTCAAAAAAAAAATGGAAATTTTAGAACAAAGGACTTTATGAAGAATTTTTTTAAAGAGAATTTTCTTAAATCTTCAGCTGATAAATATAATTATTCAGCATGTGAGAAAATAGCTGATATTATAATTATAGCATTATTATTTACATGTTTAAAAAAAGTAATGCAGTTGCGTTTAAAATACTGGGAATCAGAGCTTTATCATTATAACCGAAACTTCAAATTTCATTGCAACTTAAATCAAACTAAAGTGAATTAATTAATTAATGAGATTTTCTAGTATTTCAGCATTAGTAAAAGCTTATTAAAAATTATAATAGCAAGAAAGAAATGGCATGGTTCATATTAAATAATCCAAGAAAAAAATACCCTCTTTCGGAAAAATTAATATTTTAATCAATATCACATTGATTATGAACATTCCATTCCGGGAAAAAACATTCTGAATTATGATGTGCTTATAAAAAATTAATGATTCAACAGGGAATATTTTCTATAGATTTTAGTTCAATTTGCTAAGAGGTCCAAATATTCCCATAATCAAGTGTATTACTGATTGCATAAGCATTAAAGTAGAATATTATAAATTACCTTATATAGTGAAAGGTGAATGAACTCTAAATCATGGGATGAAACAGGAAATAGAAAAATTTCTAATCTGCGTAAATTACAAAAGCTCCAACTGGAGAGTTGAGTTTAAATTTGCCCAGAGTTTGAAGAAATGTATCGAACTTTCCCTCGACTGTATAACAACCATGGATTGAATTTTAGCTAAATGTATATTAGAAACTATTCATTGAAATATTATTAATAATTGATTAAAATTCATTGAATAATTGTTTCCCTTTGTAAGATCACTTCTCCATACTAAAATACATAATACGCATTATAAATAAAAGCAATTTGTTACTTAAAAATATTCGAATTCATATTTTTCATCTTTTAATGTGAAATACATTCAAGAAATTTGGTTAACTTTAAAATAACAAAAAAATTAACTGTATATATAAAGCGCTACGTACGTGGCAAAGAAATCTCGTTTTTTACTTACTATAGAATGGCAACATTCAAATATAAACAAATCATCATACGAATTTTAGACTGCTTCATTCATTGAATATTTTTACAGGAGTATTAAATTCAGCACTTCGCTCAGCTAATTAATGGAGCTGCAAAAACTAAGAAATAATTTGGAGATATTTCTCCATCTCACCAAAATTTACATTCAGTCAGAGCAAAGAAGATATAAATGAAATAAAGAAATACTTTCAAGCAAAAAGGTTAATCTTACTAAAATTTAGTGTCAAAAATACTCGAGATAAGTAATTGTGGTAAAATTTCAGATTAATTTACTGTTTCTCGACAAGCACAACAAAATCATGCCAATCGTCTAAAAACAGGCCAAAAAACTGTTATTCTAGATGGATACCAAAATTGGTTACAAATGGTTTTTAAAGATTGAAAAAAAAGGAGATAAATTACTTAAAAATATTTCAACTTTGGCGACCATACATTAATTTTAAGTTTAGACATACCGTTGTGTCTTCTCTATGGAAATTTATATTCATATTTTCTAAAACCTTACAAAAAATGATCTTTGTGACAAATTAAAAAAATATATTTTTTTTAGTGATATCAATTTCATTTCTTCACAATTTCCTCTTCAAAAGTAATAGTATTTTTAAATTAATTTGATACATTATCGGAAAAAAAATATTTTTAAATGATATGAAGGAATTCAAACTATACATCAAAATATGCAATCACGTGTTTTTACCAATCATTAACTCAGTAGAAGTATTTTTATTTCCGATTTTATTTCGTAATATGTTTACTCTTTTTAATTTGCAGTATACTGATTGAATTCATATCATATCAATTTCTGGTGTATCATAAAAAAATAGTCATTCAACAACGTAAAAAAATTGATAAATGGAAGAATGAACTGGTCACCAAATTTGGCTACTTTTAAATAAAATAAATATGATTTTGTTTCACATTATTTAAATTGCTGCTGAAATAAATGCAGGCACACCAATATTATAAAGAAAATTCATAGCAATTCCAAATGAGCATATCATTTTTATTCCCACTTTATCACCACACCTCTTGGAAAATCCCCACAAGAAATATCTGTGAAACGAATACATACAAAAATTTATTTAAATTTCCCCAGAACTAAATCAAACATACCGACGCGCGTCCCCTTAGAGATTTCTACAAATCCTCAAATCAAACACCTAAAAAAATTCAAACAATAACTCCGACGATCGACAGAAAAAAAAAAGACTTTTGCGTGAAACGAAAGAGCTTTGGAAATAAATAAATCAAAATAATAAAGAACAAGACAAAAAAAATGCTAGCGTGAAAAGCTTTCAGAATTCACCCCCATAATTATTCAAAACTACAGAACTGTAATTCGTATTCCAATAATACCCTATCCATAATTTCTTATTTTGTCCTTTCCCTTGGAGTAAATATATGCTTAAGTAAACTGGGAGTATTGGTCCTGCCTTAAATATTCACGCCAGGCATGGGATCTTGCATAATCTCTCTACTTGCAAAACGCCCGAGGGCCTATGCGTAAACCCTCAAGAACAACTAGGCATACATAATAATTATGGAGACTTGAACAGTAGCTGAGTCGATGACTGGATATTAAAAAGTAAAAAAGAGATATGAACTTTTGAAATAAAACTGGTTGTAGAGTAAAAGTGGTCTGAATCCTAATGCTTGTAATTTAGATGAAGTGGTTTAGTGGTAATAGAATATTGAAAGACACGTCTTTGATACGAACTATTTAACTTTGACAATGTGATTTTTTTAAAAAAATAATTAAAGAATCTTTAACTAGGTACTACAACCCTCTTTGCTTGGGTTGAAATTTTCATATTTTTTATATATTAATTCAGTACTAATTTTTCATTTTTTATTAATTCTCACAAAATACATTGCCATAAATAAAACAAAAAAAAACCTGACAGATAAACCTTGCTTATTAATGAGTGAAATTTGCAATACTTAAAATCTTAAAAGTTTTTATAGGAAAGGTTATAACATGTCAAGTAAGAAATAGAAAATTAAGTCATATAAATATCGCAATCAAGAAAGTAAAAACAAATTTTATATTAACACTAGAACGGGAACGGAAAACGACAATAAACAAACAGATGATATTTAAATAATTACGCAAATAGTTTTGCAATATAAAATATTATAATCTACAAATTTTTCTATTGGCTGCAGTTTTATTTTTAATTAAAATAAGAGAGCTTGTTTTTCCACACAATTTTAATATTCTTAATTTTTAGAAATTTATTAATTTCCTTATATATTATTCGAAAAATCGTGCAATCGTGTTTTATCAGTAAAAATATGAAAATAATAATTTTCTTCACTTTGTTCAAAATATACGAATAAGATAAATTAACCAAAATTTCATATAGATATGTATATATATATATAAACTTAACAGAATTCCATTTTTGTTGTGAAAGCAGCAAAAAACGTGTTTCGTAAATTTTAATTTCTTAAAGAAATAAAAACATTATAAAAAATCGCAACAACAATTAATAAATTTTGACTTGTAGAATGACAAAGAACAAAAAGGATTTAAAGATTTTTTTTTTTACTCCTGACTATTCTAAATGTAATTAAAAGAAATTACTAAGAAAGTTATAAGATAATTAATATCTTATGTGACAAAAATGTTTTGGTTTTTTCAGACATTTGCTTAAATGATTATAATTACCTGGACAGCTGTCTGCCAGTGCGACAAAAAATAATTTTTATCTTTGACATATTAATTACTTAAATGCTTCTAAGTTTGTAAAGAGAACAAAATAATCTCCTTTTATTTAATAATTTTTTGCTCTAATTTTGTTTGTTATTTTTTTCTTTTTATGATTTGAAAATACAGATTTCTGGAAAGCAACTTCATGTTACCTGAGTAATGTCTCACAGCGGAAATATGATTGATAAGGATTCTTTATCGAGATTTTTATTATTTTTTAGAAATAAGTATTGTCAATATTGAGATGATTAAGGTCAAAGAATCTTGTAATAATTTTTAAAATATTTGTATTTAAAATATAAGAGGGAACAAATCATTAATTGATTGAACTCAATTAATGTATTTCTTTCATTTCTTATGACATAAAGTAGTTTTATTATCTGACTCTATAATTAATTTATGCCTATTTAATTTAATGCGTATAATTAAAATGTTTGAATATTTTTTGAATATTAAATTACAATTATTTTTAAAATCTTATTTTTATTAATGTGCAAAAAATCATAATTTTTTTTTCATTTTAATTGTTTTTCTACTTAATTTATAAGCTTTCATTATATATGTTCGGGAATCTTGCATTATTTTTTTCAATTTCTCTTTTCCAGTTGACACCACATGTATAGAATAAAAATTACCTTAATTGAGCTTAGCATTACATGTTGAAATTATTGAATTGTTATAATGTCATTGAGAACACCTAAGTGCACAACGTTTCAAAACTCGGAGATATTTGAAAGCGAATGAAAAACTGAATACGAAATTCTATCATGAAACAAGAATTTAAATAAAAGTTGTAAAAATATTGCTGTATTTAAGGAATTCATAATGAATGAAAAACTTAGGAATTGTATTTAGTATGCCATATCACAGTATATACTTTTGAGCACAACTTTCGCCATCTGTATGGAAAGAAAACCGACGACTTTTCAAGAACTGGTGCCAATTATATAAGGAGTGTTTTTTTTCATAATAAACATTTCATCAAACAATATTAAGTCATATAAAGCAGATGGGAGCGAAGAAACAGATGGTTCTTCTGCTCTTAAGTTTATGGTTAATTCCCCCTACCTGGTTATGTAAGAATGTCAATGGCCACTTCTTTGTTCATATGCCTCCTGGGTTCTTTTATAGTTCAAATTTGAATCATGGACGACATTATGGTTATAATGAAATCTATTGTTTCAACATCATTGCGAATATTAATGTTAGTTCATGCGCATATATTGAAAATTAAAATTTGTATTTTTTTATTAATCGTTGGACTTTGATTTCATAGAAACCCAAATAGCATAATGATCATTTCAGAATCTACTACTACAAAAAGACTAAGGCACTAAATATAACATACCTCTTACTTATGACTATGTTAGTTAGATCTTACGGTACATTTGTGGCTTCAAAAATTGCATTATTCATGATT
Organism: Argiope aurantia; assembly: GCA_026543865.1. Lineage (NCBI taxonomy): Eukaryota > Metazoa > Arthropoda > Arachnida > Araneae > Araneidae > Argiope > Argiope aurantia. The sequence continues at coordinate 33,421 of JAPMOR010072438.1, forward strand.
TCTGAACTAAAAGATATTTTTAATGTCTAAATGAAAAATTCCATATTCCAGGAACTTTTTAAGTGCTTAATCGTGTTAACTGAGAAAGTATGCTGCAAAGGCATGGAAGCAGGTAGGCCCAATGTTTCATCGTTTTAGTGAAATTTTTCGATTATTATTAAATTAATTACCAGGATTTCCTATCATTGCTTATTTCAAGATTTGGTGAGAAAGTATGGAACAGCAGAGAGACATTATTTGGGTATGATATTGCAAACGTATACATGATATTCTAGAGGGCATTGTTGTTGCATTAAATTATTGTTCATGAAATTCAATATACTCATTTCGGAAAAGTAGCATGAATCTGCATATGTTTCATAAATTATCTGACATGCATTTTATGCCTAATACTGCAATGTAAAGTTTTCTAGTAGCTGTCTGATTTTATGAAGAACACTGCAAGAAGCGCCGAATGAAACAAAGTAAGATGTAAACACCTGATTTATCTCCTATGAATTTTATTTCTTGATAGGTTATTTAAAATCTTATGTAAGAGACTCTTGTTGACAGGAACATAACCTTAATGTATAAATTCTAATTACGATCAAGTCTTTAAAAATATGTATTTTTCTGAATTGCTGGTATTGATAGTGATAGTTTTTCAAATCTTATATTTTCTATTAAACTGTCACACTTTCAATATTTACCATAAACATGTAACAACATTGAAGACATGCTTTTTGATTTATCGCTTATTTGTGCTCTTTCTTTTCTTTCAACTACAGGACGCATTTCCTTCCATATGATATTTACGACGATACATCCTTACAAAAAATTGCATTATTTTTCATTTTCCTACATTCCCCTACAAATTTTAATCAACAGTTCTCTATGCTTTTCTTCATTGGAAACTGTTTAATTTAATCGCATGCAAATATGCCTAGAACAAACAAGGAATCTGATGAAAAACAATTTGTTTCTTATAATGGTGTTATATCATTCACAGTAATATTGCGCTCCCATATTGTGCTACTAAAGTGCAAGCAGCAATTTCTAAATTATTTAATGATGTATTAAAATTTCCATTACATATTTGTTAAATGTCTCGAAAAATAACGAGTCTATGTGTATTTATCTAAGTAATACTTGTTTGGTCCTTATTTGCGAAGATAGTGCTCGATTTGCAGTCAAACAGTGGTCGACTTGGCTTTCATTTACTAAACTATATTCACACAAAAAATTAAATTTTATTAAATATGTGATAATATGTTAAAGAAAAAACTTTTAAACTAATATTGGAATGCTCTAATTTATATATTTGCACAGATTATCATAGTTAATATATTAGATGACAAAAATTTGAAACCCAGATGTGAAGTTAAAATATTTACTTTGCCATACTTATTTTAATTTTAAATAACTTCATGCGCAGATTCTTGGAAGAGTTTAGACATAGCATAACACTTATAGCAAATATTTGATAATAGTTTTAAAAAAAGCCTTTAAATTTTTAATATTTTGAAAATATTTATAGAAGACGACTGTGAGAAAATTTTAAACAGCGAGGACAGAAAAATCTATATTTCATATGAAATTTCATAATCCAGATTAATCTTTCTTCAAAAAATGCGAAGAAAATTTCATTTAATTTAGTAAAAACATTTGTTGCTCAAAAATGTGGCTAATGAGATACAAAAGAATAATGTCGACATAAATATCTCTTTTGGAAATTTCATTAATATAACGAGCTGATGAATGTCTTTACTTCTGATGTAGTAATAAAATATTTCTTTTTTTTTGTCTGCAATTCTTTGAGTATAAATATTAATATCTCCACAATGTTTGACATAATTATCATATTGATAAGCGATTTTCCAAAGATCTTGAAGGGATAATGCAACCATCGATATACTAATAATTCTAGGCAGTTTTGTGATGACATTGTGAACCAGTATTATATTTTCATTGGTTCTTTTTTGTACCATTTCTTAAATCCCGATTCTATCCACTTTCATACTGTATCTAAATATACCTTTATAATCATTGGATTTACAGATACTCCATTCACTGTATTAACCTTTATTTCTTAAAAATCTGATTGATGATCCATAATTCTTCTTCTTCAATATTATTTCTTAACTTGGTCTCTAACTTTCATTAGTCAATATTTCTTTTTAATCCTTTTTCCATGCTTTTTTATGTTATTTTTATGTCGATAGAATTTCGATATCTATTTCATCTAATCTGCAGTCTTTCACAAAAAAGTGATCACGCAGACCGAACTATGGAAGCTCATAAGCTTTTATAACCGAACACATATTTTCCAAATAAAGAAGTGGAGACAAATTCTTGAAAACCTGTAATCACTAAATAATTGGCTTTGAATGAAACTATTATCCAACAGTAATTTTTCACTGAAGGATTTATTATCTATAGCATATTTCTGCAGTACAATAAATATTAATAAAAATATAACCCCTCTTATCATTTCAAACAAAGATCTTTCGGAATTCGAAAAATTGAAAGTATCTAAAATTATTAAAAACAGAATACACAATTTTTAAAGTCAAATTTGATGTAATAGAAGCATCAAACTTATAAATCTAATAAAATTCATATTTTAAGAGTTCAAGGGAAAACATAAGAAGAAAAGGAATATTAGAAGAAACGAATCATTATGAAAATTTAAAATAGTCAATAACCATTTTCATCTTCCAATGACAGCTTTAGGTGTAGACATAGGCAGGTTCGTACAATATAAATGAACGGAAATAGGTAAATATTTGAGTTTTGTCTATAGTCGTGCTTTGAAATTTTAATTAATCATCATAATAAAGCAAATCAATCTCAATTCAAATTTCATTTCAAGTCCTTCATTGGTAGTTTTGAAATTTCATCATGTTTTGATATTGAAGTGGTTTTCATTATTCACTAATGGTTAGTCTTTTAACTGCAATGCAAATTTTAATTAAGAATCATGAACTTCTAATTGGTGTTTTTTTTCTTTAATGTCTAGAGAAACGTACTTTTCCATTCAAAGAAATAGTGTTGGTTGAAGTTGGTCAGTTTTAACTACGAGTTTATACAATATTTTATTTAAATCATCTTATTCTTAAGTATTTCTTAAATATTTATAATTTTTATGATATATTTTTACGAAACTATTAACAATAAGGAAACATTTTGAATCAAATCATAAGAAAAGCGAATGATAATTCGACTCCAGTTTTGTGATAAATTAGATTATCGTGATTTTGCTTATCTTTTCAAACCAGCTGATTTCTCTCTAGTTGAATTTATTTACCCAACAATGCAGACATTGAATCGGAAGATGATTGCATATTCAAAAATTAAATGTAAATTACTGCTGTCGACAAGGAAGTGTCTGCAAAAACCTGTTTAGTTAACTTTTGAAAGTTTGTTCAAGTAATTTCCATTGATACTTTAAATAACTTAAACTGCGAAAGTCTATCCCAGGTTTATAAAAGAGGATGAAGAAATTAATTATAATCAAACACATATTAGGTGTCCTTGTAAGAATCAGTTTTCTGGCTTCATAAACTAAAAAAATGAAAAATTCCTCTCTGCAAGCTAGAAGGCAAAGGTAGATCTTTTACATCTAAATTACTATCTGGCAACATAAATTGTTGATGATAGAACCTGTCAAAAAGAGGGCTTGAAAATTACTTTTCAGCTCCTAACTTCTATGCTATTGCATTTATCAAAAAACTTTAAATGCAAAAGTTGTACGTCTTAATGAAATGCTAATTTGGCAAACAGGATTTATTTCTCTACTTTTATTATTAAGAATGCGAAATGAATATTTCAACCACCCACCATTTCCACCCCCTTTAAGCTTGATGGGCCATTTACGAACTTTTCCGAGATTTTTTCATTTTTAGCAACATATTTCAAACCAATTCAAATCTAAATAAAAATTACTCTAGCTATCTATCCTGTTCACAAGATAACATGGGCAAAGCGTTTAAATCATATATATTTATAAACTTTTGAACAAAGGGTGGTTTGGGGGTTGATCATGAACTATGATCTACGAAGAACTGCAAAAATTTTAATGGAGTCTTGTCATGAGAACCGCTGCAATAAGTAGTCTTCCTATAGAAATCTACCTGAAATGGACTTAGTATCTAATTCAGTGTACTAATTTTTTTTAAAGTTTTCATTGGATATTCAATGCATCTTACCAATTTCAATCATACATCCTTACCCTTTCGAAGAACATTTCGAACCGAAAAGTTTAGAATAGCAAAAATGTTTATTAAATTTGTTCAATAAAATGCTGTTTAAAACTTGTAAAAAAATTATTTATAATAAAAATACTAATTCAAACGAAAGTAGCAATAATCCAAAAAGAGAAATAAAAAGAAATACGTAGAGCGATAAATAATATTATAATGATTAAGTCATCATGGCATAAACATTCAATCATTGTCGAGCTGTGTAATGACGACGATTCATTTCTTTCTCTTCGCTAATAATGAAGATAAATGTGACTGTTCCTGGGTATATGTTTCGGCGTTCTACAAGCCCAACACTTTAATCTAGAATATGAACCTTGGCACATATATGTTTTGAAGAACAATTTTCAAATCTGATAAATTTTTTAATTAGCATCTTAAAAAATTAAGCAAATTTTTGACACAATTTTGCAATACCTCCCGAAAATATTAAAAAACAAAAAAAAAAAAAAAAAAAAAAAAAAAAAAAACCTTTTTTACGAAATCTAAAAAAATGAAAAAAATTATCTTTTAAATTATAACAATTTTTTATTGTATTTTTTTTCTATTTTTAATCAATTTTTAGAATTATATTAAATATATTTTCCAACAATTCGTTTTATTGCTGAAATGAATCGGTTTCATTGTTGCTATTAATATTTTATCCAAACATGTTCCATTGCTGATGCTTAAGATATGAAGATTCGACTTAGTTTTTTTAGGAATGTATTCCAGTATGAGATATGTTTTTAAAAATCTTCTTGGATATCATTGCAATTACAGATAAAGTTCAGAAGTAAGAAATGAGAAATATTTTCTATGACTTAGAGAAATATTTTCTATGACTTGAGAAATATTTTCTATGACTATGAGAAATATTTTCTATGAAATATATATGACTTAGATTTAACAAGAAAGCGGATTAATTGAAGTTTAATTACTTCTTGTATGAAAATAAAACAGTTTTTATCAGAAAATTTTAAAAATTAAGAGGGCTGATAGCCCATTGAATAGAACGGTATCAAACTCTTAAAAGAGCACGAGTTACTTGACTATCAAAATTTGAAATTAAAAAAAAATATTTAGCTGGGATAACCATTAAGAGTAAATTATGCGCAAAAATTTAATTGAAATTTTACGTAAGCAATTATTTTAGCGACGCAGTTGGTCGCCAAAGGCATCTAGTGATTAAAAAGGAACAGAAATGCGATAGTTGTGCATAATGGAATTAATACTGTTGACATCACAATCACATGGTAAGTATAAATCTAAGATAATATTATTATTAATATATGTCTAAGATACATTATTATTCGAGTTCTGGACATTATAATACGAAATTTAAAGGCTATGTTTGTATCAAAATGTATTTAAAGTTTTTATCTAATAGTTCTGAGTTATAAGTAAGGGCATGGAAATTTTGGTGAAATATTATCCTGTGTGCATTTTGTTCTGTAAATCTAGAGGTCTTTCCAACACATATGTATACATATTTATTAAATAACTCTCAAAAGTTACATAATAAATAATTTAGGAAAGAATAACAAAAATAGTGCAAATTCAAAAGATATCGTCTAAAGATATGAAGACTTTTAAATGAAATGTACTTTGATAACACTATTCTAATAATTATAATGGTTGCAAATGATTCTAAAGTAAATAACAATCAATATTAAACCACTTGAATAAAGTTTGAGGCTTCATAAATTATCAAACAGGTTATAAGCATAATAAAAATTTTAATCTATACAACAGAAATACATCACGATAGAAAATAGAAAAAAAAATAACAATAATTTTAAACAGGAAATGAATTATTTCATAAAGATAATTGCATAGTAAAGGAGTAAATTAAAAATTTGAATATTTTGCAAACATGCAATGATTTCACTGTTGTATAAACACTAATATAAATTAGTTAACTGGAGATTTTTGAGGTAAATAATTAAAAGGTTATTTTTACCAATTTTTTTTTATTTTGTTCTTAATTATTCTTTTATATGCAGCATATATATATTGCTCTGAAGTGACATTCTTCTGATTACTTTGTCCTATACAACGATATTTTAATTCTGATTATCTTCTATATATTTTAGAAGAATATTGTCTTTTTGTCTTGGACTCATTCCGGTTTCCCACTTAAAGAAGGAGAGAGCAGCTTAAAAACTGTTGGAGTACAAGGAGTGGGTATTTTGGACTTAATCACCAGCTCAAATAGCTCTCAGTTTATTATTTTCTTACTCCATGTTTGTTGACTCTTTGTTCCTTAGGTTGGACTTATTAAAGAAGCTTTTCTCTTAGAAAGCAGAAAATAATCAATAATACAGTAAAAGAGGCCTGTGTAAGTTAATATTTTTTCGTTAATAATTTATTTGGTTATAGTTTTATTATTTTTAAAGAAATAATATTTATTTTTTCTATAATCTTTCTTATTTCTTTGTTTAGAGATTTTATTTTAAGAATACTTATTATTTCGTAAGAAAATAAAAACGTATAGAAATTCTGATTGAGGGACTGTTTTAAAAAGAAAATGACACCAAAGCTATTTGCATTACATACTATTAGAAATAAATTCACTACTGCCTTTTAATTTGGCAAGCCAAAAGTAGATTTTATATTTACACCTATCATAAAAATTTATGTTATATTTGGTGAATTGAATATTAAAAAGGAAATACAATCAAAATATATTATTATTATCTTAGATTATTATTCAAAGATATTATTTTATACTCAAACTGTTATTGCAAGTGGCCAATACTGCAATAAATATTTTTAGATTTTTAGAGAAAATTAAATCAGCAAAATTTTATTAGATAAATGGTTGAACTGATAAAGAGTCGACATCATTTTCTATCACGAATAATCAAGAATTCGTAAATCTAGATTAGCGTTACATACGTCAAAATCGTCTGCAAAGTAATTTTAGTTTATTTTGCATTGGAAAATAGTTTTCCCATTTTTATTAAAACAATAAATATGAATTTATTTTTTTAATATTATAAATAATTTCTTAAAAAGGAATCGCAATCCATTAATAGAAAATTATTTAATTTGTAAATTGAATAATTTTATTCCAGTTTTAAAATATTATTCTTTTTCAGATATAGTTACAGTAAAAACTATATTTCAGCACATGTTCGAATAGTTTACAATCGACAATTTTCTAAATACAATTTTTAAATGTTTAGTTAAAATTCATATGATGATGAATTTTCTATTTCCTTTTTATTGAAAATAAAACTTGAATATTTTGTGATATATTAATAGAATAACAAGCAGATATAAAAACAAAATCCATGAAGATTTTTTTTAATCGTTTTCTGTCAAATTTCGGAAAAATATTCATTAATAATGAACCGACAAAAAAAATTAGCATTAAAAATGTTATAAGATTCATAAGTAAAAACAACATATTATATCGTAGATTTCAAATTCAAACTTTATATACAAAAAAACACGAATTTATTTTTATATTTATTTTTGGAATTTCATTTAAATTTAATTAAAACTCATTCTCTCTTTAAATTCACCTACATATACATATACAAAATCCTAATATTGTGATTGTATATAAAATGTTATAAGAAAGGAGCGATGGTTTGTCGATTTGTTTGCAAATTTTATCCGCACTTGACAGTGATTGATGAAATATCTGGAAAGAGCTGAACGTTTCGTTTATTATTTTCATTTCCATTGTATTGAGCGCAATAGATTTCATGTTGCAGTATGTTTTTCTTTTGATTATCGACAAATAGTTATTTAGTTTCTGTGAAGATTATGTATTCATATATTTTCCGTTAAGTTCAAAAGAAAATATTTAGAAATATGTGGGATCTCAATAAATCCATATAACAAAGAACTTTTTCCAAAGTTTAATAAATTCTCCTTCCTGATGTTGCACATGCATATGATATTCTTACTTAAGAAGCACGATTTTTTTTTAGTTTAGTTTTTTTTTTAGAAAAACTACGTTATCCAAGATTGATATCAAATACAAAATATTGTGGAAATAATTTTTTTATAGTAAGCGTTTTCATATAAGTATTTATTGTTTTTATTTAGTTAGTTGTTTCCTTTTTTTAAAAATAACCGAATTTTATGGTTAACAAACATTAGAAGAGATTCATGAATTTCTGCTGATTTAATGTTTTTAACAAGTTATTACATATGTAGCTTATATAAAATCTGTGATGAATCTAATAACTGTTAGTGGAGTGGGTGTTGATTACCGGAAAGGCTGTTACATCACAACAGGCATGTAACTATCCGAATTTCTAAACATACCATCAGGTAATAACGTATGATATTTAATACAAATATAGAGAAATTAATAAAACGAAAATTTTTGTTTGAAAACTGTAGAAAAGCAGAATTGCATGGAAAGGAATAGTTTAAAATAATATTCTTGTGTTATTTAATGTCAGTAATTATTTCAACACAAGAAATTATTTCCTTTGGAAGCTGTTTCAAAGATTCTAATTGAGTTTTTTTTTTTAATTTCAGTAAGCCATTTTACACTAAATACTTGTAATTCTGTTAGTAGTGGAACAGCATTTTATTCAAAATAACTCACATTAGAATACCATAAAGTTTTCAAAACATTTAATTGTTATTTTTAGTTAAAAGTATTATTATTATGATTGTTACTACAGATATTGACTAACCGAATAATTTTTTCTTGCGATTTTTTTATTACAAGTCACAACTTATGATACTATATCGAATTTCGTATTAGAAAGATATTTCTTCCACAAATCAAACTATCTTCTAAGAAAAATCTAAACTTGTAGGTAGGTACCCTACATAAGCTAAAATAATTATATTACTAACTAAAAAGAATATAAAGACATTTTTAGTTATACCATATTATACTTTAGAGAGCTTCCTTTTAATGTAGCTAATTAAACAATGAATCTCATATCCAAAAATCTATGACGAATCTATTTAATTTGTTGCCAATTCAAAGCTGTTGTTGTTGTTACTTATGGCGCTTTACAAGTCTGCTGACTAACTGTCAGTGATTTAAGTAGAGGTGCAGTAGCGTATGAGGGCAAAGCCCTCAGAACCCGAGGGCAGAAGTCTGACTTCTATCTCATATGAAGATGACACATACAGTCACTTGCACAACCCTTTTTTTCAGGGAAGCTCTTTCACACACCTCACAGATAGAACACACTGTAGAGAACAACCATGTCCGAACCAGGACTCGAACCCGGGACTCCCAGATCACAGGGCAGACGCGCTACCCCTAGGCCAGGTCACCAGTCGATTCAAAGCTACATTTTATCATTAAATTTTTTTCTTTGAATTTGATCGATATTATCTAAATATCATATGTATCTAAGCATATGATATTTTTAACTATCCAAAGTAATGCACAATTTGCACTTTTTATAATGTCTGCGAATTATATTTATATAATACAGTATAAATTTGCGCTTGGCATGTTGCTACTTGTCTGAATTACTAAATGTGGGCGTTTAACTATATATAAGGAGGAGCTATAACTATATATAAGGAGTTAACTATATACAAAAGGAGTGCTGAGCGTTATCACGTATTTAGATTTTTTCCTCAAGCTTTCATTTCATTGCGTAAGAGTATAAATATGAGCTTTGTACTGGTTAAGATATTGCATAACGAAATTCCTTTGCCAAATTTCACGCTCGGAGTTAATTATTCTACTTCACTAATCTAAATGCAATAGATTTTTCAATATTACGTCATCAGACTAAATTTCTCTTTGACTAGCAGGTTTCAATAGAGTTCTTATTTATTCGAAGTTATATTTAAATATCAAAATATTCTCATTTTATCATTCATTTCATTTACTAGAACTTCATAATAGGCTAAAAATAAGCTGGTTTGTATTTTATATATAATGTAAAATTCCATAATGTTTATCTAACGTAAAATCCCTTAATGTATAGTTTGAATTTCGTATAGTTTCCGAGATGAAAATTTTTTTACCCCATAATTTGGTTTTAAAAGCATTAATGTTTCTTAAATACAAGAAATTTCCCACTTAATAATACGGAAAGAGCCCTTTACAAATCTAAGTTTCTTTATACGAGATTAATTCCATTATAAAAAGGTATAAGTATTCACCTTGTGTAGATTACGATATTATTCGGCAAAATGTTTTAGATAAACTTGGCCGCCTCGTTATCTAATATTTTATGGTGTTGCTCTAAATATATTTTATTAGTTAATAATGCTCGCATCCATATTTGATATTCTATCCAATACTGTATGTTGAAATTCCCTAAAGAAATACCGTAGCCACATTAATAAATATTTTACAGTTTATGTTCAAAATATAATTAATTGGTCAACAATATTTATAACAAAAAATAATTCTTCATTTCCTAGTAGGTTAAAAAACGGTTTTTACCTATTCGAAGCAACATTTTGTCATAAAAAAATTGTCCTTTAACTATATATAAAATTTACTTTATTATCATAATATTCTAAGCGTAATAGTTTGATTAGTCTAATTTAATTATCCCATATAAATTCAGATTTACAATTTGAACTTTATATATATTAGTTAAGTCTAAGAAATAAAAGTGTTAATTCCCGTAATTTGTTATTAGAACTGCTGTGGTATGTCTTAAAAAGAACTACATAGCTATTTTATAATAAGTAGACATTTCCTCACAAATCTAGATATTTTTTTGGATGTTACTTTATTATATAAAGATATAAATACTCACTCTTTATAAGTTTAAAAAAAACTGCATAAGGATATTCTTTAATTAAAGATTGCAGCTTTGTCAGTCAACAGTTTATAGTGTCTATTCTAAATATAATTAATTCATTAATAAAATCTAAAAATCCATATCTTTATGCTACATTGGCTTACGGGCTGCAAAACTATTTTACTATCTCGAAGCTACATTTAACCACTGGGAAAATTATCTCTTAACTATGCATATTATTTATTTAATTATCATAATTCACTAAATATAATAGTTAGATTGCCGCCTCCTTAATTATCCAATTTAACAGCTCCTTGATTTATTTTTCTTCTATTAATCAATATTTCAAACAATAATTCCAAAACGGAGGAATATTTTATTTTGAGGTTAAGGAAAAATGTTTACCCTACCTCAGAATAAACTGAAGATGATCGATTGGATATTTCATACTGGTTATGCGAACAATTAAGGATTAATTTTCTTTCTGTAAAACTTGATTGTCGTGTAGCCTTCCCCCTAGACGTGTATAATTACCAAAGTACTCAATCTATTGCAAGAAAAGAGATTTGTCCATTGAAACACCAAACAATGAATCTTCCTTCTTCTCGGTTAAAATTAATCTCTGGCCAACAATGCAATCATGTTTGTCGGATTTCTTTTTTTGAAACATGGTTACTGAAATCTGACAAGAAAATAAGTAGGATAGAGAACGCGAAATCGTGAACGCTCGAGTCTTGTTAAGCTAATTCTTTCCGAAACTCAAAACACGAGAAGTATATAATTCTTCATGACATTTCAAACTGTTATTACATTAGAATCCGGATGGATTCGAGACTACTGTTGCTTGCTGGTAGAATATAACTTATGTTTCTATCTTTCCATCCCCCCCCCTCCTGCAATCTGAAGGGAGTGTAATTCATCTTTTCATGGTCTATTAGAAGCGTTTAAGATACCTCCAAACACATGGTGTAGCAAAAGCTCAAGGCATTTTTTTGTATAATTTTTGTATTTATTATAATCAATTGTATTTAAGATTTAGAGCTAATAGGTATGGAATGGCCTAGGCATTTAGTTTATGAATTTGATAAATCCTGAGTTTCACCATAATTAATTTAAAATAATTTCTTGCTGGAAACGGAAATGTTCAAATAAAAATACCGAATATTTGAGAAATTTATATTGCTTTGTATTCTTGTTATTGATTATAAATATGCTATATCATGTACAAATTATTATTAAAGAAATATTCCCTACCTTATGTGAGATCATAAAATATAATAACGACATTACTATTAAAATTATCTTAAATTTTTAATATATAATCATAACAAATTTCATTTTAAAATATGCAAATATATTATATTTAGTTATTTATGGTTAATTTTGCAAATATTTTTTCATTATTTAAGATTTAGGAATTCCGTAACAAGTTTAGAATAAATTCCTTAAAACTAGTATTCAAGCTAACGGAACCCAATCTTCGCCAAGATATAATGTTGGCATACTTTGTGTTATGCCAGGAATACAATTTTAAAAACTGAATATTGGTGCACAGGTTTCGTGAATTATTGCTAAGACTGGCATGATTTTGTGTGAATTTCCATTAACGGAAACGTATGTGAACGCTCATTAACTGTAATGTTCGGTACGTTAATGTACGCAATTGTCATAATGTCGTAATACTTTCTAATAATCAATCCAAATAATAAAAATAATAATAATATTCCTAATTCACATTCAGATGTCTGTGAATAGGGCAATATTTCATATAAACTTTCATTATTCAGATAGTTTCAAGTAGAAAGACTTATTTAAGAATTTCTGACATTTCAAATACTTTTTTTTTCTCAATATGATGAATATCGTACTGACGTCATACTTTCCTATTATATCAAAACAGTTAATTCCAGATAATAACTAAAAAGTTAAAATGCAACTTTTTGAAACTCAGTGTCCTATTTATACTAATCCTATTTCAAATCAAAATGATGCATTAGTATTTCAAAATATTTATTGCGTTATATATTTGTGATACTTAAAAGAAATTAATCCCAAAAATAATAATTAACAAATTTTCGAAATATTAATTTAGAAACCGAATGTAAAATTTGGATATTTTCAAGCAAAATAATTCGTTCATATGATTTTTTTTAATATTTCAATTTCGCTCATATAGCAATACATTTATCATAACTTCAAAAAACTTAACCGAACTTTTAAAATGGCAATTAAACTTTAAAATTCTTATTCACAGGACATACCCTTCTCTAAAATATTTGAAAATGAAAAAAAAAATCGGAACGTTTTCACACTTTAAATACATTAGTATGGTAAAATGATTAATTGCGCTAAATTTTAAAGGACACTTATAAACAATTAATTCTAATAATCCCGATAAAATTATAAAACTTAATAATAACCAGCTCATATGTTTCCAAACCATAATGCACTGGTGTCTTAAATATATAAAAAAAATCCAAGCTTATCCTTTCGAGTGTTTACTACAGAATAAAATGAAATAAAAATATCTTCCCCCACTCATTTTTCTCAAGATTCGAGCCACGGCGAAATTCGATGAGGCTTGTGTCCTGGGAAGAATAAAGAATTCGGCGGCAACATATTTATAAGCCCTATTCTTCAGTGGAAAAAAGAAGGACAAGACATATTGATTTCGCAAGACTACCTGATAAAACATGTGCACCGCATTCTTCCGACCATTTATATTCGCCGCCCTAATAAATAGGATCCTTACCGGCAAGCCGCCCGGGGGCACATGTTCTTGAATCACAATTCATCGTAATCGTATACATTCGTCTAGGTGAAGTCATGGAGAGTATTAAGAAGAAAATATGTCATTAGTCGAGATATAGTTTTATTTTTCACTTTTCCTAATAAAAAATGGAATCTCTTTTATTAATTTTAAATTCTTCCTAGGAGCCTCCTTCGCTATTATTCATTTACAGAATAGGTCCTGTTCTAAAATATTTCACCAAAGCTGGAGGGTATGTAGGAAACTTCTATAAATATTTCATGGGTTCTTGCTTCTATGTTTTTGTCTGTCATCATGAACAAAGAAATGTTGTTTTTCTCACTCTTTTTTTTAAATAAAGAATTGATTTCAAACGATCTCTATGATTTAATGAGTTTTATTACTTTTTAGAGCTTTACAATTTACTTGTGAATATTGAAAATAAAATTGGGTTATGATATGAAAATAGTGAAGTATTTCGAGAACTACGTTTCTTAGAATAATAAAAAGATACATCATTCAACAAATCGGATTGTCTGTTATGTGCATTTTAAAGGCTCAAATGTCATATGGTCATTTTTGACGTGTGGATTAAAATTAGTTGTAACTTCAGTTTCAGTCCAATAATGGCATTATCACTGGCTTCTAACTTTTGTACTTGTGTGCATATTTGAATGTGCATATTTGGGTGTAATATTTTGAATGTGCATATTTGGGTGTAATATAATTCAATAAAATCCTTAAATATTGAAAGATTGTTGACTTATGTTAAAATAATTGAATGCACTATTGCTACATTTCACTGGATAAAATACATTGGATAATCTAAGCTGCAAAGAATTCTTGAACAACTAATCAAATACAGGCAGCGTTACAACTGATGAAATGATAGTCAAATTAATAAAAAGTGGACAGAATTAATTACCGTGTAATTATGAAATAGAAAATTACAAAATCTAAATATGTCATTTGCTTGTAATAAGGTATTTCAAAGTTCAAAATAAAGGGCTGTATTTATTCATTATTTTAAAAAAATAAATGAAAATATAAAAATTATGCTCATACCAATTCTTATTCGATATTTGCTTGCTCTTATGAAATATAGTTGATTTTCTTTTTTGTGCAAGTAATAGATTTCAGACCAGAATATTATAAGTTATCAAGTATTTGATGTTGAGATTTAACTCAGTTTTATGCAATTTCAATGTTGAATTGTTCTATTTAGATATTACCTCCAATATTTTGTATGTATATGGCAATATTTTTGGTAGATTATCAACTGATTTAACTACAATACGTGATCATGCAATCAGAAATATTAAAATTTACTGCAGCGTTTTTTTTTTTTTTTTTTTTTTTTTTCGACCGAATTATTTGACCATTGCGAAAAATGCAGGCATATTTTATATGCAACGGACGTATAGGGTTATAATATAAATATTAATTTACTTAAACACCAGGAAAGCATTTTCTGAAGTTTGAACACCACTATTACTGCAGATTTTGTATTTTATATGCAACAGTTTTAATGAGATGGAAACGCATGTAATGTCTATAGTTGAACCGAGAGATGGATTCTAAAATAGCATTTAAAGGTAATAACAATTAATTTATTGAGTTATTGTATGGTAGAAATGCTAGTACAAAAGTTGTTATAATAAAAGTTATTTTTATTCTCAATAAATTAGAATTATCCGATTAAATTAGACGTAATAAATAAATCGAAGAACAAATGCCAGGGTTGTTTCCTTTTATCAGGTTCTTTGTGAATTAATGATGGTCACGATTTTTTTATCATTTATTTTAATTGTTTTTTCCCTTTTCTATTTAAATATTTTTTTTTGACAAGCGGATGGCAACATTCTCTTACTAACTTTCAAAATAATTTACCAGAAAGTTAGAGTGTTCAGTCTAACTATTGGCTAATAATTATTTTCTAAATGGTTAGATTTAGAATCATACTTTTAATTGGTAAAAAGTTTAATTTTATTGGGGTTTTTATTACATCTATTTCTCACTCTCTCCAATAATCATTTTCATTTCCATTGGGATTCTAATATAATCTCAGCTCCCTTCTTCCGTTTGCTCTACAATTATGAGTTTCGGTAAAGAGTAGAAAATAACAGGTACATAAAAATGTAAATTAAAATTACTTGATATTATATGAACTGCAACATCAATTTGTGTCCATTATTAAAAACCTAATTAATAATTTTTAGAATTAAATATTCTGATAACATAGATATAAATATATCAATGTTTGAGAGTTAAAATATACAGTTTTAAGACAGACTACTGCCCTAAAATAGAAAATTGACTATTTATTTACTTGAAACAATAATAATTTTTTAAATTCACGCCACTATTTGGTAAATTTTATTCTTTTCACTTGAATTAAATTCTCACCCCCCCCCTCCAGAATTATAGTTTACTGAATTATTCTTATAATTCAGAAAACTAGTAGTGCCTACTAGTATAGTAGTGCCTACTAGTATTTTATTTTTTAATTTCATTATAAATGATTCTTCAACAGTTTCAATTTTCCTAAAATTTCACTTCCCAATATTTTGACCTTCGATTGAAATTGAGCGACTTATACCAACTTTTTTCAATCCATTTAACTAAAAAAAATAGGAAGAAAGAAATTTTGCCTCATAATTTTTACCCATTTAGAAATATAAATAATTGAAACTTGCAAATTGTTGCCTAATGGAGATTAATTCTGTCCAGTTTCCGACTAGATAAGCTTTATATACATAGAGAGAGATACTATTTGCTATTGTATCCCAATTTTACAACAAAAATTGCAAGGGTGATATCTGAATGATCCATCAATCAACGAGCAACTCTAGAAATAGCAACAAATGTTAATTTGTCTAAAATGCCGAATTTCAAAACTTCTTAGTTCGTCCAGTTTTGAACCTAGCCAGAAAACATTTAAAAAGTTCGTTGTTGTAAATTTTTCAGCAGTCTATACTGCATTGATTGAAAAGGCAAAATACTTCATTCCATTCAAGATATTTTCCAATTACAAATATACACTTTAGTAACTTAGAAATTAACTATTGGGCCATGATTAGAATGGACACTTCTTGGAAACTAAAATATAATTTTTGTTTTGATTGCGAAACTATTATTGCAGAAAAATGTTTCACGAAAAAGTTTGGTGCAGGACTTTTTAGGCTCCAACTCTAATTCTTGATATTGGAAAATCTTAAAATAAAGATTCACTAGCTTCAAAACTCATGTGAAATTGATGCTGATTAAATATTATATTACATAATGAATATAGGAAGTCGAAGTTTTAACACAAATTTATGGAAAAATTAGGGAAAATGTCCATGGAAGATGGACTATAATTACAGTGTTCATCGGCAATTTGTTAGTTTGGTTATAGAATTAAAATTTAACTTTCAGTTAAAATATAAACGAATTTATTATAGTAGCTAAATGGCATTAGATGTGTAGAAATGAAAGCGTCTTACTTTTCTGCGATGCAAAAGTTCAGAAAGCCGAGTGTTGTTTCAGATATCCTTCTCATCAAGAAATACTTCAAAACGTCCAAGTTAATTCCAGATAGCTTTCATTTTTCTTAAAAACTGGACATGAATCATTTTAAGAACCATTATTATGTACCTATAATAAAACATATTGATATTAACTTGTAATATTTTTCATAGTTATAATATGTCTAAATATCCACCATAAAGTATAATTCTACAATCTACATATTCTAGTTCTAATTCAATCGATTAAACAAAAACTTGTCCTTCAAAAATTACTTTTATTTTAATCTCTTTTTCTTCTATTTTAAACAAAACTATATTTTTATTGCCATTCTCTGAAAATTCAATTTTAACGGAATAAAGATAATGGTAAAAAGAGTTTGTATAACTTTACAAAATCGTCTGCGATAAATTCTTTATTAAATTTAACACAAAGTAAATATAATAAAATGTATAAAAATTCTTAAGCTTTGCTAAATCGTCTGCAACTGATGTTGCATTTCATTCAATACAAATAAAAAATAATATCCAGAAAGAAGCAATATGGGTTCGCATAAAAGCTAATGGCTCAACAAAATTTTCATTTTTAAAAAAAAAAATTAAAAAGCCCTTTTTTTTTTATCTTTTTTCTCTTAAAATTTGTTTAAAATTCTAGAACTCCTAGAAAAATAAACTTTTTAAACTTCTAAATAAATTTATGCGTTGAATGCACTATTTATCATTAGATTTATTTTTAAATGTCTGTACAAAATGACACTATTTCATTTAATATTCATAAAAATATAAATATGTCGTTTTACAGTCTTTTTCGAAACATTTTACAGTTTTTATACTGAAATATTTACAACAAAGAATTTACTGTAAGATAAATTGCATTGCTTTAAAAAAAGGATTTGCCCTGCTGACATCATAAATCACTTTTATACCTAACGTATAAATTATACTTTGTTTTATTAAAGGATTTTCAGAAACATTTTTTTTTTCTCTGCTTTAAAAGAAACTAATGTACTTGGTTTTCGGTTTATCAATTATTTCACTTAATTTTCAAAATATGAAAAATCAGAATGTTAATTTATGTTCTATAATGGATTTTTTAAATAAAATACTTTCAAGCTTTTAATATTTATTAAGCTAAAAATATTTTCAAGCTTTTAAGCTTTTAATTTTCTCTTAAAACAGCTATTTTTTTTTTCCTTTTAATAAATATTTAATATGTAAATTACTATATTTAAGTGAGTACATTAAAATAAAGATATTTTATGAAATCCTAGATTCAATTAAATAATTTATTTTTAGAAATTTAGTAATTTCAGCAAATGACTACTAGATGCAATAAAACTAACAAATTTATGCCTATAATTTAAGATAGTTTACACATTATCATTTGATTTAATTGATCTTATCTTGAAATTTAAAATTAACAAGTTATAAGCATGTGACAAACTTCACAGGGCATGTCATCCAATATTTAACTGCGCGTTGTCTTATGTCTCCCCTGTTGTTATTTTTATGAGAGTTTACCTTAAATATTAGTTAAGATAGGCAAGTCTGTAGGTGCGTACAAAATATTTAGATACATATGTAATTTCATAGACAGGCAGGCTTGTCTTTCGAAATGTAGTAATCTAATCAACGAATTACTAGAACTCAAAAAATCAACAATTTATAGCAGATTAATATTATGAGATTTACTTCTTTCAGTTTTAGTAACTCCTTAATGAGTTAAATCAAATGACAAATGCAACAGCGCATGTTATCCAACATTGAATAGCACGTTGTCTTAAGTTTTTCATGATGCAATTTGTCTACAAGATTGCAAGATGCTTGAAATTTGGTAAGCGATCATGACTCTATAATTGCAGATCTGCCCAATTTTTGAATCCGATTGATCAATGTTTAAAGGAAAAATGCCTAAACGGTGTACTTAATTCTATTTAAGGTTGTAAAGTTACCACTAAAATGCACTATATTGTTCAGAAATCTGAACCAATATGAGGCATGGTAAGTTCTTTCATGTTAGTGTGCCATTTGAAAATCATATCATGCAGAATGTAAACTGAAACTCGTAGCACGTAGTTACTTCTTGGGTATCAATTTCTCACTGAGGCATTTTAAAATTTTAATTGGATCTTCAATTAATTTTAAAAAAACTGAAATTTCAATATATTTTTTCAATGATTATAGAGTATATGAACGAATGCATAAAATCTATTTTTACATTATTACTGTATTTTAAAAATTCAACTTTTGAATGTATCAATTTTACCACAATGTAATTTATCGTCTATCACTTTCTGGTGCATTTTTTTTTCCAATTCTGAAAGAGAAAGTATTGTAATCATCAAAAAAAATTTCGAAGTCCAGTTTCTGACAAATCTTCAGATGCTCTTGAAGCAAAAAGTATCATTTTTAGAATTATGTTTGTCTGCTGAAAAAAGATAAATGAGCTAGACAGATAAAATTTGGTGTGCGGTTTGTGCTTTAAATTTATAGAATTCTCTTACATTTTGAACAAAATTCCACTTAGAGGAAATGCATCTGTACTGCTGGCCAAATATAAGCTAATACAATAACTAAAATCATGGCCCTCTAAGTGCCCTCAGGCATGACTTGAGGCTCTCTATTCCTTTCCTAACTTCGAAAGTCAGATATTTTTGTACTGATTTTAATTTCAATCTGTTATAAGCAATTTTTAGTAGTTAGTTTTGACAAATTAAAAAAACAAACATTCAATTTCTAGCCATTGTTTTAAAAATTGGAATCAACAACTCACCCATAAAAAAAAATTCAAATTAAATTTTTAAAAAGATATAAAAAGTGGTAAAAACTTTTTATATTTATATAAATGCTATTTAATAAAAATATGATATAAAATTTGCAATGAGCAGTTAGTTAAACTGCTTTTAGAATAATATTTAAACGTTTAAATGATACTTTTATTTGAAAAAGTTCGAAGTATGACCCTTAAGAACAAATTTCTGCAAAAATCCCTCCATGAAAAATTGAAATCTGCATTCCTCGAGAATTTACAAATTACGAGGGTCTTCTAATTTGCCTATTAATTAATTTTGACTGCTGAATGAAGAAATGTTTAAAATAAAGAAACCTAGATGTATAAAATTTACTACACAGGTTCACCATTTAAAATGTAGATATCTCTCAGATTTGAAATTTAGAAGGAAGTTCAGTGTCTTTCGGTTTATTTTTTCACAAACATGCGAATATGATAGTTCAAAAATGCGAAGAAGTAAATATATGAAATATGGTATATGATTCTGAGACCACAACTTTAAATTTAGGACAAACTTTAATTTCATATGCCAAAAAAAATTCGATATTTTGATGCTTATGGATTAACTGCATCCTACGATTATTATCCAAAAATTGTACATTAATAGGTTCTTTCATAATTATTATTGGCACGAAGTTATAATATAGAAGTGCATCTACTAAAGAATATGTGAACAAGTTTTAGAGAGACCTCTCCCACTGCTTTTTCTTTTCTCCTTCTAATAACTAACATAATAACATCTTTTTCTTTTTCACATAGTTTCTTTACAACGAAAATAAATATTTATCGGTATTACACAAATAAGAAGTTTCTATTCCTAAGGATATAACAGATTCATTTAGATACAATTTTCAAATCATTTTTAAAATTGATATAATGGCCATATTAATCTGGGAGCAGATTTTGGCCCAGATACTATAACTATTATGACTCGGAAATCTATTTTCATTTTAGAATCATTTTTATTTTTGTGTGACACAAGACAGAATTTTATGATGCTATTTACATATGGATGATGGAAACTCAGAATCTACAGATGAAGTAGTGAAATTGATCGAATGATTTTTGAATCAAAAAGATGAACATCTGACTTAAAAATACCTTTTCATAAAATAAACACGACATAATTCTACTTAAATCAAAGCTTGATTGGCAGATTCCAAGTTGGAATAAGTTGCAACGCAATATCTAAAATGAAAACAAACTGGAAATATAAAATTTATTCAGAGTGGCAACAATATCCAAAGGGCATGAGTGCGAAATGATTCCTTCAAATATCCATAATGTACCGCCTATCGCATCTTCTTGATCAAATGCAAACTCCCAAATATTTTGTGGAAATTAGACTACTGGGGTACCAGTTGAGATATCATCTTAGTCATATGGCGGCAAACTTATTTATGGTGGAATGGTGGACCGTAAAAAAGATATTGCAGTGATTTAAATTGTGACATTTATTTAAATTAATTAAAACTGGAATTGATAAATAATAATTGTATTAATTAAATTAATCAATATGTGTGTTATCAATATATTTTATTAATTATCAACGAATCTTTTGCTCAAATTATTTTTCATCTTTTCTTTTCTGCCTCAGTCGCATTTCGAAACAGTTGCGACAAAATAACAGAAAAAAAAATGAAAAAGACGAAAACAAACAAAAAATACTTTAATGCAAAAATAATTCAAAACTAAAATCCACCGAAACAGGATTAAACAAAAAAAAAATGAAAAAAATATCCTTTTGAAGATAATAAAAGCTAAGAAGAATATACTGCCTTTAAACACAGAAACTTGTTCAATCAACAGTACATGCTCACGCTACATTTCATCACGGAATTGAAAGTAATATGGTTTATTTACATTTAAACGGAATCGCTTCTTTCTAAGACAAAATAAATAATATTGCAGCTGTCTGAACAATCTGCTTTTTTTTCCAGCTGCTCACTTGTTCACTTTCATTTTATTTCGTACTTTATTTTCTTAAGATATAAATATAAACACTACTATTGGAAAAGAAACGGACTAAAAGAAACAGTTCATGATAAGGGAGATGGGGGATCGGATACTACAGTGTTTCCGACTGATTAACTCTGGTATCAAATTCCGTTTAATCTTGAAGAAGTAGCGGCGCGCAGTGCAGCGGTGCAAAGACCCAACTTTGTTTTTCCGTTGCAATTTGTATTATTTTTTTCCCTCTAGAAATCCTCTTTTCGAAGTACCTTATCTTCTGTTAATAAGACGGAGTGTACGTGTTTATTTCTGAATATCAGAAGGCGGTTTATTAATCAAAGAAAATACATCAGCCGGTTTTTAAGAAACATATCGGGTTTATATTACTAAGAAATCTGAAACAGTAGTGTGTTGTTTTTCTTTATTCGTAGACATTGAGAAATCATTAAATAAAATAACGAATGATAAATTTCAATGTCTCTACCAAACTCGAGGATTTTTTTGTTGTTGTTGTTGTTGTTCTATAGATGAAGTAAACAGCTAGACAGTATTTTAATCATCAAAATGTTCTATCACATGAGTTTTTTTTTTTTTTTTTGAATTTCTACATTGCACATCTTATGGACTCCACAGTTAAAAAAGAAATATACCTGTCTGATATGAACAAAAACAAAGCTTGTTCAATTCACAGCATGAATTTCATTTGTATAATTCGTTGTAGCTTTTTATAATTATTGTGTATATTTATCTTCAAATTGTTTACTTGTTTTTATTTTCGCAGTTCTTCCCATTTTTTATTTACTATTAAAGCATAGTAAAATTTAAAAACCTATTGGAGATTTGACGGCTAAATGACAAAAAAATGGACAAATGAAATTTGGTATGTGATTTTAACCCCAAAAATGCAAGTGTATATCAAATTATAGTCAAAACCCATGAATGGAAAGTCCATTTATCTACCTTCCGTGCACTTGTTAACATAATAATTTAAAGACGCATACATTTACATAGATGAAATTTAGCACATGATTTTACCAATAGAAAAAGCATTTATAGTATTTTAAGAAAAAGAAGAAAGTAATAGGAGGTATTATAATAGTCGAAAAATTTGTGACCTTTTGAGGATTCTCCTTGCTGTAGACCTTAGTCATAAAACACTTTTTTGGAATTATATACATCTGGTTTTTTTGTTGTTGTAGATTTGAAACTATAGTACTGTTAAATGTGCTGTTAACTGTTATACTGTTAAATGTGCTGTATTTGTTCTGAACATTTTCTCATCACACACTGATTGTACATCAACATTCAAGTTTTCAAGAGATTCTTTTACGTTTTGAACTTTATAGGCAATCCAGTTAGATAGATAGATTTGGCTTTCATCAATACCGTGTAATACCATATATTTTTATCAATGGATGTAAGACATCGATGGAAATCGCAAATGATAAATGTTTTAGGAACTTTACTTGATGTCTGTATCATTCTATGAACACTAAACGTTTTTACCCTTTAAAGGGCCCTTTTTTTCTAGTCATATTATGTTAAAATATCTTTAGGCTTGAAATTAGAATATGAAAAGGGATTCATTTAGCTTATTAGATAAATTTAATTTGATTAATTAATTAATTTGGTTACTTAATAATTAAATGACAAACCAAGACATCATTTTGTGTGAGATAAAGAACTGAAGCATCTAAGTTTTTGTCTTTCTAAAAGTATTTGTCAGAACTTATGCCAACCTACATAATTTCATACAAAGATTGATAAATTTGGTGAGAAGCATACTTCCCACGGCCTTAGAAAGGGTTAAATAACAGAAAGGGAATGAATGAACAAGGGAATGAATTAGTGTTAGTCTTCATAGTTATATGTGTTTATGAATAAGATTATTCCCAAATGAAGTGATCTGAAAAGCAGGAAATGGTTCTAACACCGAATATTTCTACGAAATTTTTAATGAAATTTGTCTCTTCGTGCGCATTTGAACACCAGAATTCGAAAATGTAAAGAGCTAGAAAGATGAAATTTGATCTATGATTTTTCCAATCAAAAGGTGTTTATTAAATTTTGAACTAAATTCACAAAATGAATGGACGTCTATATATACGTGTATTTGCAATTATTGTTCGTTTCAGGATCCCGAGACTAGCATTTTTCGCCGATTGCACTTCTTTAAAGAATATTAGATAGAAAATTGAGCGGCTATTAGGTCTCCTAATTTTGTGAACAATATGAATTCTCCCTACAGCTAAATGTAAGCATGTCCTCCTTTCCTCTCCCATTTTTTTAATACGAAATGAACTCCTCCTAACGCATGCGTAAAAGTGCAAATGGTTTCTGAATCTGAGAATGAACAATATGTGAATGTGATAGTTTAAAACCCAACTATAAAGCTCAATTCACATTTTTTTACACGAATTAAACGCCATTTGGCGCATGCGCAAAAGCATGGAGAATTTCTAAATCCAAGAATTAACAGCATGTGAATGTGATAGTTTCAAAACTAACGATAAAGGTCTTGTCATCAAAGTTGTGTATTACTGCCAATTTTTGAAACAAACTGGTCATAAAGAAGACATCCAAATGTATACTCATTTTTTTTCTTAACTCCGCCAAGCAAAAAAGCGCCATTTTTATTATCAAATGAGAAATCGAGGGAGGGAGGGACGAACACTATCTTAGGCTTATATGATTTTTTGATTTGCGAAAATTATAAATTAACGAACTAAACAACTAGATAAATGATATATTATATATAATTTACGCATCGAAATTATAATTTTTCATAAATTTTCTTATTAAAACCGTCAAACGATATTTTTTAAATGAATAACTTTTATTTTCGAATAGTATTTACGATAAAAAAAAATTTAACATAAGCTTTGGTACTCACAAGAATAATAAGCTCAATTTTAATTATTGAGTTTATTTAGTCATTAAACAGCTTCGCTTTCAAGCTAAACTGCCAAATACGGTTTTCTTGGGTGTTATAAGTTATTATAGTTTCAGGTAAAATAAATTTATCTACGATTTACCATTTTTTCTATGATTTACACATTTATGTAAATCATAAAAAAATGGAGAAAACAATAATATTGGCATGCGTCAAGATGACGTAATATTTTTTCTTCCGATACACCAAATATACAACTTCAATACATCAAAAATGTTAAATTTAAATACATTTTTGCTGTTGTTGTTGTTGTTGAAATACAATTCCCGCTTAGGAATGCAATTAATACAAATTCTGTGCAAAAATAAGAGTTTGGTTGCTTAAAACAAGAATAATCTACTGTTCAATCATAAGCTATAAGAGTTGGAAAAGTAAAAGTCAGACAGCATTTTTTTACTTTTTTGTGACTTAATACGATAGAAATGTTCCACATTTTAGAACACATTATTGCGTATGATGCTCATTTATTCCAAAAAAGATAGCTTTGAAAAAAACTATAATGTAACTTATTTCTCAGAATATCGATCTCAAATTGAATTTTTGAATACATTTTCAGTGTATGAATTTATACAAAAGACTTTTTCATGGTTGCTGAATTTTAATTAAGATCAACCGGTTTTGATTATATACTTTCTGATATTTTATTTTTCAGAATAATAGCGTGAATTCATAAAGTGAGCCTAAGGAATATAAATTAAAAATTCAGTTTTAAGTTACGCTTTTATAATTAAAATTATTAATTAATTATTGCTCAAAAGATTCTTGAAATATAAGAATATATCATTTATTAATTATTTAATTACTTAATCTTAATTAAAATATTTTTTATCTTTATATGAATTGCTGTGGAGTTTAGGCTTAAGTATTAAAATTAATAATATTATACACTTATAATTCAGTAAATTAATTTTATTGTTTTATAATTAAATTATTCTATGGGATATCGTATGCTTCTCTTTACTGTTAATATTAAAGAATTAATTCGAAAAAAATAATATTTAATGATAAATTTTAAGCAGACTTCGAAAACATGCAAAATTTTCTATCTGTCTGCATATCATTGGATTATATAATTAGTTATAAATTATTCTTAAAACTTTATACCAAATTGCCTTCTTATCTTCCCGCGTTTTTTGAGAATAGAGAGCACTGCATTTGAGATATAAAATTTTTTCTATTTTATTTTCTAGGAATATATTTCCTAGAAAAGAAAATATTTTTCAAGAATTGAAAATAAAAAGAAATAATTTACAATAATTTATTTGATTCTTTTATGTCTCTGTTTATTGCATAATATTTAAAGTCAGTAATAAAGAATATTTACTATTCTTTGATAACCATTGATGGTCTCTATTTCTTCTAATATTGACTGCAAAGATCATATCTAAACATCTGAAATATAATTAGATAAAATATTTTCTTGGTTATTTTTATTACAGCCGTAACATTTAAATTGTGGTAATAATTTATACATTTAAATATAGGCAATCGAATTAGAACTTCTTTATTGCTAATAATTGATGGTAATCGTTTGATTACCACTTTAAATCTTTCCAAGTGATTCACAGAATAGCTTTAGGCAACCATAGAATACTCAGATTTCATTTATTAGTAACTAACGCTTGAAAATAATATCCGTTACTTCAATTAAAGATTTTAATTAGAATTGCTGTATTTTGTTTACAGAGATAATTATTTTGAAAAATTATGATTGTCTTGGAAATTTTGAGTTGATTGTTAAAATTAAAACAATTATTTTGGAATTCAGTATATTTCGATTAACAAGCATCAGAATTTTTCAAATAATATAAAAACCATTCTTATTCCTTATTTTAATATCCCAAATCGATTAATAATTTATTTATTTTTATAAAGCTAATTTAAACTCTGTCATAAATTTATGATATTATATAGAATTGTGTGTAGACATCTTATAAGTGTCTGTTTTAAAGCAAATCTGTCGCATTTACAGCGTGAATTCATTCATTTCATTTATAGACATGAAACGCTGTTCACAGGTAATTTTTAAGGAATGCATCTTGGAGCTTAAACTTCAAAATTTGGCACATAATTATTTTTTATCTTCTATGATTCATTTGAGAATTCTTGCCCCCTGGAGTTTCTTCGTACAATTCTAGATGAAAAATATTATCATTTAAAAACTTTGATTTACACCTCTGATCTATTATATACTAGCCGCCTTTGGCGACCAGCCGGTTCGCCAATATTACCATTCGCTACAATTTTCAATTAAATATTTTAAGTAACTGGTCTCTTAATAGATTCTCAAACAAAACATTTTAAATATTCCAATTTTGATAGTCATACCAAACTTATACTATTGTTTAGAACGTTTGGTTCAATTGACTATATATATTTTACTAATTTGTTGTCATTTCCGGTAAAACTTCAACTTTAATTTAAAGTGGAAATGATGAAATTGCAATTAATATAAAGATGTTTTTAAATAAAACCAAGCGTTTTATTTTATTTATCATCTTTATTGATATTTATTATTATTATTACTATTATTGAATATGAGTATTGCAAACAGAATCGCTCGGTATTTAAGTCACGTGAACTACAAAATATTTTTCATAATTTATGTAATATCTCAAAGAATAATTCAACAAAAATTTCTCAGATTCAGCATAAAATTCAGTTTTTAGTTTTGCTTTCAAAAGGATTG
>JAPMOR010072438.1:60995-85567 GCA_026543865.1 Argiope aurantia
TAAAATTCAGTTTTTAGTTTTGCTTTCAAAAGGATTGAAATGAAATCAATAATAATATTTTGTTCCGGCCTATAAATATATTTCAAAAATTATGAAGTCTAAATTTAATGCAGTAAGGTATCATATTCTGAGAAATATTCTGGACACACCAAATTTTAAATAAATGAATGAATGTTTCTATTTTCCACGATCAACCAAGACTTATTTATAAAGTTTTGAATGTTAAAAATTTAGAAAAACTCAACATTTTCATAATCTTAGGACAATTAATCTTGAGAAACCTGCGCGCTGATTGGCGTATTTTCTTTAAAACGATCGATGGAAAATCTAAAATTATCCTTTTTTTTATTGAATAGTGATATTCAAATTTTCATAAATCAGTCAGTTTAAGTGATTGATTTAGTTGATTGGAAATTAACTCTTTTTATTTCAAATATTAGTGTTTCAAGAACATTTTGTTAATCGTGATTTCCACAGCAGAAGCTTTATGTAAAATCAAAAATTCTTTATTCATTAGAGCATTTATTGAATCAAGTTACATAAAATATAATTATTTTCCTTTTAAATCATTTTAGCAGATCTGTGTCTAACTAAAGGTTTACAAATTAGCTATGTGGCCCTGATTTGAATGGATATCCTGTTCATATTAAACAAAACTTGCCTTAAAATAAAACTGATTTATTGGATTAATAATATAGAGAGCGTAAAAGATCATAAAATAATTTTTCTTGAATTTAATTTTTAGAAAAAATAATATTTCATATTTTTTTCATCTCCTACAGACACGTGCCGAAAATTATATTTTTGCAGATTTCATTTCTAAAAAGATTTATTTTTAATTGGAGCTTTAATCAATGTGATAGCAACACTTAGAAAAAAGCTATTTTTTCCCATGAATACGAAACGTGCTCTAGCAGCTTAAATTTTATTTTTATTTTGTACGAAAAAAATTGTTGAAAAATATAGTTAAAATATTTATTTAAATATTCATTAAAAATAGAAATTTAATTTTAAGGTTAAAACATTGGCATCATTTAAAAGATAAATTTTTGATCTTTAACTTCATTTAAAAATATTTTTTGTGCGGTAATATTTTCATAAGTTATAGCAAAAACACGCCAAAATTTCGCTTAATTTTTAAATAAATAAAATTCTATTAAAAATTCGAAATAATAACCCCCAGAAGCACATTCCAGACCTCCAAGGTATACACGTGCCAAATTTGGTAGTTGTAGGTCAAACGGTCTGGCCTATAGAGCGCCAATACACACACACACATTGAGCTTTATTATAAGTATAGATTTGAAATTTTTAAATAATAGTCTCTTTTTTTTTTTCAGAACAATTTTATGAACAAAACTAAATTGCAGAATTTAACATTATAATTTTCATATTTTATATAAATTATTTTGAGATTACCATTCGGACTTTTCGATCAAATTTAAAAGAGCGATCACATTACATTTTAAATGATTTTTAATTAATTATTTTTAATTGTTAATCACAGAGATTTTATTTTCTAATGCGTGGCTGAAAATGCGAATTTCGGAAAAAAGTTTTAGTTCTTCCCTGATTTGGCAAGGAGCCAAATAATGAAATCAAGGACCATTAATATGATTTTTTTATAATTCTATTAATATCATCTTTACAGATAACTTCCTAAGTTCAATCTTAATTCTTTTAGACCTTCTTCATTTTCAGTTTTTTTTTTCTTTTTTTTTTGTCTCAATTTCTATCGTCTGAAGTTTCTTATGCGACAATATTGGTACTAAGAAAAATAAATGTACAAAATTCGTATTTTTTAAATTCATTTTCATAACTTTTCATATTTTTAGTTCATTTTCACAAATTTATTCTGACATTTTGGTTTAACTGCTTGGTTTTCGTCAGATCATAAGAAAATTTTTAGAATTTAGCTATCCATTAATTTATGAATTTGGAATAGATTTAGCTTCATAGGAGTGGCGCCTTCAGCCATTGGAGATTTTGAGAAAAATGTAAATATATTAATTTAAAATATTTACAATAATGAATAACAAATTAAGCATTAAATAATGGAAAAATAAGTTTAAAATTCTATTTGTGGCACGATAATGAAAGAGTGTTTTTAAAAAGATTTTCTTAGTTTTTACTAATAAAAAATTCAATAATTAGTTTTCATTATTTTTTTTATTTCTTTATTTCTTTTTTCTCGTCCCATGGCATCTCTGACCAAGGGCTCGAAATTATATTTTTTTTTTTATGCGTGTCAAAAAAAAAAAAAAAAAAAAAAAAAAAAAAAAACGTATTGAGAAAAAATGTAATAATTAGAGCGAGAAAAAAATTAAGAAAAAGACTCCTCCCCCCAGCCTTTTTAATTAGTTTCCTTTTTTGATTCAGAAAATGGAAATTATTGAAAAACATTATTTTCAGATGAAAGTAAAAATCACTGCTAAAAGAATCAAATTTTACTGAAATTAGCTAATAATGGCAACATAAACAAGACCTTCTAATGAAATGAAAATTACTAAATTTGGAATCTCTTTTATTCAATGAAAATTAATAATTGTTTAGCAAGCTTTACGTAGGAAATTGTAAATACGAGCGCTATAAAATAGTTGCGATGAACATTTGTTTTAAAAGCATTTTATTTGCAACTCAATATAGTTTTTAGTATACAGTTTTAGTATATAATCAGCATATTAATTACTTATTAACATATATGTATTGAATATGTGTCATTATAACTTTCTCTGTATTTATTTCATGTTTTTAATCTTACGTCAAATAGAATATTTACAAGGTGAGCCTCTTAATAATTCTTAATATTTCTTGCAAAAAAATTGTATCTCGAGTTGAAGGTAACAAATATTTTATTTGAAGTATGCACCATCGCTATCTATATATTTTGTCCATCTGACCTTTAAACAATGAATGCCCTCTTAGAAAAATAATTGCTCACATTTTTCCCGTCAGTAAGCCTTGTTTCGAGATCTTCATAATTGTTGAGGTGTTGCTAGAAAAGTATATAAGACAACAATGAAAACAAGTGGTAATCTGAAGACGCCAAGTCTGGTGAATATACCGAATGAAACAAGAATTCCCTGCCATATACAGAAATGAATAGCTCTAAGTTTTTCGTGGCGTGAGAAGAGACATAGTTTCTCTGCAAAATCACTTTTCAGTATTTTGCAGCACAGTGTTGACCTTTCGATCAATGCATGGTTCAGTCTGATGAATCATTGAAAATAACGAATGGTATTCATTGTTTCAGTTGATTTTCGAAACTCATTAGACTCCACACCCTTCTGATTCCACTTAATGCAAAGTTGTGGAATCATTGCTTTTGAATTATTTAAACAAACGCGTACTTGCATCTTGTATGAGGACATTGTCTTCGTAAGTTGCACAAAGATTTAATATGGCTGCATTTTTCTTTCTCTTTTAATCGAACAAAAAAAACACTAGGTACTGCTCATACTTTTTTTTATTTTGCTTGTTTGCATGAAACTAGACATGTTTACCACACAAATACATAACCACGCTTAAGCGAAATTACTCACCAGTCACCGGCATTTTGACATGCACTGTTCTAGCTACAAACTGACGTAATAGTTGAGCTTGTGAACCAACCTTGCTTCCAGTGCCATCAAATGAAGGTACTAAGAATTATTAATGGGCTCAAATATAAATATTTGAAAGGTACATATATTTCATAAAATATTTAACATCATCACTGAAACTTGATTAACTAGCACTCCCTTTATTTTATATATAGGAAATATAATAGGAAATATATTTTAGTAATATAATCCTTATAACGTAGAGCTCCGATTATTTAATTTAAATGGTGAAAGAGCACTGTACTAATTTGAAATGAATATTGTTACGAAATTTCCCGGGGTTCTTTTGGATAGTGGAAGTTATATGGTGTGGAGAACGCTCAATAATCAGGCGGCAATGGAAAAAGAAACAACGACATTTATTTATACGAAGAGACACAGGACAGCACAAAAACGATAACTATATACAGCATAGAGACGACTATCTTCAGCCGAGACGTGCAGCATACAACTAGAATCTACTGCATATAGTAGAGCACAGCTCAGTTCAGCACGAGCTTGACTCCGTCGCTGCTCACCGTCGTTTCCGCCTACTCCGATCTGTTGCTTACGACTCCTCCGCTCCGTCTTCGGACCTGACTGACTCGGACTCCGCTGCTCTCGAACTCGGACTGACTTCGCTCCGTCGATTCCGCTCATTCTTCTTCGACCACTCCGTCCACTCTGACTACTCTACTTGGACTTCTCTGTCTGGCAGCTGCAGCCCCTTTTATAGGTCTCAGGAGGCGGGGCTAAAAGCCTCTCAACCAATCAGGAACGTTCGAGGCGTATCTCGGTTCCTACTGGACGGATCGGGAAAATTCTCGAAGTTTCGGGTATTATCTATTTTGGCGCCAAAGTCGCCAAGTTTGTCGCCAAGCTCTGGGACCTTTGACGCGCCACCTGGACTCCGTCCCATTCAGATGACTGTAAAACTTTCTTTCTGTTGATGGAACAAACTATGCTGGGAAGCCGAATTGCAGGTTTGTAACAATATATTAATACTATAATGTTTATATTATAGAACTCCGAATATCCAAATTAAACAAGAAAAAAAAATGACCTCTGTACTTTTTGAGACTAATATTATTGAAAATATATTTGATTAATTGTCTAACTGTACAATAGACCTTTAAATATTTAAAGTTAACTGGGATAGAACAGTTGCGTAAATATAGAAATTAGGATGATTTATTGAAGTTCCGATATTAAATAAGAAAATACGGCTTATAATGAGAAAAATTAAAATTCAATATATGAAATTAAGTTACTATAAGTTAAAGTAAGTAAATATACGCTAGAAAAAATTGAATATAATATATATATAAAAAATGCGCCATAAAATAAATGTGAAAATTTATTACTTAGTATTCTGTAGGAGGATACATATAGACATAATCTTCTATAAATAATTTGGTACAGTTAGGATGTGGGAAAGTGTGGCTGACCACTATTATTCTACCAATTTTAACATTTTCTTTTCCTCCCCCACCTCCTGCCTCCCTTAATAAATCTGAAAAATTGCTTTACTATGTAATTGGGCACCCCGGGGGCACTTCGAAACGAGGATGAGATGCTTCCGGTATGGTGGTTGGATCTCGCCACCCTGGAGGGAACACTAATAGGTGGGGAATCTAACTCCTCCCTTCGATGACGGGACGTACTTCCTACGGGAAGGGTTGTACCGTGGCTGGTGATGGCCCTTAGGACTCAACCACAGTTCCCGCCAATTGCTTTAGTGGCGGTCCGGTCATTCAGTTCTATGGTTTAAAACCGTGTGCCTTAGGGCGGGTCGGAGAGTTAGATGGTTGACTTACTATGTAATTGGGCTAAGGATAATTTGATTCCTTCTATATTTGCAAGATTTTATTTTCGCAGAGCACTAAGTCATTGTATTATTTCTCTTTTTAAACATTATCATACAATTCTCCATAAATTGAGAAATTTTTAATAATTTTAAATTTAATATTGACATATTACAATTAAAAATAATAAAAATAAAGTTTCAACTTCCGCAAACCTAAAGATAGAAGATGTGCCTAGACGAAAATGAAACCGTAGCTCTAGTGGTATTATTATATTACCAATATCAATAATCTTGGAGAACCAGCTGCCACGGAAGCGATTAGTTTATTAATTAGAACCACGAGTATCAGAGGATATAATTAAACATGGGTGTTCATCAAAAATTGAACTAATCATACGAATAATAAATTCACAAAAAAAAACTATTCAAAACGATTCTAAACTATTTTATTTTCGGAAAACATCAAACGTGAAGAAAATTAAGAGCTAACAAAGAACCCTGGAAATGAACACTTCTTACTGCACATCCTTGATCCTTCTAAAGGGTAAAATCACCTGAAAGTGTTATTCCTAAGTTCCCGAAAGCGATTAGTATCATGTAATTCTATGCTCAATTCGTAAGATCTCCGCATATTATCACTAGATTGCACAAATCACGGGATGATCCAAAAAATAGACTAAGTTCCAACCAGCGTTAATCGCGGGGTGAACAACTAGAGAATTAACTGATGAAGACCAATTTAAGCGCGCAAATATTTAAATGCAATGTCAGCATCCATCAAGTCAGAACTCAATACTATACTGTTAAAAAAATTAATAAAAAAAAGGCTGAACACCAATCAATCAATCAGTCCGTCGTTTCTGCGGGACTAATGACATAATGAATTCGGCCATGATGAGCCAAATCAATCAATCAATCAAAATCAAACTACCATTATTCAAAAGAAAAAAAAATTGAACTATGCCAAATTTAGTAGATGTGCAAATTAGAAATTTTTGATTTTGAAAAAATATAAATACACATTGATTTGGGCAATAACAGTTTTTTGAAATATCATGGAAAATAATAAATTAAATACTTAACCATATATTTTAAAATAATTCCCAAAGTGCTTACTTCCCCCCAAAGTACATCTGTGCAAAATTTGATATTTCTATATTTATATAAATATAGAGACAATGAACAATATATTTATATAAAAAAAACCTCAGACATAAAATACTGTATAGGAATCTCAATACTTTAAGGATTTTTGTCAGTTATTAATAGGTATTTCATAGCTAGAATCCACTTATCTATATCAAAAAATAAAGCAATAAAAATGTCTTTTTACAATTTATCACAGAAATTCTTGATCTGACAACAATTTTTAATAAATGTTTATAATATTTTATGATTAAACAAAAAGTAAACATGCAAAACCCTTGAGATTAGAACCTGATTAGTATACTTTAAAGTAATTTAAATAAATTCCGCAGTTACCTTGTTACTTATTAAAGCTCCAGTCTTAACAAAGACGAATTATTTGGATTAAACTAAGTTATTTATCACGTGCGACATGATTAAAATCGTTTGGCGTTGATTAAAACATCCATGAAAATGAAAAATAAAATGGATTAAACTTCATTAAATTTAATTAATATTACGAGCCGGAACTTTCGATAATCATTTTCTCCATAATTGTGCGCTCAGTGCAAATCTCATTTAACTGAAGCGGAATGGTTTGTTTACATTTTCTGAATTATTTTAATTTCTGATAAGAGATTGATACAGATTTGCGAGCTTTGATCGGAGTTGAAATTGTTATATCAGCATAAAATGATAAGCAAATTGATTCCTTTTATTTTTTCAAATTGTAAGTTTTCTAAGTCGTTTTTGCAGTGGGTTATATTTAGATGATTTTTTTTTCTTTATATTTCTTTATCTTTTGCTCTCGTTGATCCAGCTTATCCCAAGGGAGTGAAAGTTTAGGCGAGTCATCAAAAAAAAAAGTATTTTGGATAATAAGTATTATCTAAAATAATATAAATGTTTTATATAAATGTTAATAATATAATCAATATTAATATATTTATAATAAATGAATAATCATGCATGATATAAAAACGTTAAATAAAATTTTTGGAACACATATGAACTCCTCCAATAAGAATGCGAAAGACAGTTATAAAATATCCTGAATAAAAAAACAATTCGAATTCTGCAATATAATGTTGGAAAGAAAAAAGAAAACAGTGCCTATAATGTTATTTAGAAAAGAAAAAAAAAGATGTCTATAGTAAAATTAAGAAAGAAAAAAATGAGTCTTATAATATGATTTAGAAAACTAAAAGAAAAAGCTACGCCTATGATAAAATTGAAAAAAAAAATGAAAATGAAAATTAAGTACGTAAATTATTATAAAATTCTATTGCATATGAAATAATCTTCGATTCAGAAAATCTTCACAACAGATTTTAAAAAATTATTATTTCATAATAAGACATTTTTTAAAATCTTAAGATTTTCGAATCATCTTTACTTGTTGATAAAATAAAATAGTGTGAAATTTATTTTATTCTTTTATGATTCGCAATCTAAATAAGGAAATACTATCTTAGTTTCAAACTATTCAGAATGATATGTTTTCGCAAGTGTATATGTATTTTGTCACTTTCGATACTGTTTACTCGGATTTTCAAATTAAAAATGAATATGTATATTTTCATGTATTGGAGAAAAGCACTGAAGGATTCATCGATAATAAATGAGCTATAGATACGCCGTTTGAAAATATTTGGATTATTTTCTAGCAAATAACGCTTTCTTTCAGTTTGGAATACTTTATGGATTAAGTCTTTGCGCAGAAAATAACTATCTTGTATTGTGTCTTAAAGAAAAAAAAGTTGTTTTTTGTTGTTGTTGTTGTTGTTCAGAGGGTAGTTTTTGCAAGTG
Source organism: Argiope aurantia (assembly GCA_026543865.1). Taxonomy (NCBI): domain Eukaryota; kingdom Metazoa; phylum Arthropoda; class Arachnida; order Araneae; family Araneidae; genus Argiope; species Argiope aurantia. The sequence continues at coordinate 69,318 of JAPMOR010072438.1, forward strand.
ATCGATCTTGCAATAGGGCGTTGCATAAAAAATATTTAAAGTATATATATCGTCCTAGGTGAAAGCAATGTTTTTTGGTTGCCGTGTTGAAAGAGACTTTCCACATTAATTATATCACTAAGAAACGATTTTATCAGAATGTAATATTGTAGAAACAATTTTAAATATTATTTTATTTTCTAAAAACTTTACTAACTACTTTGGTATATTTATAGCTGGTGTTTATGCTCAAATTTTACTGTCGAATTTAGACATGTAGGTACTATAAGAGATTGCTGTATGCATAAGATGGTTGATAATGTGTGTAGGTCATATTTATTGCATTGCGTTTATTCTTGTGTTACATCAATATATGGCAATATCTAATTTCATAAAAATATGTTATGTATTTCAAGAAATAATCGATCGAAAGATAAAAAAAAATCTTTTAAATTTAATCAACAGAATATAAATGAAACTGAACTATGTGATGAAATACACTTTGAAGCATGAGAGCATAGAAAGTAACACAAAAAAATAATAAAAATCTCCACAAAAATTTTCAATAAACTTAAATGGCTTCCTTATTTAAGGAACTTAGACAATCCTAACACATTAGTTAGCTTAGTTATAAACGAGTACAAATTTCCAAATTACAATCATGAAAGTCCTTTTCATAGCTGAAACGGAAATTTCCATAAAAGAGATTCGTGCGTTGGCAGTTGAGGGAGCGAAATTTTGGATCTTTCAGCACCCCTTGAGAAATCGAAAACATTAAAGGGGTGGCAAAGGGTGGAAATGCAAAGATTGTTCAAAATATTGTCGTCAATCACATCACGTGTCAAGAAGGGTGGGGGGTTCCGCCAGAGAGGTCGTTAGAGGGACGTGACCACATTAAGGTACCTCATGCCTGTCCCTGCATCGGAGCAAGGGTTGCTTTAAATTCCTGCGCCAAAACTTCGCCAGCAGAATAGTTGAAGAAGCAGGAATAAATAAACTGTTTGTGCTTATGCTAAGTAAACATTTTTTTTTAAATTTTATTTTGAAATGCTTTTTATATAACACGACAGTTTAATTTTATTTATTTCACAAGTTAAACAGTTCCTGAGTTTTTGATCAAAACGGTAGGATGTTCGAAAAAGTTAAATAATGGCATATAAATATGAATAAAAATAGATTCAGTGTGAAAATGTTAATTGATTCAAATTCAGTTCATACACGAATGCTAAATTTACTGCAAGAATTTTATTGGGGATGATTTACTCAAAAATTATGGCCATCAGTTGAATATTGCTAACTAGTGATCTATAGCGATTGATAACTGAATGATAAAACAGGAAAATTCGGAATTCATAAAACATTTCAACAGAATTTACTTCAGCAACTAATAATCATCTTTTAAAGCTATGTTAAAAAAGTAATTTAATCTGCAGGAATTTTTCGTATCACAATTTATGCATTAAAATATAAAACTTGTACACTACAAGTTACATCATTCACCAGTAGTATGTTTTTTCGTTACACATTATCACCTTGAAATTTACCTTATTATTTAAACTTAACTGTAATTGAATTCATTCATAGAAAAATAACAGATTGCCAGAAAGATCCAAACAACAAAAGAAATATAGTCATATTTAATCGGTACTGAAGAAACATGCCCAAATATTTGCACTCATTAAATATTAAATATATATTCGTATGCTATAATTCTTTCAATGGATACCTAGAAATTTTAATGTTAAATACAAAATAAAATTAAACAAACTAATAATCCCTAAATCTGAGACGTTTCTGCGACATCTGTGCTTGTAACGATCGCTCAGTAGATATCTCGCACGGTATTTCCTCTGAACCAACATGGAATTTAAAAAGTAACGTGATATACCGGTCATACTGATCAATCTAGCTGATGATCCGTTCTATCATCGTCTGAAACAAATAACATCTTATGCATGCAATATTCATCATCTAAATAAAGTAAAGCGGCGGTGGCATCTTGTACGTCAATTATTATCCTGGATTCATGTAGGATATAATCGATCTTCAAAAATTGAGCATTCGACATGAAGGATACTAGTAGCAGTGATGGATCACTTAATCGTTGCGAGCGATTTAGATCACCATTTTGAAACGTAGCGGTATAAAAATATACAGAGAGTCAAACGCCGTGAAATCTCTTTTTAACAACGCCCAGTGGGTTATTTTTGAAAGACTAGGGCTTTTATCTTATATTTTGTAGTCTGTAGAAAATTTAGATGGCTTGTTGTGTTATGTTGTACGAATATAAATCAAGTTAAGACGTGAAATTTTTTAAAGCGGAGATTATTAAATTGTGGGGAGTGTCTCCATAAGGGTTTGGTTAAGGAGCGAAGTTACGGAGATAAACGTGAAATTTAAATCATTAACCCATTAGCTGCAATGATACCCATTTGGGAATTTGGAATTTTACGTATACAATTCGGCGCCAAAATCTACCCCACAATATTCAGTTTACCTGACAGCTTAGGTTCATTCTCTGTCTCTCTATATGTAGGTCAATACTAAGTAGAAGAAAAATTGTATTGTGCGCTTTGTTTCTTTACAAAAGGCGAACAAATTTGAAATTTGTCTGTAAGTTGAACGGATCAGAATTGTTATATTTGAATCATTAGATTTTTTATTTCATAATGAAATATCATACATAAAATATGTAATTTAGAGCTTACAGTAACAATTTGTTACTTATTTTGTTTCATTTGAATGATTTTTTATTAGAATGATTTTATTGATCATTTTACAACGATACTCTTTTTCAAAATTCCTAAATATTCTCAAAGCAAAACGTAATTCGAATATAATTATTCTGTTACACAACTTTTTTTTCTTTTGCGTATATATAAGTTTTCCGGTCAAAGATGTTTTTTAAAAAATCTGTCAGTAAATGGGTTAATTGAACTAATTAGTGATTTGAGTTCCTTATTTAAACTTCCAGATGGCACGTTTTCTATTACAACATGGGAAGTCTCACTTATTTCCTGGATACATTATTATAAAATATAATTTTTGAAGAGGAAAATTATTAAAATTAGGTTACAATTGTGTAAGAGTTAATAAGTGGAATTGCGTTAAACAATTTTTTACGTAATAAAGGATGGAGATATTGTAATCATAAAGTACATCAAAAATATAAAATAACATAAGAATACGCCAAAGGACTTGAAAACAAAATTAATGAAATAGCCAATTTTCCATTTGAAATATTTATATTTGCAGTTACAAAATTGTAGAAACACTATAGGAAAAAAAGGCAATTGAAATTTACCTTTAAAAGGTAAGAAGTCAGTTTCATATTCACTTCATTGTATCGTTGCAGTTCGAACAAATATGCTGAGAATAAATACTCTTAGAAATTCATAAAATCTTGAGATTCAAATACGCTTGTCACTTCGGCTGATTTGCATCTTTTTCGCCATTTCATTTCATTTCGACATACTATTTACTTCTTCAAAACCTATTCGGTTTTTATTTTCAAAACTAAAAGGGGTGAAAAGTAGCGTGTAAGCTTTCTCAAGTTCTTTATTAGTCATGTTTCCTTTTATAGTGTTCTTTTCCGTCATTGATTTTTAAGTGTTTTTTTTAAATCAAATTTGGTTTTAATTAGAATTTTTTGACAAGTTTCAGTATATTGCTAATTAAAACATACACATACCCTCCTTTCATCTCAGCTATATTTTAGTAAAATCAAATCCTAGGGAGTTTTCGTTCTGAAAGCAAATGGTATGTATGAGACAAACAGGTATAAATCTCACTAATAAATTATGTCCGAAAACAATACAGAGTTGCAATGCAGTTGTAAAGGTGGCTTATCAAATTTAATGTCCAGTTCGTTTACTTTTCAAGCTAGCATAATCTCAGATAGACACGTAATTTTAAGAACGTTTCTTTTAGATTAATCCATTAACTATTGTGCTCAATGTGATTTATACGAAGAATTGTCATATTTTTAAGCATACACAGTAAAATAGAAGGTACTATAGGCCATTCATAAGTATTATAACCGTACCAAAATGGAGAGATATCTTTGAAAATCTCAACTGTGTTCTATGAATGATTAATTGAATTAATATGACCCCCCCCCCAAAAAAAAGAGAAAGGAATAGTAGTCTAATTAGACTGTAGAGAAACCAGAAGAAAAAATTTGTAAATTCACCAAATGTGGTAAATTGCGGTGTCATTTTTTTTTCTCTTTATTATGACAAAATATAGTCTCTTTTTGTATTTTGTATAGAATAAATTAAAATTCATACATCTTCAAAATTGTCATTATGTTAATGATAAAAATATTGTTTCAAAAATTATTGAAACACTAAACATATTTTATATCATACAAATAAGCATGAAATGAGATTATTCGACACTTATTTGTTGAAAATTATAAAAAAAATTAAAGAAGAATTAAAATATCTACAAAAACCGTTGAAGAGATACGAGCAAAGTTAAAATGGGAAACTAAGTCTCCAAATGCAAAGCCGTTTATGGAAAATATTTTTGAACGGAAAGTGTATTGGATTACATAACTTGATAACGTAATTATGATAATTGACACCGGCAGATGATAAAAAGTAGAAAAAATTGATCTTTCGGTAGACTGAAAAAGTGTTGAAAATATAAAAATAAAATGCCTTAACACGATTCATATAATCGATCTTGCATGGTTTAATTTCTGCAGATCATATAATGATTATTTAAAATAACATTTATCAGATTTGAGATAAAACGATGCAAGTTATAAAAAGAATGTTAATGAGAGCAGCTTCAAGGTTAGAATAAATTTTGGGATTTCTTCTTTATTATAATTTTTTGATAATGTTGTTGAGGTTTATTGAAATGTTTTTAAAAATATTAATTATAGGGAATATAAACAACTAGCATTTTTCGAATGAACTAAAAATAAAAATATAACTGCTCCATGAATTTAAATAAACATAGTATTCTAAATCTCCAAGAATTTTTTTATTTTTTTTATTTTACATGAACAAAATAAAGTAAATTTAATGTGTTGAGTGGAATGAAAGATTACATTAAATGTCAGGAAAATATCTCTGCTTCAATAATAATAATAATTTACGAATTATGTTGAGGGCAGTAAAAAGTGAGATTATTCACTTTCTTAGAAAATGTCAATTCACAAACAAAATATTTGAATACTTTGGTACGCGTGTCTTGTACATTCTTAACCGAACTGCAAAAGGACATAATCACAAGTTGAGTATTCCGCCCCGCCAAGAGGCACACAGATCAATTTGAATAACCGCACAGGCGACAGCATTAGCGAGAACTGAGGTTGAGTCCAAAGAGCCTTCATCAGCCACAATACAAGTCCTCCAGTGGGAAATACGTTCCATCATCTGTAGGGGGTTAGCTGACCCCACACCATTTCTGTACATAACCAAATAGCAAGAACCCTCCACCATACCGGAAACTTTCTATTCTCATATCTACGGTGTTCCCCTGTGGAAATAAAAAATATAAATTTAAAAAATCTCTTTTTCCTTTTTTTATAGTGGTATTTTGCGATTTCCACCACGTTAAAAAACCTTCAGAATTAATTGATGTAATAGAGGGTATAACTACATTTGAAAGAGTGTTATTTATTTGTTTTTGAAGTTGATTGTCATAATTATGAATATTGGTGTATTAAATTTAGAAAAATATTTGACATTTTAAAAAGGTTTTTAAAATACAATAGATACGGATAAATGTGATTTCATCGGGACAAGAAATTTGATAACCTTAAACAATTGATAGTAATAACATATTTAGAAGAATTGATTACATTTTTATCAAACTAAAAGAAAGGAGAAAATGCATATTTTATGTAAAACTAAATTTTATTTCGAAAAATCAGTCGAAAAATACATTATTTATAGCTTATTAAATTATTTCTTAATGGTTCTCTCTTCCCTGTTTCAATAATTATTTCAAAATTTACTGAATGGTGATTCTGTGTTTCAAAATATCAAATGCTTGACTCATTTGTGTGTTCATTGGAGACTTTCTCCAACAGCTTCGATCCTTTCGAAATCTTTGACATTCATTGCTTGCTTCAAACTTTTATATCGTTTACGAATTTTATCTTTCATTCACAAATCATTTTTTGTCCATTTTACTTTCATAATTTAATAACAGATAATAATAGCTTATGGCTGTCCAATGGATATCAAATCAGATATGATAGTGTAATTAGCGATTTAAATCAATCTAGATTACTCTAGTCCACAGAAAAAAAATGTGAACCACATACCATGGGAAAACTGTTACTCGAGGCTTCTATATAATAATCCAAGAAATTCCAGGAAAATCAACCATTAACCCGAGATGAAATTGAAGGATAAGTGAATTATGTACTTTAAAAATGAGCAAAGATTAATATTTTTCAGTATATTTGAATTGTCGATTTGGAGGCATGTTTTTTGATAACATTAGCCGCGTTCACATCAAGCAGTGTCCATTGCACAGCATAATAGACCAATTAACGTCTTTAAATTATTGGTACGCATACGTTCTAAAGACTGCTTAAATATTATTTACTTATCCTCTACTACACACACTCAAGAAAAAAGAGGTTTTAACCCTTTCTAGGGCCGTGGGTAGTATGCTTCCCACCAAATTTATCAATCTTTGTATGAAATTATGTAGGTTGGCATAAATTCTGACACATTTTTTTAGTATGTCAGAAACTTAGATGCTTCAGTTCTTTATCTCAGACAAAATGATGTGTCTTGATTTGTTACTTAATTATTAATTAACCAAATTAACTAATCAAATTAAATTTATCTAATAAGCTAAATGAACCCCTTTACTTATTCTAATTTCAAGCCTAAAAATATTTTAACATAATATGACTAGAAAAAATGGCCCTTTAAAGGGTTAAACAAGTTAGAACTAATTAAAAATAAATTATTAAAACTATACAATAAGGTACTAATCTAATCGTGGTCTAATAGTTAATTTTTAAACCATTAAAAATAGTCATATGCTATTAGTTGGGAAAATGCTTTAAATGCCACGAAGAATTATGATCTATATTGTTTGAATCAATATATAAAATAGCAAAAAGTTTAGGTAATTTAATTCTGTGCTCATCCCCAGTTCTGTTAATTAAGCTAATAAAAAATGATACAGTATCATTTAAATCATCAGAAGCTTCTAAATTCATCAGTCAAGACTCACCTAATTACGAATCTCTGAATTTCATTAAGACTTTTTAAGTGGCCGCTGTAGGTGAAATCATCCAATATTTCCTAGGGGGATCATGATTGATCCAAAATAATAAATTTCATATTTCGGTTGACTTTGATTCTAAAAGCGTGGAACTCTCTTGTTCAAAATGTTAAGAGTGTTTAAGATATTTTTTTATTAAATACGACTAATAGGATCAAGAAGCGGACTACATATTTTTAGATAAATTAGTTTATTGATCTAAGCTATATAAAATACCATTATTTATATCATTTGAGAATGTGCCAGTCAGTATCAGTTCAGGGATCAGCTATAGGACACGGTATTAGAGTGAATTTTAGCAAAATGAAAAGTACCATCGCAAATATTTATAAATAAAAAGTGCTGTATTGATTTTTTTGAACATGAGAAGTACTTCATAAAATTGGCAGATAATCCACTTTCATGCTGAAAAATTAACAACAATTAGGTAACTTATAAGAAACAATTCATGTTATATAAAAAAGTACAAAGCATCAAACACAAATATCTAATTGCTTAGTATCTAATTGCTTAGTTCACAGTTATTCAAATAACTGCCTGTTGGTAATCTCCCTAATGATTGGCGAATCCAACGAATGTACTCTTTGCCACACAACGATAACGATGGAGGGTGTCAGCAATCGATGCAAGTGATTCAATATGCACGTCATGGAACACGCAGTCCCTGTGAATCTCTCAATAAATCTGTATTAAAAATTCAAAAGAAATCTTATCTATACTCATAATGAGATAAGTGTGTTGCAGTTAATTACTTTACTCTCTTTCATATTTAATATTGTCATGTTGGATCTTGTACCTTGAGTAAAAAGGGTTTGAACCATTTGTCATGTACATGCCTACGCGTTATAATTAATTTTTGATACTGTATGCTTTTATTATTGATTTTTTTGCTGCCTAGCAGCTGCTACAGTTAAGCAATTTTTGCCATTTTTATTTGAGAAATTTAGTCGAATTGAGGTATGTGTAACGCAATCGATGAACATTTTTTTTCGAATAGGTCTCTCTATCTTTTGATATATTTCCTTTTCGTTGTATTTTAACTTTTAATACATAATTTATATATCATACCTCTCATTATTATTCTTAAGTTGTAAGCTAGTATTCTTTTTATTAGATTTGTTACTAAAGAGAAAGGGCCTGGAATGAATGAATTCTTTATTAACCAGAGGATTACTAAAGACATTCCTTCTGTCAGACTAATTTAAATCAAAATTAACCCAAGTGCAATAATGAAAGATATATTAAATTTTATAAAGAAGAAAATTTAGCTTAAATGTGCTTTTCTACTGTCTATTAATTTCTGAACTATATTTTCTCAAATTTTAATAACTATCTAAGTACCTCTAACTCAGCTGACCGGTACAACAGTATCCTGTACAATACAATCGTATGAATACCCGAATTTGAAAACCATCTTTCATTTAAAAGATTTAGTATACAGCTTAGTTATCAACGATTTATTAAAGGTGTAACAAATTTTACAGGTAAAAGAAAGAACTCAATAGCATGATGTGACGTATGAAATGACGAGAAATACCAAAGGAAATATTTGAAATTTAGAGTTTTTAAGCATTTTAGAAGAAATAAATATGGACTTTTTAAAAATAACATTTGATAATGTGATTATTACAATGTTAAGCATTTTAATATTTTTCTATTTCGATTTCTGGTCTAGAGTTTATTCAAAAAATCGAAAATTTATAACTTATGATTTTTTTTTCAGATATCCGATTCTTATATAAAAAGATTAATAGAGGTACGAAATGTTAATCCAAAAAGTAGAACTTCCTAAAGTTCTAAGCTTATCTCACCTATTTTTATATTATTACATAAAAATGTAAATATTATTATTTTTAAATTATTCTTAATGATAATATGCACATTAAAGTTAAGTGAATTTTGCTGTATTTAGTGTTTTACAAAACATCATAACTAAAGCATTAAAGAGTACAACCTTAAATATATTTGAAAATGTTTTAAAATTAGAATACAAATTGAAAGGGAATAAAACTTTATCATTAAAAAAATGTTTTTGTTGGAATTATATGGAGCTATTGAAGTGAAAATTTTAACTTTTTGATTGCTTTTTAACTAAGCATTTATTTTATGATTTAAGAAAAGTACTTTCTTAGAAAGCTTTCTTATCCATAAAATGTCTGAGGGGCAAATTTGATAGCTCTATATTCTGTGCTTTGCACTTTAGGGGAGGAGCCTGTCGATTGATTCCCTGATATAATTTATAAATATTATATACATTACAAGTATTTTCAAATTAAAGATGGTAGCTCTTTTCTCTTCCATGATGTTCTTAACTATTTAACTATTTTTAAAATGAATTCATGACAAATAACTAAATGACACACTAGTATCTTGCTTTTCAGTCCTATAATTAAAATTTACATATCTTAATTTGTTAAAGTTGTAAATCTTATTTAGATTATGATTGAAACGTTAATATAATTATTTTAATTTAATAAGCTTAATTTTTATTAATTTTTATGTATATGATATTACCACACAAAATTTTCGAAAATTTTCAAATCTATCTGGCAAATTCTTGTGAAATTAATATATCCTATACTTATGGAATTCGGTTTTAGATGCAAAATCATATTCAATTTCTTCCATCTTTCATATGAATATCAAGCTAGAAAGTTTTCATAATTGTTATTTTTATATACGTAATAAATCTTCATTTCGTCACGCCTTATGGATTACCGCAGTTCAATAGCTTAATTTATCTGAAAACACGGCGACCTATAAAAATGCTCAACCTCTCATATTATATATACTATATATTAGGTGGCAGGAAAACTTCCATTACAAATTTATAATGGAAGTTTTTTTAATAATGGAATTGAATTCGTAATCATCCTGCATTCAGTATTTTTAAGAGATTGCAAATATGTTTTATCAATTTTTAACAATGATTCTAATAAGGTTCTCGAAATTTAAGTTAATTCGTACATATTTAATGACCATAAATTCGAGATAATGATTGTTTAATCTTTTTCATTATTCTTTTACATTCTTTAGTCTTTATCATTAGTAAAAACAACTCAACTTATTATATTATGATAACTAACCCAAATCAATATTTACATTATTAACTTGATAATTATTATCATATAACTGTTACATTATAAAAGACAGCTTTAACACAAATATCATGAGATATGCTAAACTCATGATATTCTTGTTGCATATACATATGCAATTTAACAAATATCATGAAATAATCTGTCTTATTGAATAAATTGCCTATAGACTAAATAAATAGTAGATGATTATTCCAAAATTATGTCTAAAATATCTTCTAATGTACTTCTAAATGATAACATCAAGAAAAAATTTAATTTAAATGCAACTAAACCATTGCCACAAATCGAATATTTATTTTATTTGTATTATGCCAACCCATCTTACTTACAGGTCCCAATCTGTAAATTACTGTATCTTTTCTCCAGAAATTCTATCGGCCAAATACGTGTAACGAGACAAAATAATGATATTCTCCTCGAATCGCTATTCCCATATAAGTCATAACGATACATCAGTCAAGTGAATCAATCCGGTTTATAAAAATATATTCTTTTCTGTGCTATCAAAAAAAGAGGAATGGATTTTGTTCCGCCTATTCCTATTTTGTTCTTTGCTTTTACCTATAACTATGCTTTCTTACTCTTTGGCGCAGAAATTCCAGAAGAAGGCGTATTTTTTCATACTGTTCTTTTTCAGAGCTTCTGATCTATTACATCATGTAAATAATTTAATTCTCAAAATTAATTGTTCTTTTTTTTCATTCATCATAATACAGTTTAAAAAATGATTAGACGATATTTGTTTCGGTTTGTTTTAAGGCTTCAGAATGATTGTACAAATATATTTTATTTGCAATTAAAATGCCAATTTTATTTGCAATTATAAATTAAAATTGTTAGGAAACTAATCTTACTAATTTGATTACTAAGCATAATTACATAAATCCTCAGATGCTATATAGTTGTAAATATTTATCAAGATGGAAATAATTGAAGTCGAATCGGACATATTTCTATTTTATCTGCAAATAAAATGTGCATTCTCTTCAAGCATTAACCTTCAAATTTCTGGAATTGTTAGAAAACTAATCTTACTAATTGTACAAATTGGTTATAAACCTAATTACATAAATTCTCACATATTACATATTGTTAATATTCTTCCAAATGGAAATAAATAAAGTTGTAACACATGGAGAAGCATAGGGCATATTTGCAATTTTCTCATGAAATTGCATTATTTCCAAATCATAATATAGCTGTTTTTCTGAAAAGTAATTTATCGAATAAATACTTCATTTCATTATATATTTTCAGCATGGGGGTCAGCAGTAATTTTAATGCCGGAAATTACATCTAGAATCAAAAAGAGTTTAATAAATACTGCTTTAACACACGTTTCCTGGCGGTCTATAAATATAAATTTTAAATCTTTTTCTGAACACAGTTGAAAATATTAAAATTGTTATGAAATTCAGAATGTTGTGGTTCAATTGTATGGCCAAAAAAACATAAATGCAAATAATCTATAAAATGCAAAAAAATGGTAATTAATTAGCATATAAAATATCCCCAAAACAGAAACTATGAATGGCGTATGTGGACATACTACCCAAAAATTAGGCAAAATTTCAATTTTTTTTCACTTATTCCATTGCTTTGGCATTTTTACTCATTGTTTCAAAATTTCAAATTTGTACTTTTAATATTTCAGAAGTTATTAAGATTTTTCTTTATTATCACAAATTGAATTTATAAACGAATGAAGATTTCAAAGACTTTTCGCTATGTTATGTCTTACCTCACTATCATGCTTTTAAACTGTTAAAGCATCTTTCTGCTAAATAAAGACCATTTTTTTCGTATTCATTTATCAATATATTCATGTGAGAAAAATGTCTATGCAATACACTTTCAGTGACTTTAAAATATATAAGACATAAACACGTATATCTAATTTTTATTTTTCACTATACATTACAGAAATATATTACATTTAGATGTATTTTTAAAATAATGCATAATTTTGTGTAATATATTATAGGGAATATATATAGTTATTGTGAAAAAAATTATATTTGAAAAAATTGTAAACAATTCTAAATAAGTGATTTTAAAGAAGTTCAAATTTCAACTAAAGTGGCAAATTACTTTCTACTAGGTGATCTTATTTGAAAGTTAAGTTATAATGCCATCAAAATATTCCCAATAATGCTGAAATATAAATTGTGAAAAAGTACTTATTTCCGTATATTTCCGCCAGATTAACTTTTATTTCCGTTTAATCTAATTAAAAAGGTTTAATTCCGTTTAATTTAATTACAAATTCCGTTTAATTTAATTAAAAATTAATTATCCCCATTTTATATGAAATATTTTATCACCACAAATAAACAAACATGATCTTTCTAAAGGTCTGAACAACACTTTCTTTTAAATGAAAGCATATGACCTACTTTTCAAACCAAATGTATCAATATGTTTATTTGGAATAAATTTAGCTAAATAAACAATGACAGCAAGGTGAAGCATACCACATCATCATTAATTGCAAATTCTTATCAATTCCTTCCTTACTGTGTACAACGGCGAAATATTAATTTCAAATCATCGTCCTTATAACATATTTTAAAATTCGTGCTCGCGCTGACCTTTACTGTAAATCATTTTCCAGCGCTTTGCCTTCAAAAGGTTTCCAAAATATTATCGAGGAAAACTCAATTAGATATTCGCAAATCAAATCCACGGCGTGCTCTTTCAACTTGGTGATTATCCGGCCTGAAATTTATTCACAATCACAAGCTTGATGAATATCCAGTAAAAATTCATTACAAATTTCGTATGCCATTAGCGATGTTTGGCAGAGCAGCAGAAACTTTCCTCTCTTTGGACTGAACAAACTCCCATTAATTATTCACGTTGGCTTCGATCGCAAAATTAATAATTTCCCATTAAAGAACGGAAACAAACATTTTCGTTTCTCCAGCGAGTAGCCCCCCAAACATTATGGGCTAGCTACAAAGGCCTCTGCACTGCCAGGCCTCATCCATATTTAAACACACGCAGCGCCGGCCTGCCGATCCATCGTGGAAATTAACTCCCCTGGTCAACAGCGAAGAGGCTTGCCAACAACAAAAATAAAGTAGGAAGGAGGAAGGAAAAAAAAAAAAAATGCACGTGCCGAGATTTTGTAGCCGGACTCTGACAAATGGCAAAGATGAGTTACACCTGGATGACCACCCCACACGATTGGCCATTAGGTCTGCGTTTAGCGATACTTCAGTTGGCCACTTGGTCAGCCAACCGTATCATGCGCGAGTACCAAATCACTTAACCCAGCTCTTAGGTTAGGATTCCCGTCGAGGTTGGCTGGAGACGGGTTTTGAGCAATAAAAACCATCGTCGGTTTCCTTCTTGAATTACATGGCATGGATGCTTTGGTATATACAGCTGAATGCTATCAGTTGTCAAACTGTCAATATGTTAACACAGCTTGCAGGTTTCTTTTTAAAAAATGAAATACAAAAAGTATGGAACAGATTGGTAAGATTTCGAAAGCATTCGCCACCCAAACCTCTCATTTAAAGACGAGTTAACAGTGACGCATTTATGAACGAGTATATATATATATATCTTTTAGAGGTCTTTCCATTTAAAATTTTTCTTGTTTCTTCTAGCATTTTTTTATAAAGGTAATGATAAAATTTAGCGATAAATTTAATGCATGAGGCTGGACGTTTAAACCACTGTAATCATCTTTGAGGAATTCTTATTTCACCTGGCATGCAAATTATTGCAACTATTTCTGAGTATCTCCTTTTACTTAATGGTAGACTATTACTTGAGAATTTTAAAGATTTAAAAAAATAAAATAAAAAAATAAAATTTTTAAAAGTCATTTATAACCCGATTAAAATAAACAAACTATATTTTAAATCAAAACACTGACATCTAAGAATAATTTTAGAATTATGAAATATCGGTTAAAAGCTTAGTAGAAATTAAAATAATAAATTTGTATTGGATATCGAGAAATTTTCTTTCTGATGGTATACATTATAGCTAGAGTACCATATCATATTGATGGCAACGACTGACAGTTTTTTTTAAATTATTTCTTTGACAAAAGTTTGCTTTTATAAAAAAAAAAAATTCTATAATATATTTTAGTAGCCACCTTCAGTAACTAGTTGTTGGCTTACTATATTAATAGTATTAATTTAGTCTTGTCAACCAATTTTAATAATATACGTCTTATAATAACAAAAGAAAATATAAATTTAAATTATACATGAGTAATAAAAATTAAGCATTTTAACTGATTAAATATGATTAGCAAAATAGCAATATTAATTGACAAAATTTTTCTAAAATTGTCGGAGCTTTATTTGAAATATTTCTTAAATATTGGAGGCACTTGGAATAAGTGTTCATAGATGGGTTATGATTTCTCATATGAAGGGAAAATTAATGTAACCATTCTATGATTTAGTTTGGAGACTGTAAACGCTTGTCGGCTTAGACAATTTACAGTGTGTAATGTTTTTGAGATTTCTCTCATAAATATGATAAATAGAAGAAAGATGTCGAAATTTTTTCGCCTTGACAATTACTTTGCACTCAAAATAGAGTGCCATATTGTCAATAAGATCCCTTTCAATAACATTTTCTTTCATATCATTCCAAAAACCATGATTTTTTCAAAAATTTTCTGTTGATAAAATTTCTAGCCTATTCTCCTGTCTATCTATAATTCTGATATAAAAATCATAAATTAAACCTCATTACGCTCGAGCAATTTCCTTTTTTTTCTATTTTACAGGAAAATTATCAGTATGGCATGAATAACAGAAATTCACAGCAAGTAACACATTTCCCTAATACGTGAACTCCCTTCTTTGAGCAATAAATCAAAAACGACACGGATAATAAGGTAACACTAGATCTTTATCTTGATACCAATCTTTATGGTCACGCACATGAATACATAGAGATAAGAGCAAAACCCTCGAGGATTCGATGTAGGAGGAAATTTATTCGCAATCCTTTGATATAATACCTATGTTATGTTATGGACAAAACTATGGTTCTTTGTCGCTATGATTGTCACAATTTGTCATGTTATTCTAAAAAAAAGGTAACAATGATTGCACAAGTTTTTATACCATAATTTGTCACTTTTAGGACCTATGGTTTTTATTCTGATGTATTGAACTTTTGATCTTTCATTCAACCCACGTAAATATAACGTGCAGTAAAGCGCAGTTTTTGTTGCTTTTTAATGACTCAATAAATTCGTAGGAAACCACTTGGAAAGAATTTCATTTTTTCATCGAACATAAATGTTTTGATAAATTCCATGCAACTTTTTCAACGTCGAAAAAACATTTTAAGAATTATGTCTGTCTTTGAGCATGATAATTTAAACAGCGGAAAAAATCTCCTTGAAACTTTTCCGCATATTTCCAGTTAAAAAATCTTACCCTCCCTCCCCCAATCTTTCCAGATATTGAAATGGTAAAAGCACGAGAGCCACAAATGTTCAATTTTCTGCATGTTTCTTTTTAGTAAATTGTAGTATAATGAATAAAAGCTATTCTGATTTGAACGCGATAATTTAACCAACTTGAAATATTTCCTCGAAATTTTCCCGCATATTTGCCATTAGAAACGTCACCTCACCTTCTATCTTCGCAAATATTAAAATAGTAAAAGCTGGAAAGCCACAAATGTTCAAATTACTGCATTTTTCTCTTTTGTGAATCGCAGTATAATGAATAAAATCAGTTCTGTTTTTTCACACTATAATTTAAACAGCGAAAAACCTTGAAACTTTTCTTCATATTTTCTAATAAAAATGTTATATATATTTCTCAATATCTGTCCATGTATTAAAATGGTAAAGACATGCGAGCCACAAATGTTCAGTTTTCTGTATTTTTCTTTTTTTTTTTTTTTTTTTTT